>OY759275.1:20166037-20766037 GCA_963662155.1 Lamellibrachia columna
ACTTACACACATGTACATGCACGGTGAGGTGTGGTGGCTCGGCGGTTAGAGGACTGGAGTGTCAGTCGAGATGATCGGAGTTCTAGTCCACACGCTGCTGTTTCGAAACGTGGGCAATCTCGTTCACCCCACTTTGCCTGCGTCTTTCAGATGCGACGCTAAAAGCCGTAGGTTTCTTCTTCCCAGTGTCTATGGCTATACCAGAGAAGTAAAAGATCCGACACATAAGGTTAAATCTGTAACTTGTCGAGGACTCACACAGCTGCATGGTGAAACTCCTGCGAGGTAGCCCTAGAAAAGGGATGTTTGGAGTATATATCGTAAGACACCCTGGCAAAAAGTCGACAAAACAGGTTGTCTCAAACATGTTTGTGGCGGCAAAATGTTCACTCTGTAAAGTGAGAATGCACAAGGTATTCGCCGAGTGGTCACGATAACAGGGACGAAAAAATCACAATCAACTGGCTAGACTGTTGTAGATTTCGCTTGCCTTTCCATTTTTCTGCATGTAGCGCCGTCGATTTATTGTTGTCAAATTACCCGCAAACATGGCACCACACAACTACTTATGAGAGCGTAAAACAGTGGCAGATGTATGTAACATAAGCCACCCATTATTATGCGTTTACTTCGTGCAGCGCGCACATAATGCCTGGATTGAGTACACAGTAATAAACAGCCTAGAGCTACCAATCATTTCGTCCAACCAAGTGCAGCGTAATGTCCGTGAATAACTACTTCCAACATATGTCAAACAAATAATTGAGCACTTGAATCTATGGAAACAAACAAGCCACAACCATAATATTCTTGCTGTACATTTTCATTGCCACACCTCGGGTGTTCCCTTAAGTTCAAGTGGAAAACAACAAACTTCCAACCGGTGCAAAGTTGTGGGATCGCATAGAATTGCTTGTTGTACAGCTTCATGCACTAAAAATACGTATTCCTTAAAGTAAGTCGTGTCAACGAATCTACAACATGTGACAGAAACGGCTGACATTTTAAAACGAGGGGCACAATTATTTTATGTCTTTCAACTGCATATAAATAATTACTAGTAATTACACAAATTAACGCTAGGTCAACAAAGAGAATAGTTGTTGGTGGGCCACTAGAATAAATAATATATAAATCTAGCTAATGACTTGATATTTATAAATATTCTGAATTTTTTCTATTAAAAACACATTTTACTCCTGCAGTTTTACTATCATGAATTTATTTAAAACTAACAGAATACAGACTAAATATCTCGTAAGATATCATCATGTAAGTTGGTAATAGATAGTGACGTTCATATTGCAGCTTAGGATACATTTAAGTATGTTTGTATGCTAGATGGAACGACCACCAACGTCGTCACAAAGAGACTTTGAAAGATATATTAAACTGTCTTTTACTATTAAGGTATAATTGCCCAAAACCAGAATAACAACGAGCGGTGTGTCAAAGAATGCCTTTTTATTATATTTATTGCCTACAACTACAATATATATATGTGTGTGTGTATGCAAAATATTTGTATTATGACACCTAATAAATACCAAAAAAATAAATCCAGTCATATTTCAGCAGTTTATGTGGAACATGTCATCATCCTTGCCCCCCCCAGATCTGGAATTTTGTATATATATATTATTTGGTATATTTAATTACTATGCCTATGCTTTGTTACGTCCCCAAATTTCTTGTCCCCCCTGGAAAAATTCCTGCGGACGCCCCGTCTGCAACTGCAATATAAGAATATTTGTATTATAAGGTAAGGTAAAGTCATCCCCCAGGCATTGCGCCTTAGGAAGCCATGAAGGCTTATATGGCTTATAAGTGCTTAAACCTGGTTTCTCTAGTGCGAAGCAACTTAGAATACAGTTATACTGACTCTCCTGGACGGGACACTAGTCCATCGCAGGTACCTTCCAAACAGTGTTTGTACTCATTTACAGCTGAGTGGACTGAGGCAAAGTAGGGTAAACGAAATTGCCTAAGCTTCGAAAACGAACCGTGACCAGTGTGGGTCTTGAACTCACAACCCTTGAATTTAGAGTCCAACACCTTAACCACTAGGCCACGGCTGCCCCCCAATTTGTATTATGGCACACAATAAATACACCAAAACTATATGCAATTAGATTCCAATAGTTTATGTAAAACATGTCATCATAGCATAAATATTTTGTTTGAAATATATCCTATATAAAAAATATCAATACAAAACAAAAATGCTTGTGCTTTTACTTTGAGCAACCAAGAAAATATGCAATTGCATTAAGTATACGACCCTGCATTTGGCGCAACGTTGTTCTTCTGTACGTCATGAACTGGACACGATTGATGGTATTCGTACAAACTTGTAAATATGTTGTTGGGAATAGCACAGGCACATGGTACTTATATGAATAGATGACATATTAGTGAGTTATATCCAATGATTCAGTTGTTGGAATAAATGTGTTGGTACTTGAACAAGTGCACTCTTTACTTCGAGACAAGATGGACATGAAGACTGATGTACGGAAGGTGAATATTCAGCAATTGCCGAGACAAAAAACACGCCATAACTTCCCTTCAAAACACAATTCCAAAAAACTATGTTCCGCAGTTTTGTGTTTAGAATTGTTGAAAGTAAGCTTTACATACAAGTAGCTGTACAGAAACAAAAACGACATAGTGTCACGTACCAATTATGCGGTCATCTTATATAAAAAATAGTTTTTATTTAACACCCTTAATTATACTAATTGCTACATGTACCCATGAACCGTGCATAAATATAGTTGTAGTAAACAGTCGAGCCCACAGACGGGCTTTCGCTCTCTTTTTCATGTCTGCAAACAACACACAGCAATAGAGACCATTGTGTTTGGAGAACATACATGCAGACAGGTCACAAGTGTGACGTTGGAGCCCCTCAGTCGAGCCCACAGACTGCCGTCGCTCTGGCTCTTACTCACTCCTTCGCGTCTCATCGAGTCTGCAAGCACACATCACATGCCTGAAGACCTGCCGCTGGTCGAGTGCATGTACACTATTAAGGCTCACATTAACACATGTTATGTTAAGCTTGCGCTGAATGTCAAGTTTTACATGTCACACACCCGTTTTACTCCTATTATCATAATATGTATTATTTAAATAGTCTACTAATAGTATATTATTATGGTTATATATTCATTAATATTTAACTGTCTATTTATTTATCCAATTTTATATTACTTCTTATTTGAATGTAACTATCAGACAATTTTTATATATTTTTAACTACTAATAGTATTTTATAGTTCCTCTATGCATCTTAGTTTGTCTAGTTAAATTTTGTTTAGCCAAGTCTACAATTTCCACCAACCAGTGCATATGTAACAAAATGTTTGCTTGGGAATGACTGCCTAGTTACACATTTTTTTTTGGAAGGGTGGACATTTAAAACAAAAATAAAAAGGCTTCTAGAAAATCCTACAAATTGCAGGACAGTTAAACAAAAAATCAAAAGAATAACATTATATAATAAGCTGACCTGTAAGATTTTCTGCAGCCAGAGGTGATTAGACCCAGTGAATGCAGATTGAGGATAGAATCTGCGATGACTCGGGCAGTGCTTCTCTGGTAACCACCACTAGTCAACATCATGATGGGAATGTCACGAGTCCTTGCTTTCTGGAACACGATCTGGTCTCTCTCTATGACACCCTGCAATAGAAAGTTAATTAGATCTCATATCCTGTCAGTATCTAAAATGATAATAAATACAGAAGTTCAGGAATCGCATAGACTTCCATGAAATTAATCCCAAGGGACAACGAGTAAGACAATTGGACTATCTTTGCAATCAATACATAAATAGTTTTCATAACTGAATTTAACTAAAACATTCTGCGCTCAACATGCAAACTAGTATGGCCAGATATGAATTTTAAAAAACATTTCATTGGCCACTTTATTAGAAGTTAAAGATAATGTAATCATAATTACATTCCTAGCATCCGAACTTTAATCATAACAATATTTTGACAGATAAATCATAATAAAAATGTGCTAGAGCAATGTTATCACAATAAAGTTATTTTTGTTGGAGACTAAATTGTAAAGATGATCTGATCCATGAGTATATTATTGAGAGTAGCAGTTATAGTCGACATGGAGAATAAAGTCAGGAAACACTAAGATTACTCATAAATCCACTGTCACTGTTACAAATTGTATATATTCAGGTTAAAATAACCTGAAGATATAGAGAAAACATCATGGGCGTGTCTACCTATGAGACTACAGTACCACTTAGCTTGCCAAATTGAGACTGTACCCTGTGATTGGTGTGTGAGGGGGTCACACCCCCAGTGTTCTCAGACAGCCTCTGAACGTGTTGCAGTGTCACGGAGTGAGAGATGGGAGGACACTCACCTGCGGTGACAGAGACAGTTGACCGAGCATGTCACCTTCGAGCACATCAGTGCCAGCGTTGTAGACGATCAGGTCAGGAGGGAACTCATTGAGGGCAGCTTCCACGTGTCTGCATAGTATCAGTCACATGACAGAGGCTTAACGAGATTTAACAAGATTGCCATCCAAGGCAAAGGCCCAGGCAAGTGGACAAGGAAGCCATTGGTTTACTGAGAGTCCAACAATGTTTCATCTATGTGTAACCCACCTTCGTGAGGGAGGGAGGGAGGGAGGGAGGGAGGGAGGGATCCCCCAAAATAATAGATTTTTACTTTTTGGTCAGTGTTTAAGTCAAAAGTATATCATAATTATATAACATAAAATTATTATATAAGCATAAGATCAGATGCCCTCTGTTGAAACAAGTACCAAAATATATTTTAACCGACCTTGTAAAAAAATGTTTTATAGATATAGGTGTCTATATTTCAGATTTTAAAACAATTTAAAACTAATGTTTTGGTTTGAGAAAAAAATATAGTAATCTGGCGATGAAATCAAGTATACTTTTAGCAATCTGGTTGACATACTTTCCATAATTAGCAGCTTTGCCGTGTGCATTAACTGGGAGATTATTCAGTTGAAGGTGGTTGGTAATGAGGTGTATGCCCAGATATAGATGTGTGTGCCAAAAAAGATACCCTTTTTATGTATGTTGAATGGGTTGAAATATATACCCTTTTCCTTGGACATGAGTCACATTCCATAAGGTACACAAAATTATACCCTTTTTAAGTTGATGGCATAAAAACAAATACAAACCCTTTATCGTGTATGCTATGCATTATATGTAATGTAGATTAATTCACTAACATATTTTATTCACAGATTAATGTTAATTAAAGAATGAAATGTCAACCATATATTCCCTTATTTACAAAATAGGTGTTATTTGATACCCTAAATGCTCTACAGAAAACATATCCATAAAACGTCGAATTTGTCTCAAGGATTCTGGCAATGTATTGAGTGCCCTCCCCCCTCAGGTGTACGTACTTTCTCACAAGGGATAGATACTCGCTGTCACCCACATCACTGTCTAGCTGCACCACCCTTCTGATAGACCCTAAAACAAACAAAAAACTTATATTTGTGAGCAGTGACTTGGAATGTCTGCAGTCAACAACGACTAGGTCATCATTTAGAGCGGCATGTCCTATCACAGTGTTGTGTCTATTCATTCTTTAAAAGGTCATCACCTTCAAAAGTTCGCTGATCCCATGGCACAACACATTCAGGCAATCATTAACGTTTTCTTTGACTCGTTCCTGAGGAAACTCTAACAAATTTATTGATTTTTTTTTTTTATAAAACTTTTTACCATTACTGCATGTTAGCCAAGAGGAACTATGTAAATTCAGAGAGGGAGGGAGGGAGGGCAAACAGAATATATATATATATACGGTTTATTCACACAGAAGAACGATTAACCGAGACATAACATTATATAGCGGACTAACTAAAATGTACTTAATTTCTGTGAAGAACTGTTTAACTTAACCAAGATGATATATGGCCGAAATGGAAACTACGGAGGAAACGGCGACCGCTACTCAGAACTATGATAGCTGGATAGAACACAGATTATTATCAGGCCGTCACCACATTTCACGTCCTAATATCCTAACAAACAGTAGCTTGCACACGGCCAATGCACATTAGTAACACGGATTACCATGTAAATAGCATCTAAGATTCCGGCCAAACATTGGACAGTTTATTAGCGCTAACGTAGCATCATATTCCACATAATAGCAATAAAGTGGTTGAATAAGAAAGCATGGCCCAGCCGTTCCGTTGAAGTCATGTTATAGCAATCTAATACAATAATACTGATCACGACGCCTATGCGTCTAATTATAATAGTGTACCGACCATGCAACATAACTTTAACAAATAAATGTAACACCCGAATGTAACTCATTGCAGGACATTCAGTACACAACAGTAACGCTTGAACATTGTAACATGACTAGTGCTGCCATCTAATGACAACAGGGGAACACCATTCCACATCGGGGTATCGATACTGCCGACAATACTACTACTGACATTACTCATTGAAACGCCACCGCACGATACACTGTCACCGTAGTACTAATTCTATTATGCATTCCGCAACTCATTCTTGCTAACACATTATACATTCATTAATCTAACCGCTAGGATGATATACAAACGCTAACATGCCACTGTCGTTGACGGTGCCTAACTTAACTAGGTCTAGGACATTTGGGACATCTCGCCGTCAACAGTAGATATTGTAATGAATACGCTATCAACAAATAGCTACAAATCCGAACAAATAAACACAATGACAGAGTGTCATACAAACACAATGCTCCGCCCCAAGCGTGCATGTTTCACTTATGTGTAAGTCAGATGTGATTTCTGACCCAGACAGAAGAACACCCGTTACGCGGGAAAATATGATAACCCGCATTCCCGTTTGCGCATCCGTTCTTGCGCACAGTTATTACCGTAAATTGGGAAATGTCAATGCAGCGCCCTAAAAGCCAGATTGTACCAGCGACGCTACAAAGGGTTATCACTGTCAGGGTATATTCACTGCATACCGTTATAATGGAGGATAAATGTAAAAGCCTGGGCCTAATGCTAGATACATAAAAAGTCACAGGGTCACACTAGCACTGTCAACAAAGGTGGTATGTCGCTATACAGTTGGGTGTTGACCATATGGTCCTGCCATCTGACATCAAGCATGTGCTGCAGAAGCTGGGTAATACATTAATCTATTCAGTCCATGCTTCTGACCCATACATTAGGATGCTCTCAACACAAGCTCTGAAGAATGCCAGTTTGATGTTACAGCTAAGAGCTAACTTTCAGACTTTCTCCAGTCTGCTATATCAAACATCTTTAGCCCATCATAACAGGACAAGTGTATGTTCAACCACAGTTGTCAATGCACCCAACTTGTATTTTGTGTACTTGAAGCACATTTAATTAAGACCTAATCTTGAGGTAGGTTTTGGACCAACGCCTACCGATATTCAAGCAAATGATGCGTGCGTGGGTAAATTTGAATGAGATCTAATGTAGAATTTGGTTTTGGAACGTCTGTGGCATGCACACGATGACAGGTCATAAAGTACACCACACAACACATTTAAACCGCAATGCAACAGTTTAATGTGAAATTAGTTATGGTTTGATAGTGCACAACAACGACATGAATCAGTGCCGCCTACTGTCATGCCTCACTGACTCCAGATTGTATAATGAATCAACTGACATGGTAATTTAGTAAATTATGTCTTTTACTTTGACGTATCTTTTTTTTCAGCAGACCAGATGCCTTCACGGATTGCCGCATAGAAGGAGTTGCCCACTCTCACTGGATGGCCAAAACGAGTGAACCAGTTTCATGGATGGCCGCACAGCAGGAGTTTCTCAGTTTCATGGGTGGCCAAAAAGAGAGAGTTTTCCAGTTTCAACTAGGGGAAGGCAGTGTTAGTTGAGACACTGGGTTAGTTGAGCCATCTATGCTTCCCGGGAAACTACAGCAGTGACAGTTACACGGTACCACCCAGTGATTGAACATGTCATTAGAACAATATTGACATATAATGGGTAACAATTGTCACAGCGGCCAGAACATGTGAGTTAAAAGTAAGTTTTTGATGTTTTTCAAAACTGTTGGTAATTGCAATTAATGTCTGCTGGTGTGTAAACTATCAACGCACATGACTAGACTTTACTGTTTGTGCGCTTACAAATGGTTTAACTGCGCACAGAGAAGAAGACTATTTACATAACTTCGCGCATTAATGAAAAATTAATTAAATAAGCTTAATTTTTTAAACGGGGCTAGTTGAGCCACCCATGGCCCAAGGGAGGGTTAGTTGAACAGTGGTTAAAGAATGAAGACGAGCATTCTCTACCCCAAAATACATCAAGGAATTTACTTTTCCAAGCAAATTGGGCAACATATTAGTAGGTAGTTACGCTGGTTGCGATTGGCCTATAGGTTTATATTAATTGTTTTGACTTATTAATAAAGCGCATATACTTGTCAGAGACGTGTTGGACCCATTGAGTAGATGTGTTGGCTGAGTTGTTATGAATTTTTTTACAACGTCTATGTAAATTATACAATAAAGCATTTACGCAACTTACGCTACACTTTAGCTCAACTTATCCCACACCAAGTGTTAGTTGAGCCAGCTTACCAACCCTATTTGAATCAGCTATATATATTTATCTGTGCATGCTAGATACATTATCTTGGTACAAAATGATCTACTAATAATCATAGTTTATGTGTGTAAAAACAATTTTTACTTGTGACAATGATTGCGCCCTAGACATCAAAAAGAATGAAAAATGGCTCAATGATTGTCCATCAGATCTGAGTCTGAAAGTTATTCATGGATTGGATACTCAAAACATAACAAAGAATGCATAGTGTCGAATGAATGCAGCACTCTGAATTTTGAATTGCCAACAAAATTTACTGTTTTTCAAGAAAAGAAAATGGGCCACTATGCAAAACTGCACAGAAGCAGTTACACCCTGTGTTCTAAACAGCTTAGACTAAATTATCCCCAGGCAACTCAGATAGTGTTATCTGGTTATGGTTCTCGGATAACCACACAAGATGACTGCAAGAAAGAGTGGTGTACAACCTAGATAACCACACAAGCCGACTGCAAGAAAGAGTGGTGTACAACCTAAATAACCACACAAGACGACAGCAAGAAAGAGTGGTGTACAACCTAGATAACCACACAAGGTGACTGCAAGAAAGAATGGTGTACAACCTGGATAACCACACAAGACGACTGCAAGAAAGAGTGGTGTACAACCTACATAACCACACAAGGTGACTGCAAGAAAGAATGGTGTACAACCTGGATAACCACACAAGACGACTGCAAGAAAGAGTGGTGTACAACCTACATAACCACACAAGGTGACTGCAAGAAAGAATGGTGTACAACCTGGATAACCACACAAGGCGACTGCAAGAAAGAGTGGTGTACAACCTAGATAACCACACAAGACGACAGCAAGAAAGAGTGGTGTACAACCTAGATAACCACACAAGGCGGCTGCAAGAAAGAGTGGTGTACAACCTAGATAACCACACAAGACGACTGCAAGAAAGAGTGGTGTACAACCTGGATAACCACACAAGACGACAGCAAGAAAGAGTGATGTACAACCTAGATAACCACACAAGACGACTGCAAGAAAGAGTGGTGTACAACCTAGATAACCACACAAGACGACTGCAAGAAAGAGTGGTGTACAACCTAGATAACCACACAAGGCGACTGCAAGAAAGAGTGGTGTACAACCTAGATAACCACACAAGACGACTGCAAGAAAGAGTGGTGTACAACCTAGATAACCACACAAGCCAACTGCAAGAAAGAGTGGTGTACAACCTAGATAACCACACAAGACGACTGCAAGAAAGAGTGGTGTACAACCTAGATAACCACACAAGGCGACTGCAAGAAAGAGTGGTGTACAACCTAGATAACCACACAAGATGACTGCAAGAAAGAGTGGTGTACAACCTAGATAACCACACAAGGCGACTGCTAGAAAGAGTGGTGTACAACCTAGATAACATACACAAGTGGCTGCTTTATCACTTCTTATATTTCAGCTTCATAAATCATCTGTCCTAATTGGAACAGTTAACTATGCAAGAACTACTGCAAGAATCTGATCAATTGTCATTAAAGCAAATGGTTGATAAGAAGGCTTTGGTGTCATGGTAGATGATAAGATCTGTTCTGATAGTCCATAGATCCACCAAAGTGAATAACATCCACATTATCCTGCCTATCATTTGAACAATGTCCACTCACAGGGATGGACAATGTCCACTCATATGGAAGATCAATGTCCCTCACAGGTATGGAAAATGTCCACTCATATGACAGACAGACAGACAGACAGACACAGACAGACAGACAGACAGACAGACAGACATACATACAGACAGACAGACAGGCAGGCAGGCAGGCAGGCAGGCAGGCAGGCAGGCAGGCAGGCAGGCAGGCAGGCAGACAGATAGGATTGTTTACAGATCCGTTTGTACATAATAGTACAGTAACAATTAGCAATGTGTAAATTAGGTGTGTAAGCACATATACACATAGTATTTGGGAGACTCCTATTAAGACTAAAGAAGTCGCTCTCATGGAGCAACCCTGGTAAGTATTCAATGAATTTATTTATAACCCTGGTAAGTATTCAATGAATTTATTTATTGACGATGCGTGCAAGTGTAGCAGTTAATAACAGTGCATATGCATAGATAGCTTTCTATAATATAGTTTTTAGCATAATGTATCTATTCCTGTAAGCTGTGTGTGGTCACCTTATATCTTAAAAAAGTCTGGAGTATTGTTGATGATATGTGGTAAATTATATTTCATAAGTTTTTTTGCAAATTCGTGTTGTGTTCTAAATGTGTGTATTTTGTTGTGTTTACATGTGAGATGATTGTGTGTTCTTGTTAATCGGCCAGTTTTGTAAATTTGCTGGTAACTGTTTGAATTTATAATAAAATCGTAGTATCTGTATTTTAAGTAAGTCTTCAACCTTAGTAATTTATGTGGGGTAATATTAATGAATTATATAGTATAATTCTGATGCTTTTTGGTAAGACATGCTTCAACTTGTTTATAATACTGATTGTCCTAGAACACTTATTTGCTATTTTCTCAATATGTTTATGCCAATTTAAATATATGTCTAATGTTAGACCTAAGAAGTTGAAATGTTGGACTCTTTCAATGTTTACACTATCAATTGTTAGTATTTGTACTATTACCCTTTTTTTGGCATTTGAAAAATCATATATTTACTTTTGCTGATATTTAATGATAATTTATTAATTTTGAGCCATTCTGCTATGTTGTGTAGTTCTTTATTCATCATATATTCAGTATCTGGATTCTTTGTACTATTTGTAAAGGACCCAAGCATACTTACTAAAGAAGTATAATCGGCATATGTAATGAATTTAAAGACAGTGCTGGCTTGTGAGAAATCGTTAATTTATATACTGAATAACAGAGGACCTAGTATTGAGCCTTGAGGGACCACTGGGTTTATAGGTAAGACATTTGATTTTATGTCATAAATTTTTACAAACTGCTCACGGTTTGTTAAGTAACTCTTTAATAGTTGTAATGCTGAGGATTCCAACCCATAATGTTCTAATTTTTTAAATAGGATTGTGTGGTCAAGTGTATCGAATGCTTTCGATAAATCAAGAAATATACTGATGGGTAATTGGTGGTTATCCAATCGTGTAGTGATACTATTGACTATTTCTAGAGCTGCATATTCAGTTGAACTGTGGGGTCTGAAGCCATATTGATTATCAGACTGTAGTTTTGTATTAGTAAAATAAACATGATTTATTCATAATTCTTTCCAAGACTTGAAATAACAGGCAAAAGGGGTATTGGTTTATAATTTGTGAATAATGTGGGATCATTTTTCTTAAATCTAGGAATAACTTTTGTTACTTTAAGTTGGCATTTGGAAGATCAATGTCCCTCACAGGGCAGATCAATGTCCCTCACAGGGAAGATCAATGTCCCTCACAGGGAAGATCAATGTCCCTCACAGGGAAGATCAATGTCCCTCATAGGGAAGATCAATGTCCCTTACAGGGAAGATCAATGTCCCTCACCGGGATAGACAATGTCCACTCATATCTTTAACGGAATCTGAGCAGACATAATGGGGTGTGGTAGTATAGCAGTTAGAATCCTCTTGCTGCTATTTTGAAGCTGTGGCACTTTCTGTTACACCACACAGCCACAGCTGGTGCAGCTGTTACCCCACACAGCCACAGCTGATACCCCACGCAGCCACAGCTGATGCAGCTGTTACCCCACGCAGCCACAGCTGATACCACACACAGCCACAGCTGGTGCAGCTGTTACCCCACACAGCCACAGCTGATGCAGCTGTTACCCCACACATCCACAGCTGATGCAGCTGTTACCCCATGCAGCCACAGCTGATGCAGCTGTTACCCCACACAGCCACAACTGATGCAGCTGTGTAAGTGAGGACCTGACTACAGACAGAGATGGATATGTGAACGAATTAGTCTGAATGTTCCCAGTAGAGATGGTGTTGGAATGAACAGGTCTGTCGGGTGTGAAATGTAAAGCGTCTTGAACAGTCCCAAGGACTGGATACCACACTTTATAAGACCCTTTGGAATATTAAGCATTATATAATATAACATGCTGGGCAGCTTTGACAACGATCATTCCATTACAGTCAGACACATTACTCATTCAAGATGCGAGTAACAAACATCCTAACTAGCCAGGGGTGGTAGTGGTACTACAGTATCCCGGGCAGATAGACGTGTTGAAACATGGATTTGTTAGTTTATCCCAAGCCATGTGCAGATATACGCTGAATCATCTGTATTTTATGCCACTTGCTGTGTTGATCGACGTGTTTCTGGGAACTAGATGCGCCCGCACTCAAACTTTATAGAGCATCCCCTCGAAATGCTCATCATTAACCATCCCACCAGAGACAACGGGTCCACTACCAATTAAAGTTAAGTTATCAAATGCCAACTAAATCAAATGCCAATTAAAGTCAAGTTCTCAAATGCAAGCCCTGTAAATCTGAGTGAGCAACGTTATTGGTTAACACAGTAACTGAAAATTCCACGTTTCAACAGGTCGATCTGCCAGGGGTACTGATGTAGTCAGAATCCCCTGGTGGCGAGGGTGCCGACAGACACCAGAAGTCATTATGGCATGAGAGCAGCATGTGGGCATTATAGTCATGGTACATATCAGTCCTGACATCTGGTGAATGGAAACCAAGTGACTATTGTATACAGTAAGCTACTGACCTCTAGTGACCAATGTATGATTAAAACACACATCTACAGTGTGAGAGTAAAACAATGTAATGTTGAAGAAAGAAGTAAAACGAGGCATATGTTTGTTGTTTATGCACAAACATCAGCCAACCAATGATTGTCCATCAGATCTGTGTCTGAAGGTTATTTGCGAAATGCACACTCAAAACAACTACGAATGCATAGTGTCAAATGACATGAAGGGGCCAACAATTTTCAGATTAAAATCTGTAGTGGTTAACACACCCTTTTTACATAGCAGAGGGTTGGGCTTAAAACCTGGGTCAGGCATTTGGCTTTCAACATTGGGGACCACGTATCACATTAAAACACACATCTACAGTGTGAGAGTAGTTAGTTAGTTGGTCTCTGTCTCCTTCGACACACGCGCCTCTGAACTGAAGATGTTACTGGTACCACACTAATCAAGGTAATGTTGGTTCTGTTCAATTGGGGCCATAAAAGAACCAGTGAGGGCGATACGCACCCTGGCAGTCTTGCAGAGGACGACATGTACCCTGGTGGTCTCAGGCTTGCCTTATGTTCTGAAAAAGGCTGACTGGTTGAACAACCATGTACAGATCAAGGAAAAACCTGAGAGTGCTAAGGACTCTGGTTGTCTCAAGTAATTATACTCCAAACAGCCCAATCTTGGGCTAACGCAGGAGTTTGTGGTGGTCTGTGCACTTGCATTGTGGGTAGTCCATACAATTTTTTTGTGGCCACCGTTGGCTGTGATTCAGACAATGCATCTGCATTGCATGCTTCGTACCAGGCGCCTTATGGTCTGCTGGGGGATTCCGTCCCACATGTCTAGCAGTGCCTGGTTGAGTTCCTGTCTGTTAGTTAGTCTCTGTCCCCTTCGACACGCGCGCCTCTGAACTGAAGATGCTACTGGTATCACACTAATCTGTTTCAGCAGTGGACGACTGAGGACCAGACCCCTGTATGGTCTCTTTCAGACAGGTAACTATTGTGAAGCCTTTAATCAATTGATAGGCATGGCATTTTGATGAAGATAAAGTTCTTGGGTTACCTTTTATTGGTTTTATCTAGGCTATGAATACCACTAAAATTGCCCCATGGTGTTTAATTAATTAACTATCACCAAGATGTCGTTATAAACACATGGCCATTTGCAAACCAACTGAAGTGTGTCATGGTCATGCATAACTGATTAACTGGTTGCCAGTGAACCTACACCAACAAACCCATGCCAAAATTCCACACACATAATTGCTATCACAAAGATATGCGTGAAATAAAAGTGGCAAGTTTCTTTTGACGCTGAGTATATATAAAATTGAAACTGCAGGGTGCTGGAATCTAACTGCAGTGTATGAATGATTTGATCAATGTATGTTTGGGAAAGAT
The DNA here is from genome assembly GCA_963662155.1 of Lamellibrachia columna. NCBI lineage: Eukaryota > Metazoa > Annelida > Polychaeta > Sabellida > Siboglinidae > Lamellibrachia > Lamellibrachia columna. Next base: position 20,180,742 of record OY759275.1, read on the forward strand.
GCGCTTTGCCCCAACTACATCACAATCTCAGATTGACCATCCCAACATTAAACAAAGCATGCTTCAAGTGTGTCGGTGAAACAATCTGCTCCCTCTCACCCTTCTCTGTTACTTTGGAGCATTATAATTACATAGATGGGAGAGGTAGACATCAATGCTATATTTACAATAATTAATCATTTCTAGATAATAATAATTCATAATAATGTGTGATTTTATATAATGCCGGTATCTGCCTAGACAAGGGGCTCATGGTACTTACTCTATTATCAGAACAAGTGTTGTGGCAGCAGTTAATGCAACACCTGTATAGGTTTTTGTAGATCAAGACTATTGGCTATACTTCCCCTTGCATAGAAATCAGGTAGAATGGATCAATGGCTTTTAGTGCCTCTTCCGAAAGACACAGGTAACGTGAGGCAAACAGACAGTTGTGAAAAGAAAGTGGACTCGAACCCGGGTCCTCTCAAGTGGCAGTCCAGTGCTTTAACCAACGTGCCACTGTGATGACATAGACACTAAAAAGGACCTTTTTTCTTTATCCCAATCAAAAGACAAACATTTTTACTTCCTTCCTATAGCAGGAACTATGAATTTCAGGAATGACATCCAATTATGATGAAATGACTTGATGGGCAAACATTGGCTCTACATGCACTGGTTCCAGTGACTTACCTTTGGCGTAGTCATCATTGGGATAAATCTCGTGATTGAACATGTCCAGGATGTAGACGCAGTCATCAGCCATAAAGTCCCGCTCATACCCGTTTCCCTGGCAATGACAAATAAAAGTAACAAACGATTATTGTCATATTTGGTGCCTAGATCTAACCTCAAAGTAAACTGAATCAGTGTACAAGGTCCTGAATTTTGGATTCAAAATATTAACCTGCCATGTTTTATTGACAAGTGAAAATGACAACCAAGCATACAGCCCTGTATGTAATTAATCTCAAATCTGAGTATACTTAAATTTAAACTACTAGAATACTTCATGCAAACTGTACCAAATAAAACTATTTAAATTTAGGGCTAAGTACAAAATTTATAATCAACTGGTTGAGTTACCCGGCTCGTGGAGAAATGGTAGCCACTGCAATGTCTATGGCAATGATGGACACAACTTCATGCACCAAAAATCATGTACCACTGCTAGTTTCACAAAGCATTCAAATTGTAAAAAGGAATTTATATGAATGTTTGACGCAGAACACATAACTTGGAACAATCATAGAAAATATTCATAGCATTGCTAACAATTGTATGTCACCACGAACTCCAATTGTTCTGAGTTAGATAATCTACCTCAAACATCCACATAAGTTCCTTTGTAATATCCCCACCCACAGGGAATTTAGATTTTTTATGTACGAACCAACCATGGATCTCTGAGCATGCCTACAAAATGTCAGCCTCATAAATGCAAAACTGACATTGAGATATAAGGGAACAAACAAACAAACAGCCGCAAACGACTTTATTGCATAAATTCAGAACTACATGATTTTTACTTAAAAATCCCATCAGGTGATATGTTTGAAAATTATGCACTGGTTTGCCTGGGATTTCACCAAGCCGATCCACTATGTCATTGTACTTGACATTCTATGTAATTCCTATAACTCTTGTTTACTTTCGCAAACTAGAGCTCCATTTTGTATTGTATAGCATTATACCAGTGGGATTTATGTGTGGGGTTTGTCTGTGGGACTCCAACAGTGATTACAAAAACATAAGTGTATCACCTACAATAACAAACATCCTTTTCCACAAATTACAAACCATAATTTTAAAGAAGCATTATAATGTGTCGTTTATCAAACTATTTGTAGGTACTGTAAAATTCACTGTCCAGATGTTCTGAGCAATATGATCAATATGACTTATGCCAATCCTACATTATCTTTCATCTGTGACAGATTTGGCATCATTTGCCTTTATTCTGTTCCAAAATATATATTCTTGTGGCTTACATTTACAGCAGGTCATCTTTTACCAATCATTTATGGGAAAACATTTACTTTCTTCATAGACATAAATAGAACACCCGTTAGTAAAACAAGACCGCTAAGCCCTTATCAGTTGACACATGATAAAGTGATGCAGGCATGGGCCAGTGACATTCATGCTGCTGCAAGGCAAGAACCCACTGGAGGCCCAGTGTTTATACTGTACAGCACCCAGTCTTCATCATATATCTATAGATATACAGTACTAATAAGAGATTATTATTACATAGCTATATATACCTAATACCTTATTACGTGCACAATCTATCCATGCACCTTGTATATCAAATATCATAACATATTAACTATAACAGTAGCACAAACTGAACTTTCTGAAGGGCTCTATACATGACTGCAAGTGGTCAAAATCTCATTAAACCCTGTTGGACATTCTTCTCTAAGATCCCCAAAATATTCTTTTCCCATCTTCCAACACATTCCCCAGCTGCTCCATCACAGCCATATCCACCTGCAGATCAAGATCTTTCTCGAATGTTATCTGGCCAACTTTCCCAAGGACATGCCTCATGTAAAGAAATGTGAATAGAATAGAATGCAATGAATGTTGCAATGTGTACAGAATGAGTTACATGATAGTGGTTCATACAACGAAGAAAAGGCAAACGACGACCAAAAAGGGGAGAGCCTCATTAAATGCAGATGACTTAATAAAGAAAAAAATCTTATTAATGAGCTGACATCTAGTAGAGTTTAAAAAAAGAGTTACAAATGTGCATACACGCACGCACATTTTATTTATAAAACTGAATCCTACCCGTATAACATTTTATGTTGCACCCAATCAATGTGACTACTGGGAAACACTTAATGTACGCTCCCCCAAGAAAAACAAACGTATCTGTAATATATTGATATTTGTTACATTCATTCACATATACACTAACACAGCACAAACATTTGTGACATAAATTACCTGAAAATAACGAGATGTTAGATCCTGTCTTCTGTCGATTCGTACAACTGTAAGTCATACAGGAAATAACCATATTCGTTGTCCCACAACTTTCTCCAGCAAGCCTCCAAAATGTTTGTCTTGAAGAGTTTAACACTAATGCACAATGCTCACTCCAGTATGAACAACCCAACTGCCCACACTTATAACACAACTGCTGGGACCACCCTCACCAAAATTATTTACTTGCTTATTTTTTATTTACTTATTTGTAACATGCTATGTTCACACTATAAACAGTACTATCCTATGTATCATGCAGTGGATGCAACTGTTTCTGCCGTGCAATGAAATGCCGGCCAGTGGTCCATGACCGCTTCACTGCAGTGAGCTAGCTAAACCTGCTAAAGTTAAATGAAGATGAACTGATCAGTGATTTCTTTGATCTTCTTACATCACATAGTATGTATCCCCAAATTACACTACCAACTAGATTTTCAGAAAAACACGGTACACTAATAGATAATCTTTTCTGTAAATTAACAAAAACAATTCTAGAGAGCAGAGCAGGTATACTCATAAAACAATTCTCAGATCACCAACCCTATTTTATCTTTATGGACACAACACAAAACAAACAATTAAATCCTAAAACAACTAAGATACACATGGAAACTAATGAAGCCTTATTAAAAGTTAAACATGACATTCATGCAGCAGACATTTATAGCAAAATGGATAAGAGTCCTAATGCTGATACAAATTCCAATTATAACCTTATAGATCAAATAATAGAAACGACTAAAAATAAACACATACAAACCAAAGTTGTCAAATTCCACAAATACAGACATAAAAAATCAAACTGGATAACGAAAGGTATATTAAGATCAATTAAATATAGAGATAAATTATACAAACAACTGAAGATGTTAGATCCTGATTGTGCACAATATACCACAAGTTGCACTAATCTAAAAACATACAACGTAATACTTAAGAAGAACATTCGTGAAGCAAAGAGATTACACTATGTACAACTTTTCGACAAATACAAATTTAATGCAGCAAATACATGGAAAGCAATTAATGAAATTATATCAAGACACAAATCTAGTACGCAATTTCCAACATATTTTAAACAAAATAACAAGACATATACTAATAAGATTGACATAGCTAATGAATTTAATCATATCTTTACGGAAACAGGCCCTAATCTTGCGGAAAACATACAATGTACAACTGCAAATAATATCACTAAATTTCTCAAAAACAAGAATACAAATGGTTTCAGATTCACAGAAATACAAGAGGAATCCGTATCACAAATAATCAATAACCTTCCAAATAAAAATAGCTATGGTTGTGATGGAATATCCAGCAAATTATTAAAACTTATTGAACCAGATATAGTGAAACCTTTAACATTATTAATAAATCAAGTGCTGAACACAGGACAATTTCCTGACAAACTTAAAGTAGCAAAAGTTATTCCTATATTTAAGAAAAATGATCCCACATTATTCACAAATTATAGACCAATATCCCTTTTGCCTGTTATTTCAAAAGTATTGGAAAGAATTATGAATAACCAATTACTCATGTATTTTACTAATACAAAACTACTGTCTGATAGTCAATATGGATTCAGACCCCACCATTCAACTGAATATGCAGCTCTAGAAATAGTCGATAGGATCACTACACACTTGGATAACAACCAATTACCCATCAGTATATTTCTTGATTTATCGAAAGCATTTGATACACTTGACCACACAATCCTCTTAAAAAAATTAGAACATTATGGGTTGGAACCATCAGCATTACAATTACTAAAGAGTTACTTAACAAACCGTGAGCAATTTGTAAAAATTGATGACATAAAATCAAATGTCTTACCTATAAACACGGGAGTCCCACAAGGCTCAATACTAGGTCCTCTGTTATTCATTATATATATTAACGATTTCTCACAAGCCAGTAATGTCTTTAAATTCATTACATATGCCGATGATACTTCTCTAGTAAGTACGCTCTGGTCTTTTACAAATGGTACAAACAATCCAAATACTGAACATATGATAAATACAGAACTACACAACATAGCAGAATGGTTAAAATTAAATAAATTAACATTAAATATCAACAAAACTAAATATATGATTTTTCAAATGCCAAACAAAAAGGTAACAGTACCAACACTAACAATAGATGGTGTAAACATTGAAAGAGTCCAACATTTCAACTTCTTAGGTTTAATATTAGACACACATTTAAATTGGAATAAACACATTGAGAAAATAGCAAATAAGTGTTCTAGGACAATCGGAATTATAAACAAATTGAAGCATGTCTTACCAAAAAGTATCAGAATTATACTGTATAATTCATTAATATTACCCCACATAAATTACTGCCTAATGATTTGGGGCTATCAGTGTAATAGGATAATAAAATTACAGAAGAAAGCAATTAGAATAATATCTGTAACCAAATATAACTCACATACGGAACCATTATTTAAAAGCCTCTCTGTTCTAAAGGTTGAAGACTTACTTAAAGTACAGATACTACGATTTTATTATAAATTCATACACAAACAATTACCAGCATACTTACAAAGCTGGCCGATAAACCAGAATACACACATACATAATCATTTCACGCGTAAACACAACAAAATACACACATTTAGAACACAACACGAATTTGCAAAAAAGTGTCTGAAATATAATTTACCACATATCATCAACAATACTCCAGACATATTAAAAGATAAGGTGACCACACACAGCTTACAGGGATATATATCTTATGCTAAAAAAATTATTATAAAAAGCTATGTATGCATATGCACCGAAGTTAACTGCTACACTTGCACGCATGGTCAATAATAAATAATTAATCTAGCTGTACGTGTTAACGTTAATCTACACAAGCGGAAATATACAATAAATTCAATGAAAACGTACCAAGGTGGCTCCTATGAGAGCGACTTCTTTAGTCTTAATAGGAGTCTCCCAAATCCACGTTGTACTAAATATATTAATTAATAGGAATTACAGTTACTGTAATACTATGTACAAATGGATAAATAAACGATTTTGTCTGTCTGTCTGTCTGTCGCTCTTGTTTATAGGGGGTGATTAATGATGAAACTCTATGACTTTCTTGTATCTAATATACACTGTTCCATAACTAATACTGCTTCAGGGCATCTAGTTCTTTCTTTGAAGTTTGAAGAAAATGTACAAATTATGTCCGTTTTTTTTTCTGACCACCAAAATAAACCAAAATTAAAATCATTAATTTAATGAACAACAATTAAAATATTATTTGGTGAAATGATCTGTTTATGCAACCTTTCTATTCAGTATATTCACAAGCAGGTATCAATACTTTTCAATACCTGTTGAAAATTACAATAAAATGTTCTCGGGATCATGCGATTGGCATATCATTAACACCATTGGTAGAAATAACTAAACAAATCTAGATAGCCGACAGGGCTACCAGGCTGAAATATCTGGTAGCCCGCAGACATATCTGGTAGCCCATGTGTAGGGAATTCCTAAACAAAAACCTCACTGCGACATTGTTGGCCAATATGTCATTAATATTAATGATGGTAATAAAATGGAAAGCAAATCGTACTGGCATCTTTAATTGAAGTAATCAGTATTGTAATGTGTATAACTTAAATTGTGTAACAATTAATGTGTTTTGCAAACTCACTGATTTTCATAATATTTAATGTAAAAACAAATATTGTTGAGGAGACACCTGACCAATTGAAGTTGCATATTAATTTTTACACAATTTAAGTTGCACATTAAATTTTACACATTTTAAGTTGCATATTAATCATAGCCCTGTGGGTGTCAGAATCGGGGGGAGAGAGCCACACATATTTTTGGTGGTTATGTTGGCCCCTAATATGCTTGCAGAAAACAACTCAGACCCCCCCAATTAACATCCAACAGCTTCCTATACTGATGCTAATTGTTACACAATTTAAGTTACACATTAAAATAACATGGCACCAGGACATGTCCAGATTACATTTGGGATTGTACCATTAATTAAAATACAATTATTTCTAAATGCTGTATAATTAACAGGGGTATAACATTGTTCTAGATCACTTCATTAAGGTAAGGACCTTCCATGTTGCTCTAGATAATTACAAACATAAACAAAATTATTAAAGTGTTTGAACTGCAAAATAATCCCTTTGTTTTAATGATTAATACCTTTATCTTAAGCAATATATATTACATTTAGGAGTAACTAAATTTAAATATTAATTAAATGCATTAAACACTACGCTGTTATTTATATTAAGTTTATGATAGATAATCTCACACCAGATTTATCAGTAGCCCGTTGGGCTCCTCTTGTCTAATAATCATCATTGGCAATGGTTTTGTGAAATGAGGCAAAATAAGCGAAAAATCAAATTGCAGGGGCTGCTTTAAAATCATGGGTGACAAAATCTCACCTGGTGAGCATCGAGGTCAATAATCATGACGCGTTTTATGGCTGTCATGTTGTCAAAGAGAAGTCTGATGGCGATGGTGATGTCAGCGTAGACACAGAACCCACCGCCTTGTGTAGCAGAGCAGTGGTGGAAACCACCTCCAAGGTTTATCGCCCAACCCCGCTCCACGGCCAACTTGGCTGCCTGAAATGAGAAACAAATGCTTAACTATTTGAGAAATGTCACAGCAATCTCTTAAACTGTCAAAGAACCAAGCAATGACCTTGACACACTGAGTGGCACTACAAGAATCTGATGTCATATAATGTCAGACCCTCCTCCCCCTGCTAACTGAAACTTTCACTTACATTGACCTGTAAACATTTCCTCGTCCATGCTGTAACCATCACATACCACAAAACACATGCATCTGACGTCAGCACCCTTACAGATATGTCATCGGAAAATAAACACAGCTGCCAGCACTTCTTCCCATTAAACAAAACACCTCTCTCCATAAAACAAAACACCTCTTCCCCATGAAACAAAACATGTTTCCCCATGAAACAAAACACCTCTCCCCCATGAAACAAAACACCTCTCCCCCATGAAACAAAACACTTCTCCCCCATGAAACAAAACACCTCTCCCTCATGAAACAAAACACCTCTGCCCCATGAAACAAAACACCTCTCCCCCATGAAACAAAACACCTCTCCCCCATGAAACAAAACACCTCTCCCCCATGAAACAAAACACCTCTCCCCCGTGAAACAAAACGCTTCTCCCCCACGAAACCAAACACCTCTCCCCCGTGAAACCAAACACCTCTCCCCCATTAAACAAAATGCCTCTCCCACATGAAACAAATGTAGCGTAGCGTCATGCTTCAATGCTTTGAGATAATCTCTAAGACATCTACCACACTCATCAGGGCATTGCCATGTCTGCTTACAGCCATAATTTGCAGTTGCCAATAGGAGGCACTGCTACTATTCAATATGTCATGTGCTGTCAAATGACGTCAGACCTGCCACATTGTTTGTTGAAATATGTATGTTTGACTTGAAATTCTGTATAAACAGTTTTCATTGGTTAATCAGCCTACAGCATTCCTATTCCGACCGAGTGTCACCATTTATCAGGTCACAAAACATACAAATTATAAAATATCTGCAAGGTTTCGCCAGAAATCTGCATTGCATCAAATGTAACGTGACTCAACCACTATAGCTTTGTCATTCGATTTCATACTTGTTTGATGAACACAAGAAAAAATATTATGCAGTTTATCACCATTTTTCCTTATGAAACAAATCTGTATAAAAATTGGATATGGCTGTATGCTTCCCAAAATCCTCGGGAAATCCACATAATGTGACAATTGTGCATGATGTATACCTACCAGAACCGTTCCTCCTGTCTGGAAGCGAAACGGCCGTAGAACCCGCGATTGCACAATGCACTTCGGCAGATAAGCAACAAGTGGAACCTCTGTGATTCTAGCAACGGTGATACTCTTCTGAAAGGTAATGCTACAATATAACATTGCAGTACATGCATCCACATAGATATGCATGCATTCACATAGCTTTCTTAAATACCGCTATTGCCATATGTACTATAATTAGTTATCCATAAAAACAGAATCAGAAGCACTCTAATATTTTTGCAGCATTAAAATCATCAAACAATTAACTGTACAAATTTACAAAATGCCGCAGTACTTGCTAAATTATTTGGATGTATGTTGCTGAAATTGGATATTTTGTATACGATTGAAAACAAAATGAGGCAGCACTTTTGATAGGTTTGTTCAGTTAAAATTTATGAAATGGAAAAAAATACTGTAATCAATTATAATTGATGGAATTGTTACAACTACAGGAAATAAATCAATTACAATTACAACATAATTTCAAAACTTACAATGATAACAATTCGCCTATAATCAACTGCAATTACAAATTTGCAATTAGACTCATCCCAGGTATAATGTAGTATATGTTTAGTAACTGTGCATTGTCTAATTGCAAGATCATGTGACAATGTGACGGTAACACTGACAAATTATTTGCATATTACTTGACCAACACTTATAAGCATAAATTGTTTCGAGTACACATTTATAATGAAAAGATACAAGTATTCCATGGTTCGAAATTGTGACTACACAGTTGTAATTTGACATCTGCGATTAATTATACAAATAGCCTAAGTCGCAATGTGCGAGTTGATATTTGGCCAGGTCTGATAACATGATTTATTCAATGTGATTTCAAACTAAAAGTATGAAAATATCTCTAGGTCTAATGTAAGGCGTCTAACGGTTACTCGTTTATACATATTAAAACTATGTTACTTTTGTATCTAGAGGCAGACTATATATTTCTAGTGCGGTGACAGTTGTAAACTACTGTCATGTCAGGGCTGGTAAAATAAATTTTGCATTTAAGTTACTAAAAGTGTGTGCACCCCTAAACTGATATTTTGCCCCCAAATTTTTTACTCTAGGAGCACATCGCTCCTAGCACAGAATGTTAACTTCAAGGCCAGTAGTCAGCAGTTTATAATGATACAAATTACATATTTACATTACTTACACAATACGTGTCACCAACGATTAAATATTGATGAACCAAAGGAAATGTGCCTTTAATACACTGCATTACACATGAGAAAGTAAAGCATGCCATAAAAATTACAGTAAAACATCCCTATTCCGACCATGCAAGAGTAACAATCATCCAAGTTGTTCTTTTACTTGAACCAAACTCACTGCTAAAGCTACAACACATCTTACAAAGTTGACAAAATTAAATTTCTTGTAACATCAACATAATAGATAACTTTAATATACTTAGTTGACATAAATGCTTGTGATTTTGAAGGCAATTCTGTTATCATGTTGTCAAAATTAGATGAATTTTAGATGAATACACAATTTGCATGCATTCAAATCCAATGTATTGTATTGCATTTATTCACAACTTTATTAACATTTCACCATAATTAGAGTGAAATCTTTGTTACCCAAATTTAGACCAATTCCTATAAAATGCATCGATTTAAAAAAAACTACTCCAGTGTTTTATAATTTATGTTTACTTTGCACACATTTGCATGAACACATTTAGAAAAGTATGATGGAATTATTGTATATTAATATTGAATTGTAAACGAAATGAAATATTGCATTGTATGGACTAGCATATAACAACATATAAATAGTTAAGTGCTGTTGGCAGCATTATTTGGAGAGCATAATGTTCAGTCTTTGTTCTTCACACATGAAGTATAACATTAAACAATATCATGAGGCATTAATAATAAAATATACTAACTTATTTCAGAAGATAGTTAGATTATAGATTCAAGTTGAAAGAGGATGTCAAACCAATAAGAAGCACATCATTATAAAGTTATCTGTTGTAAATAATTCATGATAAAGTTATCTTTTGTAGATAATTCATGATAAAGTTATATTTTGTAGACAATTCAGTTATGCCATCAGAACACAAGGACACATTTAAGAATACCTGCTAGAAATAACAACACTGTTATTCCTAGTTTGGTAGTTAACTTGATTTAAGTCTATGTACCTTCAAATCATCGATGTAACTCTGAGTGTGAACCCTCAAGAGATCTACCAATTGAACTTTTATGGGATGGACGATGGTTGAATTTCGAACCATGCCAGCCTCTGCAATAAAACATCTTTAGCACGATATGACACAATCCTAATAGTATGTAACATGCTGGTTTCTCTTTCTGCTTCTTTGAAGATAACATCTCACATTAAAACAAACTCTACCAAATGACAAAAGCTAATGATAGTGAAATTACCAAAGACCCCAAAACTAGTTGGTACTTAATTAGCTGATGTATAATTAAAGTACCCTAGCTGATAAATAATTATAATCACATAGCTGATGCATTATCATACTCCCCTAGCTGATACAATAATCCCCTACCTGTTACACGTAACATGTAATCCTCTTGCTGGTACACATAATCTACTAGCTAATACATATAATCCCCTACCCTACAAAAACTGATCTAATACACATACTTCAATATTTTAGACACATACTCCAACATCTGATAAACATACTCCACCATCTGATACACATGGTCCACCATCTGATACACATGCTCCACCATCTGATACAAATGGTCCACCATCTCATACACATACTCCAACATCTGATACACATACTCCACCATCTGACACACATACTCCAACATCTGACACACATGCTCCACCATCTGACACACATACTCCATATTCTGATACAAATGGCCCACCATCTGATACACATACTCCAACATCTGATACACATACTCCACCATCTGATACACATATTCCACCATCTGATACAAATGGTCCACCATCTGACACAAATGGTCCACCATCTGATATGCATACTACACCATCTGATACACATACTCCAACATCTGACACACATGCTCCACCATCTGATACACATGCTCCATCATCCAATACAAATGCCCCACCATCTGATACACATACTCCACCACCTGATACACATACTTCACCATCTGTTACATACATACATGTGGGGCGCGATAGCATACCGGTTAGAAGGCCGGACTCTCAATCGAGAGAACCCGGTTTCAAATCCCACTGCGGTCGCTTCGAACCTTTGGCAAGTTTGATCACCCCACGTTGCCACAGTTCACTCAGCTGTATAAATGAGTACCTGGCAATACAGACAGTGGTGGATATGTGAACGAATAGCCTTCGCGCAGCAATTGCAGCATGGCTGAATACTTCCCAAAGAAGTTGAGATGGCCTTGGAATGAACAGGTCTGCCAGGGGGTGAAGTGTAAAGCGCTTTGAGCAGTCCTATGGACTGGATACCGTGCTATATAAGAACATACCTTTTTTACCTTTTTACTCCAACATCTGATACACATACTCCACCATCTGATACACATACTCCACCATCTGATACACATACTCCACCATCTGATACAAATGTTCCACCATCTGATACGCATACTCCACCATCTGATACACATACTCCACCACCATCATACACATACTCCACTATATGATACACACACTCCACCACCTGATACACATACTCCACCACCTGATACACATACTCCACCATCTGATACACATACTCCACCATCATACACATACTCCACCATCATCATACACATACTCCACCACCTGATACACTTGCTCCACCATCTGGTACACATACTGGAGAGCTGGATCCAAAACGCACTCAGTCCATTTTTTACCAAAAATGAGATAATGACTGATCCCTGTTGCTCAGCTTTATATCTTCCATGTTAACTTTCCAAAACAAGCCCAGTCCACCCTAGAAAGTTTTGCAAAATGCACTCAGTCCTTGGTATGTGCAGGCACTGCCTTGTCAGAAGATTATCATTTGCCTGTTGTTGAAAATGAAAGATCGAGAAAGCGAAAACGTAACCCAGATAACTGGAAGTAAACAAGAGAATAGAGTATCACCCTACACCCTGCACCCCCAGCACCTGACCCCTCCGTCCCGCTAAAGCTACCATCAACCCAACACTACCATCACATCCACCTCCCCAACCCCACCCAATCCCCTCATGTCACAACCAACACCACGCATCCTCACACAACCAAAACAGAGGTCTATACCTGTCCCCACTCCATTTTCGCACACAAACTCTTTACCCCACCCCACACTGATTCAAGCCAGAACTAACACCCACTCCGTGCCCCACAAACCCAACCAATCTACAACAGATCCATCTCAGGAAGTATTTCCTAGAGAATCTGTTAAATGAATCAAAGTCTTGTTAGTCTGTGCTTAATACTTCAAAACGATCTAAGTTGAATGATGTTTTTACCATTTAAAACTTTTCACATGACACACATGATGACAGACATTTTTGTACTAACCTTTTAGGAAATCGTATATTCTGCCCCATTTACACGAGTCAAATGGATGCAACTTTTCGAGACCCAGAAATGAGATGTTGTATTGCGGGGTGTAGATCACTGGCCACTGACGTTCCTCAATGTCGATGTACAGTGCTGTCCTCTGTTGTCTGGAATGAACACAGTACATAAAGCAACTATTGCCTGTAACGTGGTGAACACACCTGTCTGCTTCCATCATACGTACCTGTCATCCATTGTTTTAGATGGATGTCATTGGTTCATGTACCCGTGTCACTGTCAAATGTTCCTAAGATTTCATCTTTGAAAATTCCGCCCCTTTCTGTTTAGATGGAGCCTATCACTCAACTGTTTACAACTGGAACTGCTTGTCGATTACAAATTGATTAACCCCTTTTGTTTTAGTGCACTGCTGACCTTGGGGCGCCCGAGGATTTTAGCACAAGTGTGTGTTTGTGTGCGTGCGTGCGTGTGTGCATGCGTGCGTGCGTGCGTGCATGCGTGCGTGTGTGTTGAATTAGCTCAACTAAGTTAACTTAATTGAATTAATTAATGTTACCAGTAAGGGCAGTTAATATGGCATTAATTGATGTTTCAATTAAATGTCACCCACTAACACTGACACCCAGTGGCGTTTCCAGCAGGTCTGCTGTCAATAGCCTGAGACAGATCAGGTTCAGACATGTGTGAATTAGTACAAGTGTGAATGAATCAGTACTGGGGAAATTGTAGACACTAAACAGGGGTAGAACTACCCACTAGTCCACTAGTCCGTACACTAGTAAAGATTACGGCAGACTAGTAAACCTGCCTACCTACTAGTCTGGCTGTCTAGTAAAAATCAGTGTGTTGTGTGGCGCCACCAACCATACAACTGACAAACTGATTCTTCACCTAATGCGAGTCGACAGTGCAACAGCGTTTTTGATTAGTTGTTGTGTGACATAGAATTCTGAAACAACAGTTTTGTTTGGTTTAACATATATGGTAGAGGGGTACGGCTAATGACTGCAATTTGCGGCCATTTTTAAATACGGTTTTCTAATGGCTGGTTGACGCCATACTCACTCTGCCAGCCAGCTCAGCTGATGCAGAGAGAGGCTTCAGTCAGCTAAAATTGACAAAGAGTAGCATCCAATCAGTGCTGAAGGCGGATCGGCTGACAGCTTACCCACTTGGCCATGAGAGTGGCATTGACAGCAGTGGCACTGACTGTGACAGTAGTGCCTCCAACACTGAGTGACACTGATTAACTGGCAGGCAGTGTCAACGCCAGGCCTGGATGACCTTTTGGCGGACTAGTAAACTTTTGTCTTTACTAGACCTGTTGTCTAGTAGAATAAATGCTGAAGTTCTACCCCTGCTAAACAGTAGACACTAGTTAACACAATTGAAAAATACCAACTGGGGTGGGCAGTGGGCAGGTCATTTAAGCAGGCAAGATTTGGAGGGAAGACAATAGAATGTCCACTGGTTGGGTCAAAGGGTGCAACATTGATGGTTAATCATGGCTTGATTGCCTCTGCAAATATGTCTAAAGAAAACATTTGGGGCTGGCTACTTCCAGCCAAGTTAACTTATGGGGCCATTAGATCTATACAAAAGGCTACATTCATGCAAAAAATATCTGTATTCTGTATGTAATATATAGTAGTAATATGTACTGTGTAATGTGTGTGATATGCATGCAATACTATGCATTGCTATTATATGAAATCTCTATTAAAATAATGCACATTTTAAAAATTATACCATTGGAAATCCCATTGTTTAAAAGAAATTAAACTACATTACAGTCTCAATTTGCAACTATGTAATACTAAAGAAATAATTTTAAACATTCACTAACCGAAAATACAATTTATAATCAGTTTTTATTAATACTAAAATAAAAAATCTGGGTTTTGTATTAATATTTTGATTAGGTCCAGGCCCAGCATGCTCACACTAGGCCCAGGCTCGACCCAAGCCCAATGTATTTAATATTTTTTCAGCTCTGACGTGGCTTGGGCCCGCAATATGTAGGCCCAATTTTGTAGAGGATCCAAAGCTCGGCCCGTGAAGGGCACTATTGTCCACCTATTTTAAACCTGACAACATGCCACTTTTCCCTCCTGTCTCCTGTGGTTATCTACCCCTTTCCCACCTGTTTTCTTCCCACCTGTATCCTTCGCTCCTGTCTCCTTCGGGTCTGTCGACTTCCCTCGTGTCGACTTCACTCGTGTCACCTTTGCTCCTGTCGCCTTCGCTCCTGAAGAGCTCAACAATCAAATGTGTATACCATCTTTGCAGATAACAGACATATACTAACTATTTTGCAGTGGTAATTTTCGGCTAAATGCTATCCCTGCCCTATACGCAAAGTGGGTCCGCGTCGAAACGATCGTGCACAAATTGCTCGAGGGGTAGCCGCTTCAAAGTGCGCTTACGTAATAAACCTTTAAAGTTACAAAGAAATTAATATTCCCAAAATAGTAAGCATGCCATGTAACTGCATGTATTCCAAGTAACAATAATATATGACCAATGCGTACTTACGTTGAAGCAAGATCGGTTAGCGTTAGCCAGATCGTAACGGATTTTTGACCGACGAAATTGCCGGCTATACTTATCTGGTCAACACTCCATGCTTTGCCTTTACTAGCTATGCTGGACCATTTTGAGATAATTAAGCTATTGCAAAGCATTATACATCGTTGGAAAGGCCTATTATTAAGATACATCATGGAATCAGTTGTGTGGCTGTATGGTTTCAGAGCTGAGTATTCTACTGAACTGGCAATATCTGAATTAGTTGACAGAATATACTTAAATCTTGACAAAAAAGGTTTACCATTGGCAATATTTCTAGATCTGTCAAAGGCTTTTGACACAATCGATCATACAATCCTTTTAAAAAAAAATCCCACAGGACAAAATACAACAATGTGAAAATTGGACAAAATCCCACAGGCCGTAATACAAAATTTATTTGTAGTTCTTCCTTAAGCATCCGTTCTAGTTTTGCAGACATTAATTTTATTAGTGTGCATTTCTTACATTTTTCTTCGGAAAATAGTAATAATAGGGTATGATGTGTTTACTTTGAGGTTGTAGCTCCTGCTCTAAGCTGACATTCTTAATTGGTCTGCCCTTTGCTTTGTGTGGGTTGGGAATAGGGAGAGATGCCATATAAACGGTCCTTGCAACCTGACCTGTCTCCAGTCCACCACAACACAAGGGGTGTAATTGGCTTGCTAACTCTGCAATGTTTCACTGAGCTGATATTTTCTGAAGCAATACCAGGCTACATGTCTTTCCTTGTTGTTTGAAAACCAGCTTAGCCATTGTCTGACAATGTCTGTACATTGTTTATTGCTTCCTGGCTGTTACCAACTTATTGAAAAGGCTAATCGCTAAGGCTACCCACCACTAGCACCATGGACCAGTACCCACCAGACAGTGAATACTGTGACTTAAATATAAATATATAAGCAGGTGTTATAATTAGTCTTGATTTTCAACTTATGTGAGACTTAAATTATACTTTTATTGACAATTCATTCAGGCAGTTTGTGATATGAAACGTACTGTAATTGATTGTAATTGAAATAAATTTTCAATTATACAAAATATAACAATTACATTTACAGCAAAATTTCGAAACCATAACCAATTACACAATTTTGCTGTAATCAATTACAATTACATAATTGGACCCAGCCCTGGTATAGCGATAGCGATCTCTCAGGTCTTAGTGCAGGCCTCCCTGGATCATCAAAACTATGTAAAATATGTACAAACTGTTATTTGACTCTGTATGTATCATCTAAAAAAAATAAAATTCACTTCACCTCCATCTCATTGTCTCTGATCAGATATGGTTTCGATGAGGGGGCTGTCAATACTGAATGCAACATACTATGTTTTTGGGTGAGTTGAGATAGAGGGCAACTGAATTACATGCTGATTCAACCCTGTACAGTAGCCCCAGGCTTGGCTGATTGTGTTAGACAATAGAACAATATCGTCAGTAAGATCAGTATCACTTAGGACCTTTGCAAGATGCCTTCTGCTATGCCGAGGGCCAAATGTAAATCCAGGTGCTGTGTCATCTTCACCTATCACCATTATTATCTACACTGGGACTAGTATAACGTTCACATGTATGCCATAGTATGCCATGCATGGGTATTATGTTGAATGCGCAAATGTACGGGACTTTATGTATATTAGTCAGGTTATATCTGTGAAATAATTGTAAAACTGTTGTGTTCTACTTCTAGCGATAGGTTAGTAATTGTGAAGCCATAATTTGTTAGTTGTTATTGTATTTCTTTTGTGTCAAATGTATTGCAGTATGAAACCATATCTGAGTATGTCTTAGAATATTAAAGCATAGCATTTGTAATTATAGCATAAGCTATATCATATAAAATTGTTCATACATTAGTACAGCTTTCAAATATACAATAACTGAGGTTGTATTTGAATTAGGATTATGCTGTCAATGCATTATTATGATTGTTAGTATGATATTACAAGTCTCATTATGACTGCACTCTCGGTGTCTAAGAATGGATTGGAATGTTTGTATATCACAGTATCGATGTATACATAATGATATTAAACAGTATTTTTGTACGTTCAACTATACTCAGGTGAAAACTGATTGTAATTTTACATTGTGAAACATATTTGAAATAAAATGAATATTTTTATTATAAACATGTTCGTTTTTGAAGGTTGGGAACACACTGAAATATGGTTGAAGCAACATTAGCGGATGGTTGGGGTAACGTTGGCGGATGGTTGGGGTAACGTTGGCGGATGGTTGGGGCAACGTTGGCAGATGGTTGGGGCAACGTTGGCTGATGGTTGGGGCAACGTTGGCTGATGGTTGGGGCAACGTTGGCTGATGGTTGGGGCAACGTTGGCTGATGGTTGGCTGTTGACGTAGGCGCAACGTTGGCCCAACGAGCAAAGTAACGTTGCGCCAACAATAGTTGCTGCTGTTGGGCCAACGTTGCGCCAACGTTTGGCATATGGTTGGCCGACTGTCACTGTGCTAGCTGGGAACGCAGCGAAGCACACGATCACATATTACCATTGATTGAAAAGATCAAACATACCTTTCGGTGCTATTCATCCTTCGTTGCTAGTAACAATGAGAAATTAATTACATATTCTAAGTTCGATCTATGGTCTCAAGCAGGAAGTTCAGAGAGCTATATACGCCTTCGAAAAGGGGAATTCCCGAGTGACGCGGCGCTTTGCGTACATGTGGCGCCACCGCACGTTCGAGCAACAATCCGAGTAACCTCGATTATCCAGGCTCCGAAGTGTGGCGCCACATTTGTGTCGCGCACGCCATAACCTGGATCCAAACCATACTTTTCATTGTGACGGAAATTATGTAGGCATCAAGAGTCTGGGTGCGCAGTCGAACCATGTGTTCGGAGCCAGACTCTCTTCTCGGCGAAACCACGACAACGAGCGAGAGTCGGATATGCGAGACTACAATCGGAGGAGCAACAGTTCGAGAATATAATTACTAACTTTATTAGCATGCGTAGAGCCGAGGCGAAGAGATCTAAGTGAAAACAGTCCGAGGGGCACATTATACTGTTATGGCAACATCACAGGCAAGCACGCTCGCCTTTTGCTTCTAGTTGATGAAAGCTGATGATCGACGCCACCGAAAACTGACTCGTCTGGGCTATTTGGAACATATTATTAAAATGCAATACAGTTTTATGTTCTTCTGGAAGATCATAGGCCAGAACATCTTGAAAGAGGCACAAGCGAAACTGTCCCCACTGTTGCAGTGAGGCGGTGACGCGAATGTGCGATACATTTCAAACACACGCAACACGTGTATTGCATGTATATAATCATTATCGTACTTGACAATAATTAGTTATGTTATACCACGGTTTACCTATTTCAAGAAAACATGGCATACAACGGTATAATTTCACAAGGGTACATGTCTCTGCCATCTTTGGTAGTCGGCCGTCCTCCATCCGCAAATCAATTAAACAGAAGGGGGCATGGCCCAGTGCCACCCCCTCCACTTTACATAAAGGGTCGCATTGGACGGTCTACCACCCGGCGGTGAAAAATATGAACTGTCCAGCCAGTACAGACCGTTGTAGTCTGCGTGGACCCAGGGAACACACCCACAAACCAAACCCTGCTATTGTTACTGTGTCCATCACTTAAGTGTGCACAACAAAACAGCTCTTGAACACGCGTTCAAGTCAACTGGAGAGAAACATCCCTGACAATGAACTCTGTCCTGCCTTGCCAATCATTGAAATCATAGCAGCCAACGCAAACTAACACCGTCGTCAGATTCGTCCGCAACACTGCCAGGTTTATTTATTTACTGTGACCCGAACCCATAGCACCTACCCAGAAACTTCTTACGCCAAGACACTCGTGTGCCCAGCTAGCAAAACCTTATAGGGCCAATGAATTTCAAACATGCCTTTTTATTGGCGCAACGAGAATTTTCACACCACCCATCTGCATATGTGGATGTTCCTCCTCTCCAGCCATCTTCATATGTGGGTGTTCCTCCTCTCTGGCTATCTTCATATGTCGGTGTTCCTCCTCTTCGGTCATCTTCATATGTGGGTGTTCCTCCTCTTCGACCAGGTGTTCTCCATCTCAGGCCATCTTCATTTGACTTGACGTTTCTTATATAGTTCCTTGCAGAGCCCACTCCTGGGCTCTTACAGAGTGTGCGAGAGAACCGCAACGTCTGTGCCAGCCACATTACGTAAGAGGTGTGGTGTGTTACGCCACACTAGCGATCACGATAGTCATATTGGGGTTGCTGCTGCGACTGCTCTTCCACTCGGGGTCCTTTCTGTGTATCTTCGGGAATTCCCTGGCAATTGGCGATTGGCACCCATATCTGATATCTGAAGAAAAAAACACGTTTAACATCTGCGTTCAATGTAACACTAAAATAGTGAAATCGTTGGTCGCCCGAAACAGTACGTCGCACACCAGTGTAAACTGGTTAAACTGTTATATATTCTGTAGAACTAAAGTTTTCCAACGCATATGACATATAGGGGAAGGCAGTGTTAGTTAAGCCACTGGGTTAGTTGAGCCACCCACGTTTCCGACAGTTACATGGTACCACCCAGTCATTGAACATGTTATTAGAACACGATTGACGTGTAATAAGTGCCGTTTGTCACAACGGTCAGAACATGTGACCTAAAAGTATGTTTTTCGAAACTTGGTAATTGTGATTAATGTCTGCTGGTGTGTAAACTATCAAAGCACGTGACCAGACTTTATTGTCTGTGCACTTACAAATGGTCTAACTATGCACAGAGATAAAACCACTTACATTACTTGGCGCATTAATGAGATGTTAATTAAATAAGCTTATTTGTCGAAACGGTGCTAGTTGAGCCACCCAAGACCCAAGGGAGGGTTAGTTGAGCCACCCAAGACCCAAGGGAGGGTTAGTTGAGCAGCGGCTAAAGAACGAAGACAAGTGTTATTTACCCCAAAATACATAAAGAAAGAAATTTTTCCGAGCAAATTGGGACACCGGATGGGTACAAGGCAACATATTAGCAGTTATCTACACTGGTTGCGATTGGCCTATAAGTCTATAAAATTATTAATAAAGTGTGTCAACTTATTAATGAAGCGTGTAGATTTGTCAGAGACGTGTTGTACCCATTAATTCTAACGAAGATCACTAGGAAGTAGCTCCGGGTAAATCGCCACGTAGCAATTCTTGCCGACGTACGGTTTTAGGTGGTGTCGGGTACGTACGGTTACAAGGCCCGTAAAAAGTGTCATAAAACGTATGAAAATGCCTTTACACATTAAACCATTGACAAATATTTAGCTTGACATATGTTATTGATGACCTATTAATAGTTCTTACTGATGTATTGAGCTCTTCTCACGACGTATCTGCAAATGTGCGACGTACGGTTGCATAAAAAATCTTCCCCAAATCAGTTTTGGGATCTCCCAGTTATTATCCAACGATTTTAATTAAAAACACTGCGTATCCAAAGTATCCAGCTGAAGCATCACGTTCTATGAGAAATCCATGTTATTTCGTGATATGTTGTACTGCATTTGCCTGTATAAAATAGTGCGACGTACGGTTTCACAACAAATTCCCCAAAATGAAATATTCAGGAAAATTCAGGGATTTAACCAGAAATGTTAATATTGTTGTTAGTAATTCCCGAAATATATGCCATTATAGCTAACTATTAACTGTATGTCTTACATAGGTGGTTCGAATAATAGAAACTGTTTTAAAGACGTCAGCGTGTAAATATTGCACAAAAAGGAGAGAAAGTTGACCCATTTATTGGAGACAGTACTCAGCGTTTTCATGGTACATACATAAAAGTAGGGTTCACAAAAAGTCCTAATCAAGACCTGATCACAACCGTCTACTCAGTTTATTGAAGGAGCAATGGTCCTAAACAACGTTTGTGAACGTTTCGCGAGAAATGACCATAAATGTGTTACCAAGTCATCTTACGTGTGGTCAGTTGGTAACAGCCAGAGAGCAGTAGACAATGTACAGACAGTCGCTAAGCCATTATTCAAACAACATGAAGACTTGTAAGCAGAAAATGTTATGGTTTCAGAAAATATCTGCTCACTGAAACAATGCAGAGTTAGCAAGCTAATTACTCTTTGTTGTAGTGACATGCTATATGGCCTCCACACATTCATTACACACACACAAGCATCAGGCATGGGTTAATTTCAACTGTTAATTTTTTAATTGGATTAACTCAAGTTAATTTAATTTAATTAATTAGCTTTTCCAGAAAGGCTAATTTAATTTAATTTAATTAATTAACTTTCCAAAAAGGAATTTAATTTAATTGACAAATTACCAATTAACTCTCAATTAAGTGCTCATTTAACATATTTTACAGCCATGTTATCCAGGTGTTTTCACTATTCCAGTCACTAATGAAAGATTAGGTTCAGGCATGTGGAGGGAGATCATCAGAGAGCACAAATGGTCTAACTATGCACAGAGGGAGATCATCAGAGAGCACAAATGCACTGTAACAAGTGGGGTGGGCTGGTACTTCAGGCACCTGTGAAATGGGGGAAAGTCCTAGAATGTCCTCTAGTGGTGATAAGTTGACGGCTAACGACCATCAGTTTCTACTTCTAACACAGGATTGCTTCCTTACTCAACATGTCTTGGAACCAACCAGAGGTGGGAATGTGTTAGATTTAATTTTGTCTTCTCAAAATGAATTAGTTGACAATGTTAAAGTACACGAACCTTTGGGTTCAAGTGACCATAACCAAATCCATTTTAATATAAAAGTAAAAACAGGGAATACATATAAAAAACAATGGAGGAGGAACTTCAACAAAGGCAAATATAAAGAGATGAGAACATATCTAGCAAACATAGATTGGAATAACTTGCTGAAGAACAAGACAGTAACAGAATGCTGGACTTGTTTAAAATATGAGATTGAGGGCATCATTAAGAAATTTGTTCCATTAAGAAAACAAGGGAAAAGGTCCAGGAAGAAACACCTGTCAAACGAGGCTATTAGAAAAATTGCTCACAAACACATGCTGTGGGGGGTACATAAACACACTGTGATTGAATTCACATTCAAGTTCCGCCCACGAATCACAGAATATGAACGTAATCCGTTTCCGCGACAGCGCAGTTAATAGCAATCACAATCAAGGGCGGATACAGACCCTTAAAATGGGGGGTGCCCAGATTCCCCAAAATACACCAGGCGGCAGGACTTTTATTTATCCAAATGTCTACAGGATACACGCACGCACGCACGAAGGCATGCACCCACGCACGCATGCATGCACAAAGTGTAATGACCTTACTTGTCTCCCAATTAAACATATTAAATCATGATCTATAAATTATTTTATATAATACATCAATATTATCTCATATTAACCATTGTATCATGGCGTGGGGTTACCATTGTATCATGGCGTGGGGTTAATAAGGCAGCAGAATGATGAAAATTCAAAAGAAAGCTATGCGAATGTTAACCTTAAATAAATACAATTCACACACAGAACCACTTCTAAAAATGTATTTATTTATTTAAAAAATAGATGATTTATAAAAGTTACAAACTGATATAAAACTGATATAATACTCATACTCATTCGGAATTAAGAATGAATTTGCCAAAAGATGTCTTAGATATAGTTTGTGAGGTTTCACAAATTATGCAAAAAATTATTTATTACAAAAATATGAAGACATGTGTTCAATACTAAACTGCTATACTTGCTATCAAAATCGACTAAATCAGTAATACATATATGAATGTATGACTACTATTACAATTTGTATTACATATTATCACACATCTTTCAATATACACACTCGAATATTCATGCACGCTCGTTCTCCTTCTGCACACACGCACTGTTATAACCTTTTGTATAAATGTGTTAGTTAATTATATTTCATTAGTGGTTCCTATGAGAGCGACTGTAAGTCTTTATAGAAGTCACTGACCCCTTATTAAGTTATAATGTGTTTGTATTTTTCCATGTGAACATATTAATGCATATTTTGTTTCTATCACTCACTTTTTATTTGCATTGTAAACGTGGTCAAAGTAAACTGTCTTGTTCTTGTTATAAAAGCGGTGGCCTCTCATGGGAATGTCTTATATGCAGCACGGCAAGATTGCCTCTGAACCAAATAACATGAATACAGTTTTGTTTAAATATGCAAAATATTTCACAAATTCATGTTTTTTTTATTCATACCACCCACTGCAGTGCATCACAGCGATTAAATCGTCCCGTCCTTGGCGCGACTGGACACCAACTTTGTGATAATGCTTTCGAGCTTCCCTTGCCACTTTGGGAAGAAATTAGAAGTTCGCCACTGTTATGACTGATAAGATAATGATAGAGACAGAGCTCTATTTCTTTGCATTTTTTTTCGTGATGTACACGTTAACTACATAACTGTTTACACCATTTTGAGTTATCTTCCTGGCTATATGTATGCATGTATGTATGCATAAATGTATGTATGTATGCATGTATGTATGCATGTATATGTGCATATATATATGTATATATATGTATATATATATGTATATATATATGCATATATACGCATATATACGTATATATATATATGTATATATATATATACACATATATATGCACATGTATATATATATATATGCACATGGATATATATATATATTCATATATGCACATGTATATACATATATATACATATATATAGTATTCAACACCATTGTATGGTTTGTCGTGCAAGCCTGTAAGTCTGGAGTAACACAAGAAAAACTCAAAGAATTCCTCACAGATCTTCTGCTTTTTACATCATCTTTCAAGACAAAGCGTAACAGTTGTTTGTTTTATGTCACAGGCTTCGTAATTATGCGCTGATGGAGTAAAAACAACTCATTTCGGACATAATCTGGATCTGCCCCCAGTGAAGACAACGCTTTCCTTCTGCATTATCTTCCACGCCTAACCGGGCGTTTTTGTTTGTCGCCAACTGCTCCAGAACCACACCCGATCGCCGTGATGATCTGTGTCGAGATGGGTGGCATCACGGCGGTGCCTTTTCAGGGCGATACTCAGCTTTCCACAGATCATAACCATTTAAGTTACTGCAGCTTTAGGCGATTGTCTCTCACACTGATTAGCAAACCGGACAACAGTTGCTGACCAGCGGAAATTAACTATACAAAATTCTCTGACAACAAGAATATGTTTACGTTTAGTAATGGTTAGGCCTACTAAGTGGAAAATGCAGGAAATGGGGGCAAGTCAGAATGACTGGGGACAAACGACAGTACTGGTGGCAATGTCCCTAGTTTGTTCGCTACAAATGTCTTAATCCGAGGAACAAGTGCATGAGGGTCCACCTCGCGGTGTCCCGATAACTAATTATGACTTGAAGAAAAAATCGGCCAAAATAAAGGTGGGTGCGCAGGCACCTGATGGAATATTATTATTTATTTACAGACCAGAGCAGTAGAACAATTCTAACACTATACGAGCACTAACTCCATTTCCAGTAAATAGCTTGCACTCCGTAGACGGTTAGTTTCTTTAGAATGTCTGTGCAATTTTTGTAGCCGACCAGCAAAAGCAAGATCATCAAAATCAGAATGTGTGTGTGTGTGCGTGTGCGTGTGTGTGCCTGCGTGCGTGCATACATACATACGTACAACGGTGTATAAACCCAAATCCAAAGGGGCCATAGCCCATTAGCCCCCTAAATACGCCACTGCAGACATACATACATGCATACATATATACATAATATTACATACCATATATACACGTATATACAAGTGTTCATGATGACAAGACGTTTGAAATGTGCACACACACACACAACCCTGTCAGCTGTCTATTCAATACCAGTGCTGTTCATAAATACACGCAAATGGATGATACTGTTGGTACAATTAGAACTTGAGTTAGTTCGACTCCTATGACTTCTGACGCTGAAGTAATCCTCCCTTGATCGATGGCGTCGTGAAAAAAGGAATGTGCTCAAATAAAAACGCGTCTGTAGTCGCAACAAAGCGACTATTCGGCCTCATGCAATTGCGGGCAATTGTAATTTCAGGTGTTTAATAAATCACCGTACTATTTATCATTCACACACTTCTGGCGACTGTTCGATGTCAGCGGCATCCACACCCGTAGAACCGTGGCAGACACGCACGTACAGACGTACAGCCACTCGCACACAGTACAATCATCAACTTACACACATGTACATGCACGGTGAGGTGTGGTGGCTCGGCGGTTAGAGTTTCTTCTTCCCAGTGTTTATGGCTATACCAGAGAAGTAAAAGATCCGACACATAAGGTTAAATCTGTAACTTGTCGAGGACTCACACAGCTGCATGGTGAAACTCCTGCAAGGTAGCCCTAGAAAAGGGATGTTTGGAGTATATATCGTAAGACACCCTGGCAAAAAGTCGACAAAACAGGTTGTCTCAAACATGTTTGTGGCGGCAAAATGTTCACTCTGTAAAGTGAGAATGCACAAGGTATTCGCCGAGTGGTCACGATAACAGGGACGAAAAAATCACAATCAACTGGCTAGACTGTTGTAGATTTCGCTTGCCTTTCCATTTTTCTGCATGTAGCGCCGTCGATTTATTGTTGTCAAATTACCCACAAACATGGCACCACACAACTACTTATGAGAGCGTAAAACAGTGGCAGATGTATGTAACATAAGCCACCCATTATTATGCGTTTACTTCGTGCAGCGCGCACATAATGCCTGGATTGAGTACACAGTAATAAACAGCCTAGAGCTACCAATCATTTCGTCCAACCAAGTGCAGCGTAATGTCCGTGAATAACTACTTCCAACATATGTCAAACAAATAATTGAGCACTTGAATCTATGGAAACAAACAAGCCAAAACCATAATATTCTTGCTGTACATTTTCATTGCCACACCTCGGGTGTTCCCTTAAGTTCAAGTGGAAAACAACAAACTTCCAACCGGTGCAAAGTTGTGGGATCGTATAGAATTGCTTGTTGTACAGCTTCATGCACTAAAAATACGTATTCCTTAAAGTAAGTCGTGTCAACGAATCTACAACATGTGACAGAAACGGCTGACATTTTAAAACGAGGGGCACAATTATGTTATGTCTTTCAACTGCATATAAATAATTACTAGTAATTACACAAATTAACGCTAGGTCAACAAAGAGAATAGTTGTTGGTGGGCCACTAGAATAAATAATATATAAATCTAGCTAATGACTTGATATTTATAAATATTCTGAATTTTTTCTATTAAAAAACACATTTTACTCCTGCAGTTTTACTATCATGAATTTATTTAAAACTAACAGAATACAGACTAAATATCTCGTAAGATATCATCATGTAAGTTGGTAATAGATAGTGACGTTCATATTGCAGCTTAGGATACATTTAAGTCTGTTTGTATGCTAGATGGAACGACCACCAACGTCGTCACAAAGAGACTTTGAAAGATATATTAAACTGTCTTTTACTATTAAGGTATAATTGCCCAAAACCAGAATAACAACGAGCGGTGTGTCAAAGAATGCCTTTTTATTATATTTATTGCCTACAACTACAATATATATATATATGTGTGTGTGTATGCAAAATATTTGTATTATGACACCTAATAAATACAAAAAAAATAAATCCAGTCATATTTCAACAGTTTATGTGGAACATGTCATCATCCTTGCCCCCCCAGATCTGGAATTTTGTATATATATATTATTTGGTATATTTAATTACTATGCCTATGCTTTGTTACGTCCCCAAATTTCTTGTCCCCCCTGGAAAAATTCCTGCAGACGCCCCTGTCTGCAACTGCAATATAAGAATATTTGTATTATAAGGTAAGGTAAAGTCATCCCCCAGGCATTGCGCCTTAGGAAGCCATGAAGGCTTATATGGCTTATAAGTGCTTAAACCTGGTTTCTCTAGTGCGAAGCAACTTAGAATACAGTTATACTGACTCTCCTGGACGGGACACTAGTCCATCGCAGGTACCTTCCAAACAGTGTTTGTACTCATTTACAGCTGAGTGGACTGAGGCAAAGTAGGGTAAACGAAATTGCCTAAGCTTCGAAAACGAACCGTGACCAGTGTGGGTCTTGAACTCACAACCCTTGAATTTAGAGTCCAACACCTTAACCACTAGGCCACGGCTGCCCCCCAATTTGTATTATGGCACACAATAAATACACCAAAACTATATGCAATTAGATTCCAATAGTTTATGTAAAACATGTCATCATAGCATAAATATTTTGTTTGAAATATATCCTATATAAAAAATATCAATACAAAACAAAAATGCTTGTGCTTTTACTTTGAGCAACCAAGAAAATATGCAATTGCATTAAGTATACGACCCTGCATTTGGCGCAACGTTGTTCTTCTGTACGTCATGAACTGGACACGATTGATGGTATTCGTACAAACTTGTAAATATGTTGTTGGGAATAGCACAGGCACATGGTACTTATATGAATAGATGACATATTAGTGAGTCATATCCAATGATTCAGTTGTTGGAATAAATGTGTTGGTACTTGAACAAGTGCACTCTTTACTTCGAGACAAGATGGACATGAAGACTGATGTACGGAAGGTGAATATTCAGCAATTGCCGAGACAAAAAACACGCCATAACTTCCCTTCAAAACACAATTCCAAAAAACTATGTTCCGCAGTTTTGTGTTTAGAATTGTTGAAAGTAAGCTTTACATACAAGTAGCTGTACAGAAACAAAAACGACATAGTGTCACGTACCAATTATGCGGTCATCTTATATAAAAAATAGTTTTTATTTAACACCCTTAATTATACTAATTGCTACATGTACCCATGAACCGTGCATAAATATAGTTGTAGTAAACAGTCGAGCCCACAGACGGGCTTTCGCTCTCTTTTTCATGTCTGCAAACAACACACAGCAATAGAGACCATTGTGTTTGGAGAACATACATGCAGACAGGTCACAAGTGTGACGTTGGAGCCCCTCAGTCGAGCCCACAGACTGCCGTCGCTCTGGCTCTTACTCACTCCTTCGCGTCTCATCGAGTCTGCAAGCACACATCACATGCCTGAAGACCTGCCGCTGGTCGAGTGCATGTACACTATTAAGGCTCACATTAACACGTTATGTTAAGCTTGCGCTGAATGTCAAGTTTTACATGTCACACACCCGTTTTACTCCTATTATCATAATATGTATTATTTAAATAGTCTACTAATAGTATATTATTATGGTTATATATTCATTAATACTTAACTGTCTATTTATTTATCCAATTTTATATTACTTCTTATTTGAATGTAACTATCAGACAATTTTTATATATTTTTAACTACTAATAGTATTTTATAGTTCCTCTATGCATCTTAGTTTGTCTAGTTCAGTTTTGTTTAGCCAAGTCTACAATTTCCACCAACCAGTGCATATGTAACAAAATGTTTGCTTGGGAATGACTGCCTAGTTACACATTTTTTTTTGGAAGGGTGGACATTTAAAACAAAAATAAAAAGGCTTCTAGAAAATCCTACAAATTGCAGGACAGTTAAAAAAAAAATCAAAAGAATAACATTATATAATAAGCTGACCTGTAAGATTTTCTGCAGCCAGAGGTGATTAGACCCAGTGAATGCAGATTGAGGATAGAATCTGCGATGACTCGGGCAGTGCTTCTCTGGTAACCACCACTAGTCAACATCATGATGGGAATGTCACGAGTCCTTGCTTTCTGGAACACGATCTGGTCTCTCTCTATGACACCCTGCAATAGAAAGTTAATTAGATCTCATATCCTGTCAGTATCTAAAATGATAATAAATACAGAAGTTCAGGAATCGCATAGACTTCCATGAAATTAATCCCAAGGGACAACGAATAAGACAATTGGACTATCTTTGCAATCAATACATAAATAGTTTTCATAACTGAATTTAACTAAAACATTCTGCGCTCAACATGCAAACTAGTATGGCCAGATATGAATTTAAAAAAACATTTCATTGGCCACTTTATTAGAAGTTAAAGATAATGTAATCATAATTACATTCCTAGCATCCGAACTTTAATCATAACAATATTTTGACAGATAAATCATAATAAAAATGTGCTAGAGCAATGTTATCACAATAAAGTTATTTTTGTTGGAGACTAAATTGTAAAGATGATCTGATCCATGAGTATATTATTGAGAGTAGCAGTTATAGTCGACATGGAGAATAAAGTCAGGAAACACTAAGATTACTCATAAATCCACTGTCACTGTTACAAATTGTATATATTCAGGTTAAAATAACCTGAAGATATAGAGAAAACATGATGGGCGTGTCTACCTATGAGACTACAGTACCACTTAGCTTGCCAAAGTGAGACTGTACCCTGTGATTGGTGTGTGAGGGGGTCACACCCCCAGTGTTCTCAGACAGCCTCTGAATATGTTGCAGTGTCACGGAGTGAGAGATGGGAGGACACTCACCTGCGGTGACAGAGACAGTTGACCGAGCATGTCACCTTCGAGCACATCAGTGCCAGCGTTGTAGACGATCAGGTCAGGAGGGAACTCATTGAGGGCAGCTTCCACGTGTCTGCATAGTATCAGTCACATGACAGAGGCTTAACGAGATTTAACAAGATTGCCATCCAAGGCAAAGGCCCAGGCAAGTGGACAAGGAAGCCATTGGTTTACTGAGAGTCCAACAATGTTTCATCTATGTGTAACCCACCTTCGTGAGGGAGGGAGGGAGGGAGGGAGGGAGGGAGGGAGGGAGGGAGGGAGGGAGGGAGGGATCCCCCAAAATAATAGATTTTTACTTTTTCGGTCAGTGTTTAAGTCAAAAGTATATCATAATTATATAACATAAAATTATTATATAAGCATAAGATCAGATGCCCTCTGTTGAAACAAGTACCAAAATATATTTTAACCGACCTTGTAAAAAAATGTTTTATAGATATAGGTGTCTATATTTCAGATTTTAAAACAATTTAAAACTAATGTTTTGGTTTGAGAAAAAAATATAGTAATCTGGCGATGAAATCAAGTATACTTTTAGCAATCTGGTTGACATACTTTCCATAATTAGCAGCTTTGCCGTGTGCATTAACTGGGAGATTATTCAGTTGAAGGTGGTTGGTAATGAGGTGTATGCCCAGATATAGATGTGTGTGCCAAAAAAGATACCCTTTTTATGTATGTTGAATGGGTTGAAATATATACCCTTTTCCTTGGACATGAGTCACATTCCATAAGGTACACAAAATTATACCCTTTTTAAGTTGATGGCATAAAAACAAATACAAACCCTTTATCGTGTATGCTATGCATTATATGTAATGTAGATTAATTCACTAACATATTTTATTCACAGATTAATGTTAATTAAAGAATGAAATGTCAACCATATATTCCCTTATTTACAAAATAGGTGTTATTTGATACCCTAAATGCTCTACAGAAAACATATCCATAAAACGTCGAATTTGTCTCAAGGATTCTGGCAATGTATTGAGTGCCCTCCCCCCTCAGGTGTACGTACTTTCTCACAAGGGATAGATACTCGCTGTCACCCACATCACTGTCTAGCTGCACCACCCTTCTGATAGACCCTAAAACAAACAAAAAACTGATATTTGTGAGCAGTGACTTGGAATGTCTGCAGTCAACAACGACTAGGTCATCATTTAGAGCGGCATGTCCTATCACAGTGTTGTGTCTATTCATTCTTTAAAAGGTCATCACCTTCAAAAGTTCGCTGATTTCTTTGACTCGTTCCTGAGGAAACTCTAACAAATTTATTGATTTTTTTTTTTTTATAAAACTTTTTACCATTACTGCACGTTAGCCAAGAGGAACTATGTAAATTCAGAGAGGGAGGGAGGGAGGGCAAACAGAATATATATATATATATAAGGTTTATTCACACAGAAGAACGATTAACCGAGACATAACATTATATAGCGGACTAACTAAAATGTACTTAATTTCTGTGAAGAACTGTTTAACTTAACCAAGATGATATATGGCCGAAATGGAAACTACGGAGGAAACGGCGACCGCTACTCAGAACTATGATAGCTGGATAGAACACAGATTATTATCAGGCCGTCACCACATTTCACGTCCTAATATCCTAACAAAGAGTAGCCTGCACACGGCCAATGCACATTAGTAACACGGATTACCATGTAAATAGCATCTAAGATTCCGGCCAAACATTGGACAGTTTATTAGCGCTAACGTAGCATCATATTCCACATAATAGCAATAAAGTGGTTGAATAAGAAAGCATGGCCCAGCCGTTCCGTTGAAGTCATGTTATAGCAATCTAATACAATAATACTGATCACGACGCCTATGCGTCTAATTATAATAGTGTACCGACCATGCAACATAACTTTAACAAATAAATGTAACACCCGAATGTAACTCATTGCAGGACATTCAGTACCCAACAGTAACGCTTGAACATTGTAACATGACTAGTGCTGCCATCTAATGACAACAGGGGAACACCATTCCACATCGTGGTATCGATACTGCCGACAATACTACTACTGACATTACTCATTGAAACCTAATGCCACCGCACGATACACTGTCACCGTAGTACTAATTCTATTATGCATTCCGCAACTCATTCTTGCTAACACATTATACATTCATTAATCTAACCGCTAGGATATACAAACGCTAACATGCCACTGTCGTTGACGGTGCCTAACTTAACTAGGTCTAGGACATTTGGGACATCTCGCCATCAACAGTAGATATTGTAATGAATACGCTATCAACAAATCCGAACAAATAAACACAATGACAGAGTGTCATACAAACACAATGCTCCGCCCCAAGCGTGCATGTTTCACTTATGTGTAAGTCAGATGTGATTTCTGACCCAGACAGAAGAACACTCGTTATGCGGGAAAATATGATAACCCGCATTCCTGTTTGCGCATCCGTTCTTGCGCACAGTTATTACCGTAAATTGGGAAATGTCAATGCAGCGCCCTAAAAGCCAGATTGTACCAGCGACGCTACAAAGGGTTATCACTGTCAGGGTATATTCACTGCATACCGTTATAATGGAGGATAAATGTAAAAGCCTGGGCCTAATGCTAGATACATAAAAAGTCACAGGGTCACACTAGCACTGACAACAAAGGTGGTATGTCGCTATACAGTTGGGTGTTGACCATATGGTCCTGCCATCTGACATCAAGCATGCGCTGCAGAAGCTGGGTAATATATTAATCTATTCAGTCCATGCTTCTGACCCATACATTAGGATGCTCTCAACACAAGCTCTGAAGAATGCCAGTTTGATGTCACAGCTAAGAGCTAACTTTCAGACTTTCTCCAGCCTGCTATATCAAACATCTTTAGCCCATCATAACAGGACAAGTGTATGTTCAACCACAGTTGTCAATGCACCCAACTTGTATTTTGCGTACTTGAAGCACATTTAATTAAGACCTAATCCAGAGGTAGGTTTTGGACCAACGCCTACCGATATTCAAGCAAATGATGCGTGCGTGGGTAAATTTGAATGAGATCTAATGTAGAAGTTTAACAAGATTTAACAAGATTTGCCATCCAAGCCAAAGGCCCAGATGGCAAGTGGACAAGGAAGCCATTGGCTTATCGAGAGTCCAACAATGTTCATCTACATATAGCCCGCCCTCCTGAGATATGTGTCAACCTTGTTTTAAAACATATTCACGCTGCTAGCAGTTACACAATCTGTAGACAATTTGTTCCATTCATTTATTGTCCTCTGTGAGAACGAGTGCTTCCTGATGTCCAATCTACATTGATCCTTTACTAATTTTACCTCATGTCCTCTAGTTCTGCTATCCTTCTTGAGTGAGAAAAACATATTTCTATCAATATTTTCATACCCATTCAATATCTTAAAAACTTCAATCTGATCTCCTCTTAACCTCCTTGTCTCTAGAGTTGTTAAACCACATTCTTTCAGGCGTTCTTCATAACTAAGGTCTCTCAGTTCTGGAATCATTTTAGTTGCTCTCCTTTGTATGCGTTCAAGCGTATCTATATCCTTCTTACGATATGGTCTCCATGCTTGTATACAGTATTCTAAATGAGGTCTAACTATTGCTTTATAAAGAGGTATAATTAACTTTTTTCCCTTGTATGTTATGTTTCTTCTAATCAATCCAAGAATTTGATTACCCTTTGAAGCTGCAATACCACACTGTTCTGAAACTTTCATATCAGCGCTTATTGTAACTCCTAAGTCCTTTTCTTTTACAGTAGTACCCAAAACAGTATCTCCCATTTTATAGTTTACATTCAAGTTCCTATGTCCTGTATGTAGGCATTTACATTTCCCAAAATTGAACAACATCTGCCATTTCTCAGACCATTTCACTAATCTGTCTAGATCGTTTTGTAAATGTTGTTTATCACCATCAGTATTAACCTTTCTAAACAGTTTTGTGTCATCCGCAAATTTCAGTACGTTACTTGTTATACTGTCGTCCAAGTCATTGATATAAATTAAGAATAATATAGGTCCTAATACTGATCCTTGAGGTACCCCACTCAAAACCGATTTCCAATTTGAAACTTCTCCATCTACTACAACTCGTTGTCTTCTGTCAGTCAGCCATTGTTCTATCCAGTCAGTTATGCTATCCCCGATACCATGGGCTTTTAATTTAAGTAGTAATCTTTGATGTGGCACTTTGTCAAAAGCTTTCTGAAAATCTAAGTAGATAATATCTACTGGCGATCCCACGTCTATCCACTTAGTGATTTCTTCCAAAAAACATAACATATTTGTTAAGCATGACCTCGCTTTAAGGAATCCATGTTGAGATGAATTTAATAATTTATGCTTAACGAGGAATTCCACCATATGGTCTTTAATTAACCTTTCTAATAATTTACAAATCACTGACGTTAAACTCACTGGTCTGTAATTCTCTGACTTATTTCTCGAACCCTTTTTAAATAATGGTATGATGTTTGCTTCTTTCCGTTCAAACGGAACAACTCCCTCTTTTAATGACAAGTTGAATACTCTTGCAAGTGGTATACTGATTTGTTCTACTGTTTCCATTAGTAATTTTGGAGGAATCCCATCCACTCCCGGTGATTTGTTATCCTTCATTGCCTTTATTTTCTTAGCTACCAATTCTGGAGTTACAACTAACGGACCTAAATAGTCAGATTTAGCCCCCTGAAATTTAGCATCAGCAACTGGTAATGAACTAATATCTTCTTTGGTAAACACTGAACTGAAGTAACCATTTAGGTCTTCCGCCATTAAAAACCCCTGTGATATTATATTTCCAGCACTGTCTTCTAGAGGTCCAACCTTGTCTTGTACGTTTTGTTTACTCCTGACATATGCATAAAAACTCTTGCTGTCATTTTTTATGTTACATGCTAGTTTTTGCTCATAGCTTCTTTTAGATTGTCTGATTTCAGTTGTAGCTGCATTAAGTGCCTCTTTGTATTTTGCATAGTCTTCGTCCTTTCTGGTACGCCTATAAACCCTCCACATAGTTTGTTTTAGCATTATTTTTCTAATAGCTTCTTTTGACAAGTGTTTCTTTCTACACCGTTTTCCTTGTTTTTGGAAGGGAACAAATTTATCGATGATACTCTCAATTTCATATTTTAGAATATTCCAACATTCAATTGCGGTCTTATTCATCAGCATGTTATTCTAATCTAGCTTTGCTAAGTATTTTCTCATATCTTTGTAGTTACCTTTGTGGAAGTTTCTCTTGTACGTTTTCTTATTTTTACTTTCTGATTTTACCTTGATGTCAAAATGTATTTGATTATGGTCACTATTACCCAATGGTTCAAATATTTTTACATTGTCCACTAATTCTTTTTGTGATGACAAAACTATATCTAATACATTTTCTCCCCTGGTTGGTTCTAGTACGTGCTGAGTAAGAAAGCTATCCTGGATTAAAAATAGAAATTGTTGGTCCTCAATCCCTGTGCTCTCTAGAGAATTCCATTGTATGTGTCCATGGTTAAAATCTCCCATTATGATACATTCCCCTTTACTAACTTCCTTTATAGCGTTTTTTATTTTTGTGTTGTCCTCTTCGTTTATGTTTGGACTTCGGTAAACTAATCCAATAGTTAATTTTGAATTTCCTGAAACACTTTTGCACCAAACAGCTTCATCGCAATCTGCTTCCCTTTCTAGTTTTATTTCATAAGCCTGAATAGATTCTTTAACATATAAAATAACTCCCCCGCCCCTTCTTCCTATTCGATCTTTCCTAAACATTACATATCCTGTCAGTCCTAATTCAGCATCTGTTATATCTATGTTGGCCCATGATTCAGTTATACCAATTATGTGAGGGTCAATATCTTCTACCATAATGTTTAATTCGTTTGTCTTATTTACTATGCTCCTTGCATTTAAACATACGCATCTATAACCTTTTTCAGAGATGTTTTTCGGATGATTTGATATTGGTTTATCTGTGCTAGTGGCCTCTTGTTCTGCTTGAGACACCTCTAGGTAACCCCCCTGCACTTCTAGTTTAAAGAATGTTTACTTCCAAAAATATTTGTCATTGTACCCAAGTCACTATCTACTGCTGCTGAAAGTTTGTCCGCGAATACTGCCGCCCCCTTTCCACTTAAATGAAGCCCATCCTTCATGTACATATCAGCCCTCCCAACAAAACTTCCCCATAAATCCAAATTCCTCTTCCCTACATAACTTCTGGACTAACATGTTAATTGCCATCCCCCGACAATTTCGATATTTGTGACCCCTCCTGCCCATTACAGGTAAAATCCCTGACAGTATTACCTGCTCAACCCGCGTCTGTTTTAGTGTTCTGACCAACTGCCTATATTTCCTAACTATGGCAGTTGTACCCTCCCTCTCTACGTTATTTGTCCCTACGTGTACTAAAACAGATCCACCCTTACCCGAGCCTACGATGTTTTTTACCCTCTCAGTTATCGCCTCTATTTTGGCTCCAGGCAAGCAGACCACCACATCATCTCCCTTGTTTAAGACTCTGTCGGTCTTCCTAACTATCGAATCCCCCACAAATACCCTCGCTCTCTTCCTCACCCCCTCTATCACTGCTGCAGAATAACTCTTCCGTTCGATCCCCTCCATCACATTCTGTCCTGACCCCTTCCCTCCTGTCTCCTTCGCTCCTGTCTCCCCCACTTCCCACTCCTTTGCTCTTGTCTCTCCCACTTCCCTCTCCTTCACTCCGGTTGTTTTCCCTCCCGTCTCCCCCACTCCCTTCTCCTTCCCTCCTGTCTCCCCCACTCCCTTCTCCTTCCCTCCTGTCTCCCCTACTCCCCTCTCCTTCGCTCCGGTTGTCTTCCCTCCCGTTCCTTTCCTTCCCGTCTCCTTACGTCCTGTCTCCCTACGACCTGTCACCTTCCCTCCTCTCAGCTTCCTCCCAGGCTGCGGTGAGCTCTCCCTAGCATCTCTTGTGTCTTTCCCCACTTTATCATCTACTGTTCCCCCACCGGAACTACTGGCACAACCCCCCTGTTCCCTTCCCACCATTGCCACAACGAGCAGCCTCAGCTCTTCCAACTCCACCTCTAGTTCCTTCATCTTCGTACATCCCCTACACTCAAAACTAAAACTATATGCCTGGACCTCAGCCCAGGACTTCTCGCACCCAGACTTGACGAAGTCCACCCAGTTACTGCAACTGCCACAAATTAAGTGCCTTGTGGCCTTTAACTACCGTTTGGACGGCGCCATCATACAATTTAGTTTTAATTAGTTTGCAACGTTAGCCTTGAATAAGGCTGTTTTTGTGATCAAAAGAACACTTTAGTCTAATATACTTGCTAACTGTGTGTTCTATTAACCTCGCATGAGAAAAAATTGTGTTGACTTATTAATTAAGCGCATAGACTTGTCAGAGACGTGTTGGACCCATTGAGTAGATGTGTTGGCTGAGTTGTTATGAATTTTTTACAACGTCTATGTAAATTATACAATAAAGCATTTACTCAACTTACGCTACACTTTAGCTCAACTTATCCCACACCAAGTGTTAGTTGAGCCAGCTTACCAACCCTATTTTAATCAGCTATATATATTTATCTGTGCATGCTAGATACATTATCTTGGTACAAAATGATCTACTAATAATCATAGTTTATGTGTGTAAAAACAATTTTGACTTGTGACAATGATTGCGCCCTAGACATCAAAAAGAATGAAAAATGGCTCAATGATTGTCCATCAGATCTGAGTCTGAAAGTTATTCATGGATTGGATACTCAAAACATAACAAAGAATGCATAGTGTCGAATGAATGCAGCACTCTGAAGTTTGAATTGACAACAAAATTTACCGTTTTTCAAGAAAAGAAAATGGACCACTATGCAAAACTGCACAGAAGCAGTTACACCCTGTGTTCTAAACAGCTTAGACTAAACTATCCCCAGGCAACTCAGATAGTGTTATCTGGTTATGGTTCTCGGATAACCACACAAGATGACTGCAAGAGTGGTGTACAACCTAGATAACCACACAAGCCGACTGCAAGAAAGAGTGGTGTACAACCTAGATAACCACACAAGACGACTGCAAGAAAGAGTGGTGTACAACCTAGATAACCACACAAGACGACTGCAAGAAAGAGTGGTGTACAACCTAGATAACCACACAAGACGACAGCAAGAAAGAGTGGTGTACAACCTAGATAACCACACAAGACGACTGCAAGAAAGAGTGGTGTACAACCTAGATAACCACACAAGACGACTGCAAGAAAGAGTGGTGTACAACGTAGATAACCACACAAGACGACTGCAAGAAAGAGTGGTGTACAACTTAGATAACCACACAAGACGACAGCAAGAAAGAGTGGTGTACAACCTAGATAACCACACAAGCCGACTGCAAGAAAGAGTGGTGTACAACCTAGATAACCACACAAGCCGACTGCAAGAAAGAGTGGTGTACAAACTAGATAACCACACAAGACGACTGCAAGAAAGAGTGGTGTACAACCTAGATAACCACACAAGACGACTGCAAGAAAGAGTGGTGTACAACCTAGATAACCACACAAGACGACAGCAAGAAAGAGTGGTGTACAACCTAGATAACCACACAAGACAACTGCAAGAAAGAGTGGTGTACAACCTAGATAACCACACAAGACGACAGCAAGAAAGAGTGGTGTACAACCTAGATAACCACACAAGACGACTGCAAGAAAGAGTGGTGTACAACCTAGATAACCACACAAGACGACTGCAAGAAAGAGTGGTGTACAACCTAGATAACCACACAAGACGACAGCAAGAAAGAGTGGTGTACAACCTAGATAACCACACAAGACGACTGCAAGAAAGAGTGGTGTACAACCTAGATAACCACACAAGCCGACTGCAAGAAAGAGTGGTGTACAACCTAGATAACCACACAAGACGACTGCAAGAAAGAGTGGTGTACAACCTAGATAACCACACAAGGCGACTGCAAGAAAGAGTGGTGTACAACCTAGAT
Source organism: Lamellibrachia columna (assembly GCA_963662155.1). NCBI lineage: Eukaryota > Metazoa > Annelida > Polychaeta > Sabellida > Siboglinidae > Lamellibrachia > Lamellibrachia columna. The sequence continues at coordinate 20,220,165 of OY759275.1, forward strand.
AACCACACAAGGCGACTGCAAGAAAGAGTGGTGTACAACCTAGATAACCACACAAGACGACTGCAAGAAAGAGGGGTGTACAACCTAGATAACCACACAAGACGACTGCAAGAAAGAGTGGTGTACAACGTAGATAACCACACAAGACGACTGCAAGAAAGAGTGGTGTACAACCTAGATAACCACACAAGACGACTGCAAGAAAGAGTGGTGTACAACCTAGATAACCACACAAGGCGACTGCAAGAAAGAGTGGTGTACAACCTAGATAACCACACAAGACGACTGCAAGAAAGAGTGGTGTACAACCTAGATAACATACACAAGGCGACTGCTAGAAAGAGTGGTGTACAACCTAGATAACCACACAAGACGACTGCAAGAAAGAGTGGTGTACAACCTAGATAACATACACAAGGCGACTGCAAGAAAGAGTGGTGTACAACCTAGATAACCACACAAGGCGACTGCAAGAAAGAGTGGTGTACAACCTAGATAACCACACAAGGCGACTGCAAGAAAGAGTGGTGTACAACCTAGATAACCACACAAGGCGACTGCAAGAAAGAGTGGTGTACAACCTAGATAGCCACAAAAGGCGACTGCACGAAAGAGTGGTGTACAACCTAGATAACATACACAAGGCGACTGCAAGAAAGAGTGGTGTACAACCTAGATAACCACACAAGACGACTGCAAGAAAGAGTGGTGTACAACCTAGATAACCACACAAGGCGACTGCAAGAAAGAGTGGTGTACAACCTAGATAACCACACAAGACGACTGCAAGAAAGAGTGTTGTACAACCTAGATAACCACACAAGACGACTGCAAGAAAGAGTGGTGTACAACCTAGATAACCACACAAGGCGACTGCAAGAAAGAGTGGTGTACAACCTAGATAACATACACAAGTGGCTGCTTTATCACTTCTTATATTTCAGCTTCATAAATCATCTGTCCTAATCGGAACAGTTAACTATGCAAGAACTACTGCAAGAATCTGATCAATTGTCATTAAAGCAAATGGTTGATAAGAAGGCTTTGGTGTCGTGGTAGATGAAAAGATCTGTTCTGATAGTCCATAGATCCACCAAAGTGAATAACATCCACATTATCCTGCCTATCATTTGAACAATGTCCACTCACAGGGATGGACAATGTCCACTCATATGGAAGATCAATGTCCCTCACAGGCAGGGTTGGCAGGTTTCTTCCCTATAGGGAAAAAACCGTGGTTTTTTCCCGGTTATTTCCGATACGGAAGAAATACCTTTCTTCCCTACTACTGGGAAGAAATGGAAGAAACCCAGAAACCCGGTTTTTGTCAAATTTTTTAGTAATATATGTCCAAAATATACAAAATATACATAAAATGTACATAAATATACATAAAATGTATATATAATGATTAATAATGCTTCAACAATAAACATCTGGTGATCAAGCCCAATTACCAGGTGTCACCTACATTGTATAAGTCCCATCAGCTGGGTCACACAAACCAACCTGTTATAATTACTAGCTATTGTTATATGTTTCAATTGACAGATTATGGACTTCTAAAAGTGGCAAACATGTAATTTTATTACAAAGTGACATTCACTGTGTAAAATATAACACAACACATTGATACAGCTCTTTGGTGCAGTGGCTTCCTTTCCCCCAGAAACAATAAAGGGTTTTTCAAAAGGTGAAATGGCTTCATTTTTTGCAGTGGCTTCCTATTGAAATACATGACAATGGCATTCCCCTTATTAAACAACTTTTACACTGGCTTCATTTTATCCAGTGGCCTCCCATTGATTACATATTCACTATATAACCAGGTGAGAGAAATATTTTAAATTCAGATCTACATGCTTCTCCAACATGTACTGACAGTGCCTTTGCGTTAAACTGGAAACCTTTATCACCAAGTTGACATTTATTTTTCTCATCAGTTCTATTCAAATCACAATGTATAAGGGTGGTAGACCTCGTGACATCATTTGGGAACACTTTGTTTCTGTGACAGTTGCTGGAAAAGAGTATGCTAAGTGCAAGCTTTGTGACAACCAGCAGCTTCCTAAAGCTTGCCGTCTCAAACTCCATTATGTGAAATGCAGTGCAGCACACCACTTACCAGCAGAAAAAGAGATCCCTGAGCAGCCTATGTCAGTCAAAAGACCGAGATCTCCATCTCCTCCACCAACCAAAAGACAGGCTATCTCAATCCAACCAGACATGGACAGTTGTGTTGTGAAGACATCTCTAAACCAGAAAAATGCCATCGACTTGGAGATTGCCAAATTCTTCTATGCTTGCAATATACCATTCAATGCCGCTGACCATCCACAGTACAAAAAGATGATGAGCACATTACGAGCAGGATATCAGCCACCTAACATTAGGAACAGACTAGGAAATCAAACTGCAGGAAAGTTAGTGTTCTGTTTCCGTCTCCTGAGAGGTGATCTTGAGATTGATTATTAACTGCTGTTTGACATGAACAGTGTGCTATATACCTGATGTGAAGATTGTGTGTGACCTGATACGAACATTGTGCTAATTGTGAGAACATTGTGCTGATTTTAATGTAAATATTATTCTCTTAACTTCTGTAAATGTTATACTTTGAAGTATGAACATTGTCAGGGGTTGTGTGTTTATTGTATTAAACTATATTATAGTTGCTGACAGTGATGCAATAAAGAATAACACACCTTTATTCCCAGTTTCTTCCTAGTTTCTTCCATTTCTTCCGGAAAGAAAGGTGTTTCTTCCCTTTTTTCCCATGTTTCTTCCCACGGAAGGGAAGAAATACCTTTCTTCCCGGAAGAAAGCCAACCCTGCAGTCACAGGTATGGAAAATGTCCACTCATATGACAGACGGACACAGACAGACAGACAGACATACATAGAGACAGACAGGCAGGCAGGCAGGCAGGCAGGCAGGCAGGCAGGCAGGCAGGCAGGCAGGCAGGCAGGCAGGCAGGCAGGCAGGCAGGCAGGCAGGCAGGCAGGCAGGCAGGCAGGCAGGCAGGCAGGCAGACAGATAGGATTGTTTACAGATCCATTTGTACATAATAGTACAGTAACAATTAGCAATGTGTAAATTAGGTATGTAAGCACATATACACATAGGATTTGGGAGACTCCTATTAAGACTAAAGAAGTCGCTCTCATGGAGCAACCCTGGTAAGTATTCAATGAATTTATTTATAACCCTGGTAAGTATTCAATGAATTTATTTATTGACGATGCGTGCAAGTGTAGCAGTTAATAACAGTGCATACGCATAGATAGTTTTCTATAATATAGTTGTTAGCATAATGTATATATTCCTGTAAGCTGTGTGTGGTCACCTTATATCTTAAAAAGTCTGGAGTATTGTTGATGATATGTGGTAAATTATATTTCAGAAGTTTTTTTGCAAATTCGTGTTGTGTTCTAAATGTGTGTATTTTGTTGTGTTTACACGTCAGATGATTGTGTGTTCTTGTTTATCGGCCAGTTTTGTAAGTTTGCTGGTAACTGTTTGAATTCATAATAAAATCGTAGTATCTGTATTTTAAGTAAGTCTTCAACCTTAGTAATTTATGTTGGGTAATATTAATGAATTATATAGTATAATTCTGATGCTTTTTGGTAAGACATGCTTCAACTTGTTTATAATACTGATTGTCCTAGAACACTTATTTGCTATTTTCTCAATATGTTTATGCCAATTTAAATATATGTCTAATGTTAGACCTAAGAAGTTGAAATGTTGGACTCTTTCAATGTTTACACCATCAATTGTTAGTATTTGTACTATTACCCTTTTTTTGGCATTTGAAAAATCATATATTTAGTTTTGCTGATATTTAATGATAATTTATTAATTTTGAGCCATTCTGCTATGTTGTGTAGTTCTTTATTCATCATACATTCAGTATCTGGATTCTTTGTACTATTTGTAAAGGACCCAAGCATACTTACTAAAGAAGTATAATTGGCATATGTAATGAATTTAAAGACAGTGCTGGCTTGTGAGAAATCGTTAATTTATATACTGAATAACAGAGGACCTAGTATTGAGCCTTGAGGGACCACTGGGTTTATAGGTAAGACATTTGATTTTATGTCATCAATTTTTACAAACTGCTCACGGTTTGTTAAGTAACTCTTTAATAGTTGTAATGCTGAGGATTCCAACCCATAATGTTCTAATTTTTTAAATAGGATTGTGTGGTCAAGTGTATTGAATGCTTTCTATAAATCAAGAAATATACTGATGGGTAATCGTGTAGTGATATTATTGACTATTTCTAGAGCTGCATATTCAGTTGAATTGTGGGGTCTGAAGCCATATTGATTATCAGACTGTAGTTTTGTATTAGTAAAATAAACATGATTTATTCATAATTCTTTCCAAGACTTGAAATAACAGGCAAAAGGGGTATTGGTTTATAATTTGTGAATAATGTGGGATCATTTTTTTTAAATCTAGGAATAACTTTTGTTACTTTAAGTTGGCATTTGGAAGATCAATGTCCCTCACAGGACAGATCAATGTCCCTCATAGGGAAGATCAATGTCCCTCACAGGGAAGATCAATGTCCCTCACAGGGCAGATCAATGTCCCTCATAGGGAAGATCAATGTCCCTTACAGGGAAGATCAATGTCCCTCACCAGGATAGACAATGTCCACTCATATGGATAATCAATGTCCACTCATTTGCATGGACAATTCACCTGTCTACCACACAAAACTCATGGTGAGATTTAATATACAACGTGCCAATCTGTCTCCTTATGAATAAACATTAAAACAATTACATTATATTTCCATCAACAATAAAAAAATAAAACAAACATTTAACTTTCCGATCTAACTTATCTTTGACATCTTTCATAATCAAACTTCTTTGTATGGATGAGCCAATAATGACATGATCACAATGCACAGAATTGTCACAGATTATTGTGACAATTGAGTGACAATCATTTTAATTGGAATACATACAAATTAATCATGAAGTCATATCTCTAAACTCCTCTTTAACGGAATCTGAGCAGACATAATGGGGTGGGGTAGTATAGTGGTTAGAATCCTCTTGCTGCTATTTTGAAGCTGTGGCACTTTCTGTTACACCACACAGCCACAGCTGGTGCAGCTGTTACCCCACACAGCCACAGCTGGTGCAGCTGTTACCCCACGCAGCCACAGCTGATGCAGCTGTTACCCCACGCAGCCACAGCTGATACCACACACAGCCACAGCTGATGCAGCTTTTACCCCATACATCCACAGCTGATGTAGCTGTTACCCCATGCAGCCACAGCTGATACCACACACAGCCACAGCTGGTGCAGCTGTTACCCCACACAGCCACAGCTGATGCAGCTTTTACCCCATACATCCACAGCTGATGTAGCTGTTACCCCATGCAGCCACAGCTGATGCAGCTGTTACCCCACACAGCCACAACTGATGCAGCTGTGTAAGTGAGGACCTGACTACAGACAGAGATGGATATGTGAACGAATTAGTCTGAATGTTCCCAGTAGAGATGGTGTTGGAATGAACAGGTCTGTCGGTTGTGAAATGTAAAGCGCCTTGAACAGTCCCAAGGACTGGATACCACGCTTTATAAGAACCTTTGGAATATTAAGCATTATATAATATAACATGCTGGGCAGCTTTGACAACGATCATTCCATTACAGTCAGACACATTACTCATTCAAGATACCAGTAACAAACATCTTAACTAGCCAGGGGTGGTAGTGGTACTACAGTATCCCGGGCAGATAGACGTGTTGAAACATGGATTTGTTAGTTTATCCCAAGCCATGTGCAGATATACGCTGAATCATCTGTATTTTATGCCACTTGCTGTGTTGATCGATGTGTTTCTGGGAACTAGATGGCCCGCACTCAAACTTTATAGAGCATCCCCTCGAAATGCTCATCATTAACCATCCCACCAGAGACAACGGGTCCACTACCAATTAAAGTTAAGTTCTCAAATGTCAACTAAAGTTAAGTTCTCAAATGCCAATTAAAGTCAAGTTCTCAAATGCAAGCCCTGTAAATCTGAGTGAGCAACGTTATTGGTTAACACAGTAACTGAAAATTCCACGTTTCAACAGGTCGATCTGCCAGGGGTACTGATGTAGTCAGAATCCCCTGGTGGCGAGGGTGCTGACAGACACCAGAAGTCATTATGGCATGAGAGCAGCATGTGAGCATTATAGCTAGTCATGGTACATATCAGTGCTGACATCTGGTGAATGGAAACCAAGTGACTATTGTATACAGTAAGCTACTGACCTCTAGTGACCAATGTATGATTAAAACACACATCTACAGTGTGAGAGTAAAACAATGTAATGTTGAAGAAAGAAGTAAAACGAGGCATATGTTTGTTGTTTATGCACAAACATCAGCCAACCAATGATTGTCCATCAGACCTGTTTCTGAAGGTTATTCACGAAATGCACACTCAAAACAACTACGAATGCATAGTGTCAAATGACATGAAGAGGCCAACAATTTTCAGATTAAAATCTGTAGTGGTTGACACACCCTTTTTACATAGCAGAGGGTTGGGCTTAAAACCTTGGTCAGGCATGGTATGTTTAATATAAAATAATAATAATAATAATATTGTATGTTTAATATAAAATCTTGGCTTTCAACATTGAGGACCATGTATCACATTAAAACACACATCTACAGTGTGAGAGTAGTTAGTTAGTTGGTCTCTGTCCCCTTCGACACACGCGCCTCTGAACTGAAGATGTTACTGGTACCACACTAATCAAGGTAATGTTGGTTCTGTTCAATTGGGGCCATAAAAGAACCAGTGAGGGCGATACGCACCCTGGCAGTCTCGGAGAGGACGACATGTATCCTGGTAGTCTCAGGCTTGCCTTATGTTCTGAAAAAGGCTGACTTGTTGAACAACCATGTACAGATCAAGGAAAAACCTGAGAGTGCTAAGGACTCTGGCTGTCTCAAGTCTCAAGTAATTATACTCCAAACAGCCCAATCTTGGGCTAACGCAGGAGTTTGTGGTGGTCTGTGCACTTGCATTGTGGGTAGTCCATACAATTTTTGTGTGGCTGTGATTCAAACAATGCATCTGCATTGCATGCTTCGTACCAGGCGCCTTATTGTCTGTTCGGGGATTCCGTCCCACATGTCTAGCAGTGCCTGGGTGAGTTCCTGTCTGTTAGTTGGTCTCTGTCCCCTTCGACACGCGCGCCTCTGAACTGAAGATGCTACTGGTATCACACTAATCTGTTTCGGCAGTGGACGACTGAGGACCAGACCCTTGTATGGTCTCTTTCAGACAGGTAACTATTGTGAAGCCTCCTTCTAATAGTTGAGTTGCTGATTCGACCAAGTGTTAAAGCAACTGTGAGGCCTGCAGTACAAAACCTGTCCCATAGATGACTGGTGAGGATGAGTCGATCTTGCTGATGTATGGTGATTGGCTGTTCCCCGGATGTTGGCCTGTCATTTGCTGACTGCATGTCATTGTACTGGTGAGCTAAACTTGATATTGCTTGCTAAGAGCAGCCATGGTGACAAGTCATCTCACGCCCATACGCCAACATGCTGAGAGCACCATTGCATTCATCAACTGATAGGCGTGGCATTTTGATGAAGATAAAGTTCTTGGGTTACCTTTTATTGGTTTTATCTAGGCTACGAATACCACTAAAATTGCCCCATGGTGTTTAATTAATTAACTATCACCAAGATGTCGTTATAAACACATGGCCATTTGCAAACCAACTGAAGCATGTCATGGTCATGCATAACTGATTAACTGGTTGCCAGTGAACCTACACCAACAAACCCATGCCAAAATTCCACACACATAATTGCTATCACAAAGATATGCGTGAAATAAAAGTGGCAAGTTTCTTTTGACACTGAGTATATATAAAATTGAAACTGCAGGGTGCTGGAATCTAACTGCAGTGTATGAATGATTTGATCAATGTATGTTTGGGAAAGATGCACTTTGCCCCAACTACATCACAATCTCAGATTGACCATCCCAACATTAAACAAAGCATGCTTCAAGTGTCGGTGAAACAATCTGCTCCCTCTCACCCTTCTCTGATACTTTGGAGCATTTTAATTACATAGATGGGAGAGGTAGACATCAATGCTATATTTACAATAATTAATCATTTCTAGATAATAATAATTCATAATAATGTGTGATTTTATATAATGCCGGTATCTGCCTAGACAAGGGGCTCATTGTACTTACTCTATTATCAGAACAAGTGTTGTGGCAGCAGTTAATGCAACACCTGTATAGGATTTTGTAGATCAAGACTATTGGCTATACTTCCCCTTGCATAGAAATCAGGTAGAATGGATCAATGGCTTTTAGGGGCTTTTAGTGCCTCTTCCGAAAGACACAGGTAACGTGAGGCGAACAGAAATGAAAATGAAATTCGGTGGACTCGAACCTGGGTCCTTTCAAGTGGCAGTCCAGTGCTTTAACCAACGTGCCATTGTGCCGACATAGACACTAAAAAGGACCTTTTTTCTTTACCCCAATCAAAAGACAAACTTTTTTACTTCCTTCCTATAGCAGGAACTATGAATTTCAGGAATGACATCCAATTATGATGAAATGACTTGATGGGCAAACATTGGCTCTACATGCACTGGTTCCAGTGACTTACCTTTGGCGTATTCATCATTGGGATAAATCTCGTGATTGAACATGTCCAAGATGTAGACGCGGTCGTCAGCCATAAAGTCCCGCTCATACCCGTTTCCCTGGCAATGACAAATAAAAGTAACAAACGATTATTGTCATATTTGGTGCCTAGATCTAACCTCAAAGTAAACTGAATCAGTGTACAAGGTCCTGAATTTTGGATTCAAAATATTAACCTGCCATGTTTTATTGACAAGTGAAAATGACAACCAAGCATACAGCCCTGAATTTATGGGAAAACATTTACTTTCTTCATAGACATAAATAGAACACCCGTTAGTAAAACAAGACTGCTGAGCTCTTATCAGTTGACACATGATAAAGTGATGCCAGCATGGACCAGTGACATTCATGCTGCTGCACGGCAAGAACTGTACAGCACCCAGTCTTCATCATATATCTATAGATATACAGTACTAATAAGAGATTATTACTACATAGCTATATATACCTAATACCTTATTACGTGCACAATCTATCCATGCACCTTGTATATCAAATATCATAACATATTAACTATAACAGTAGCACGAACTGAACTTTCTGAAGTGCTCTATACATGACCGGAAGTGGTTAAAAAATCTCATTAAGCCCTGTTGGACATTCTTCTCTAAGGTCCCCAAAATATTCTTTTCCCATCTTCCAACACATTCCCCAGCTGCTCCATCACAGACATTTCCACCTGCAGATCAAGATCTCTCTCGAATGTTATCTGGCCAACTTGCCCAAGGACATGCCTCATGTAAAGAAATGTGCTTTCTCATTTAAGCTGTCAATTGTTTTAGTAGGCAACCTTTCACATGGTTTGTCAAACAAATGCATATAATGCAATGAATGTTGCAATGTGTACAGAATGAGTTACATGATAGTGGTTCATACAACGAAGAAAAGGCAAACGACGACCAAAAAGGGGAGAGCCTCATTAAATGCAGATGACTTAATAAAGAAAAAAATCTTATTAATGAGCTGACATCTAGTAGAGTTTAAAAAAAGAGTTACAAATATGCATACACGCACGCACACATTATTTATAAAACTGAATCCTACCCGTATAACATTTTATGTTGCACCCAATCAATTTGACTACTGGGAAACACTTAATGTACGCTCCCCCAAGAAAAACAAACGTATCTGTAATATATTGATATTTGTTACATTCATTCACATATACACTAACACAGCACAAACATTTGTGACATAAATTACCTGAAAATAACGAGATGTTAGATCCTGTCTTCTGTCGATTCGTACAACTGTAAGTCATACAGGAAATAACCATATTCGTTGTCCCACAACTTTCTCCAGCAATCCTCCAAAATGTTTGTCTTGAAGAGTTTAACACTAATGCACGATGCTCACTCCAGTATGAACAACCCAACTGCCCACACTTATAACACAACTGCTGGGACCATCCTCTCCCAAATTATTTACTTGCTTATTTTTTATTTACTTATTTGTAACATGCTATGTTCACACTATAAACAGTACTATCCTATGTATCATGCAGTGGATGCAACTGTTTCTGCCGTGCAATGAAATGCTGGCCAGTGGTCCATGACCGCTTCACTGCAGTGAGCTAGCTTGTCGCTCTTGTTTATAGGGGGTGATTAATGATGAAACTCTATGACTTTCTTGTATCTAATATACACTGTTCCATAACTAATACTGCTTCAGGGCATCTAGTTCTTTCTTTGAAGTTTGAAGAAAATGTACAAATTATGTCCGTTTTTTTTTCTGACCACCAAAATAAACCAAAATTAAAATCATTAATTTAATGAACCACAATTAAAATATTATTTGGTGAAATGATCTGTTTATGCAACCTTTCTATTCAGTATATTCATGAGCAGGTATCAATACTTTTCAATACCTGTTGAAAATTACAATAAAGTGTTCTCGGGATCATGCGATTGGCATATCATTAACACCATTGGTAGAAATAACTAAACAAATCTAGATAGCCGACAGGGCTACCAGGCTGAAATATCTGGTAGCCCGCAGACATATCTGGTAGCCCATGTGTAGGGCAATTCCTAAACAAAAACCTCACTGCGACATTGTTGGCCAATATGTCATTAATATTAATGATGGTAATAAAATGGAAAGCAAATCGTACTGGCATCTTTAATTGAAGTAATAAGTATTGTAATGTGTATAACTTAAATTGTGTAACAATTAATGTGTTTTGCAAACTCACTGATTTTCATAATATTTAATGTAAAAACAAATATTGTTGAGGAGACACCTGACCAATTGAAGTTGCATATTAATTTTTACACAATTTAAGTTGCACATTAAATTTTACACATTTTAAGTTGCATATTAATCATAGCCCTGTGGGTGTCAGAACCGGGGGGAGAGAGCCACACATATTTTTGGTGGTTATGTCGGCCCCTAATATGCTTGCAGAAAACAACTTAGACCCCCCCCAATTAACATCCAACAGCTTCCTATACTGATGCTAATTGTTACACAATTTAAGTTACACATTAAAATAACATGGCACCAGGACATGTCCAGATTACATTTGGGATTGTACCATTAATTAAAATACAATTATTTCTAAATGCTGTATAATTAACAGGGGTATAACATTGTTCTAGATCACTTCATTAAGGTAAGGACCTTCCATGTTGCTCTAGATAATTACAAATATAAACAAAATTATTAAAGTGTTTGAACTGCAAAATAATCCCTTTGTTTTAATGATTAATACCTTTATCTTAAGCAATATATATTACATTTAGGAGTAACTAAATTTAGATATTAATTAAATGCATTAAACACTACGCTGTTATTTATATTAAGTTTATGATAGATAACCTCACACCAGATTTATCAGTAGCCCGTTGGGCTCCTCTTGTCTAATAGTCATCATTGGCAATGGTTTTGTGAAATGAGGCAAAATAAGCGAAAAATCAAATTGCAGGGGCTGCTTTAAAATCATGGGTGACAATATCTCACCTGGTGAGCATCGAGGTCAATAATCATGACGCGCTTTATGGCTGTCATGTTGTCAAAGAGAAGTCTGATGGCGATGGTGATGTCAGCGTAGACACAGAACCCACCGCCTTGTGTAGCAGAGCAGTGGTGGAAACCACCTCCAAGGTTTATCGCCCAACCCCGCTCCACAGCCAACTTGGCTGCCTGAAATAAGAAACAAATGCTTAACTATTTGAGAAATGTCACCGCAATCTCTTAAACTGTCAAAGAACCAAGCAATGACCTTGAAACACTGAGTGGCACTACAAGAATCTGATGTTATATAATGTCAGACCCACCTCCCCCTGCAAACTGAAACTTTCACTTACATTGACCTGTAAACATTTCCTCGTCCATGCTGTAACCATCACATACCACAAAACACATGCATCTGACGTCAGCACCCTTACACATGTCATCTGATGTCAGCACCCTTACAGATATGTCATCGGAAAATAAACACATTGTTTGTTGAAATAAGTATGTTTGACTTGAAATTCTGTATAAACAGTTTTCATTGGTTAATCAGCCTACAGCATTCCTATTCCGACCGAGTGTCGCCATTTATCAGGTCACAAAACATACAAATTATAAAATATCTGCAAGGTTTCGCCAGAAATCTGCATTACATCAAAAGTAACGTGCCTCAACCACTATAGGTTTGTCATTCGATTTCATACTTGTTTGATGAACACAAGAAAAAATATTTCGTTGTTTATCACCATTTTTTCATGTGAAACAAATCTGTATAAAAATTGGATATGGCTGTATACTTCCTCGGGAAATCTACATAATGTAACAATTGTGCATGATGTATACCTACCAAAACCGTTCCTCCTGTCTGGAAGCGAAGCGGCCGTAGAACCTGTGATTGCACAATGCACTTCGGCAGATAAGCAACAGGAGGCACCTCTGTGATTCTAGCAACTGTGATACTCTTCTGAAAGGTAATGCTACAATGTAACATTGCATTCACATAGCTTTCTTAAATATCGCTATTGATATATGTACTATAATTAGTTATCCACAAAAACAGAATCAGAAACACTGTCATGTTTTTGCAGCATTAAAATCATTAAACAATTACCTGTACAAATTTACAAAATGCAGCAGATTTATCAAACTTGTTAACAATGCTGTTTTCCTGGACAAATCTAGAAATACGAATAACTCTCCATGACAAACACACACAGAGCAGCTCCCAATTAACCACCCCTTCATTCAAACAGTTCCATCAAACTATTGGTATGTTGGTGTTGCAGTGGGCTATCTAAGACTGCCCAGATTATTTGATGATACTAAATAGAACATAGACATTTCAACACCAGTGTTCTCCACATACATTTTTTTTCAAGTAGTAAAATCAGGGCTGTGTACCATTAGTTTATACAAAATCAAATCAATTACTTTTAATTTTTCAAATCAATTGCAATTACACTTAATGTTTCAATTACAAATACAATTAAGATGCCATACGTGCGACCAACTTTTCTTCCAAATGTTTATTCAGTACTTGTTAAATTATTTGGATGTATGTTGCTGAAATTGGATATTTTGTATACGATTGAAAACAAAATGAGGCAGCACTTTTGATAGGTTTGTTCAATTAAAATTTATTAAATGGAAAAAAATACTGTAATCAATAATAATTGATGGAATTGTTACAACTACAGGAAATAAATCAATTACAATTACAACATAATTTCAAAACTAGAATAAATTACAATGATAACAATTCGCCTATAATCAATTGCAATTACAAATTTGCAATTAGACTCAGCCCAGGTATAATTTAGTATATGTTTCTTAACTGTGCATTGTCTAATTGCAAGATCATGTGACAATGTGACGGTAACACTGACAAATTTTGTGCATATTACTTGACCAACACTTACAAGCATAAATTGTTTCGAGTACACATTTATAACAAGTAATGAAAAGATACAAGTATTCCATGGCTTGAAATTGCGACTACACAGTTGTAATTTGACATCTGCGATTAATTATACAAATAGCCTAAGTCGCAATGTGCGAGTTGATATTTGGCCAGGTCTGATAACATGATTTATTCAATGTGATTTCAAACTAAAAGTATGAAAATATCTCTAGGTCTAATGTAAGGCGTCTAACGGTTACTCGTTTATACATATTAAAACTATGTTACTTTTGTATCTAGAGGCAGACTATATATTTCTAGTGCGGTGACAGTTGTAAACTACTGTCATGTCAGGGCTGGTAAAATAAATTTTGCATTTTAGTTACTAAAAGTGTGTGCACCCCTAAACTGATATTTTGCCCCCAATTTTTTTACTCTAGGAGCACATCGCTCCTAGCACAGAATGTTAACTTCAAGGCCAGTAGTCAGCAGTTTATAATGATACAAATTACATATTTACATTACTTACACAATATGTGTCACCAACGATTAAATATTGATGAACCAAAGGAAATGTGCCTTTAATACACTGCATTACACATGAGAAAGTAAAGCATGCCATAAAAATTACAGTAAAACATCCCTATTCCGACCATGCAAGAGTAACAATCATCCAAGTTGTTCTTTTACTTGAACCAAACTCACTGCTAAAGCTACAACACATCTTACAAAGTTGACAAAATTAAATTTCTTGTAACATCAACATAATAGATAACTTTAATATACTTAGTTGACATAAATGCTTGTGATTTTGAAGGCAATTCTGTTATCATGTTGTCAAAATTAGATGAATTTTAGATGAATACACAATTTGCATGCATTCAAATCCAATGTATTGTATTGCATTTATTCACAACTTTATTAACATTTCACCATAATTAGAGTGAAATCTTTGTTACCCAAATTTAGACCAATTCCTATAAAATGCATCGATTTAAAAAAAACTACTCCAGTGTTTTATAATTTATGTTTACTTTGCACACATTTGCATGAACACATTTAGAAAAGTATGATGGAATTATTGTATATTAATATTGAATTGTAAACGAAATGAAATATTGCATTGTATGGACTAGCATATAACAACATATAAATAGTTAAGTGCTGTTGGCAGCATTATTTGGAGAGCATAATGTTCAGTCTTTGTTCTTCACACATGAAGTATAACATTAAACAATATCATGAGGCATTAATAATAAAATATACTAACTTATTTCAGAAGATAGTTAGATTATAGATTCAAGTTGAAAGAGGATGTCAAACCAATAAGAAGCACATCATTATAAAGTTATCTGTTGTAAATAATTCATGATAAAGTTATCTTTTGTAGATAATTCATGATAAAGTTATATTTTGTAGACAATTCAGTTGTGCCATCAGAACACAAGGACACATTTAAGAATACCTGCTAGAAATAACAACACTGTTATTCCTAGTTTGGTAGTTAACTTGATTTAAGTCTATGTACCTTCAAATCATCGATGTAACTCTGAGTGTGAACCCTCAAGAGATCTACCAATTGAACTTTTATGGGATGGACGATGGTTGAATTTCGAACCATGCCAGCCTCTGCAATAAAACATCTTTAGCACGATATGACACAATCCTAATAGTATGTAACATGCTGGTTTCTCTTTCTGCTTCTTTGAAGATAACATCTCACATTAAAACAAACTCTACCAAATGACAAAAGCTAATGATAGTGAAATTACCAAAGACCCCAAAACTAGTTGGTACTTAATTAGCTGATGTATAATTAAAGTACCCTAGCTGATAAATAATTATAATCACATAGCTGATGCATTATCATACTCCCCTAGCTGATACAATAATCCCCTAGCGGTTACACGTAACATGTAATCCCCCAGCTGATACACATAATCTACTAGCTAATACATATAATCCCCTACCCTACAAAAACTTATCTGATACACATACTCCAATATTTTAGACACATACTCCAACATCTGATAAACATACGCCAACATCTGATACACATACTCCACCATCTGATACAAATGGTCCACCATCTGATACAAATGGTCCACCATTTGATACAAATGGTCCACCATCTGATACGCTTACTCCACCATCTGATACACATACTCCACCATCATCATACACATACTCCACCATCATCATACACATACTCCACCATCTGCTACACATACTCCACCATCTGATACACATACTCCACCATCATCATACACATATTCCACCATCTGATATACATGCTCCACCATCTGGTACACATATTTCACCATATGATATGCATACATAACCATCTGGTACACATACTCCACCATCTGATACACATACTCCACCATCTGATAAACATACTCCACCACCATCATACACATACTCCACCATCTGATACACATGCTCCACCATCTGATGCACATACTCCACCATCTGATACACATACTCCACCATCTGATACACATACTCCACCATCTGATACACATACTCCACCATCTAATGCACATACTCCACCATCTGATACACATACTCCACCACCTGATACACATACTCCACCATCATCATACACATATTCCACCATCTGATACACATGCTCCACCATCTGGTACACATATTCCACCACATGATATGCATACGTAACCATCTGGTACAAATACTCCACCATATGATAAACATACTCCACCATCATCATACACATACTCCACCATCTGATACACATGCTCCACCATCTGATACACATACTCCACCATCTGATACACATACTCCACCATCTGATACACATACTCCACCATCTAATGCACATACTCCACCATCTGATACACATACTCCACCATCTGATACACATACTCCACCATCATCATACACATATTCCACCATCTGATACACATGCTCCACCATCTGGTACACATATTCCTCAATATGATATGCATACATAACCATCTGATACACATGCTCCACCATATGATAAACATACTCCACCATCTGGTACACATACTTCACCATCTGATACACATACTCCACCATCTGGTACACATACTCCACCATCTGATACACATACTCCACCATCATCATACACATACTCCATCATCTGTCTTTGGCCATTGGTATAGGCCGGGCCTGGGACTAAATTCTAGTTTGCGGGAATGGGCCAGGCTGGGCTTGATGAATTTTTGCGGATTTGGGCCAGGCCTGGATTCTAACTCCTAATTGTGGGCCGGGCTTGGGCTCAAATTATAGGCCCTTGCACTAGTGGACAACATGGTGACAAGTGACATGACTGTAGGATGGAGTATGACAGGCGGGAACCGATGAAAGAGCTACACTGAGGTAGTGATAGAGGGTGTTACAAGGAAAGCGAGGGTGTTTGTGGGGGACTCTATAGTTAGAAAGACAGCACTGAATAAATGTGATGATGTGGTAGTTTGTTTCTCATTGTTAAGAATAGAGGATGTCACAGAAAGGGTGGAGAAAGTCCTGGGTCTTGGCAAGGGATGGTCCATTCTGGGACATGTAGGCACAAATGACAAAGAGAAGGAGGGAACGACTGCCATAGTGCAGAAACACAGGCAGTTAGTCAGGACGTTAAAGCCGGCATGGGTTGGGCAGATAATTATGGCAGGGATTTTACCAGTAATGAGAAGCAGGCGTCACAACTGGAGAGCTGGATCCAAAATGCACTCAGTCCATTTTGACAAAAAATGAGATAATGACTGATCCCTGTTGCTCAGCTGTATATCTTCCATGTTAACTTGATATGTTTTCCAATCTGGGCTCAGTCCATGTGTGCCTGCTAAGTTGGCAGTTTTTCCAAAACGAGCCCAGTCCACCCAAGAAAGTTTTGCAAAATGCACTCAGTCCTTGGTATGCGATTATCATTCGCCTGTTGTTGAAAATGAAAGATCGAGAAAGCGAAAACGAAATCCAGATAACTGGAAGTAAACAAGAGAATAGAGTACCACCCTACACCCTGAACCCCAGCACCAGACCCCTCCATCCCACTAAAGCTACCATCAACCCAACATTACCATCCCATCCATCTCCCCAACCCCACCCCCACCCAATCCCTACATGTCACAACCAACACCACGCATCCTCAGACCACCAAAACAGAGGTCTATACAAGTCCCCACTCCATTCAAGCCAGAACTAACACTCACCCACCCCGTGGGTGAGTGTCCGTGCCCCACAAACCCAACCACCCATACTTCACCCTGTCCACTTCACTCACTAACCCACTCCGTGCCCCACAAACCCAACCACCCATACTTCACCCTGTCCACCTCACTCACTAACCCACTCCGTGCCCCACAAACCCAACCACCCATACTTCACCCTGTCCACTTCACTCACTAACCCACTCCGTGCCCCACAAACCCAACCACCCATACTTCACCCTGTCCACTTCACTCACTAACCCACTCCGTGCCCCACAAACCCAACCACCCATACTTCACCCTGTCCACTTCACTCACTAACCCACTCCGTGCCCCACAAACCCAACCACCCATACTTCACCCTGTCCACTTAACTCACTAACCCACTCCGTGCCCCACAAACCCAACCACCCATACTTCACCCTGTCCACCTCACTCACTAACCCACTCCGTGCCCCACAAACCCAACCAATCTACAACAGATCCGTCTCAGGAAGTATTTCCTAGAGAATCTGTTAAATGAATCCAAGTCTTGTTAATCTGTGCTGTATAAGAACTGTATTTAATACTTCAAAACGATCTAAGTTGAATGATGTTTTTTACCATTTAAAGCTTTTCACATGACACACATGATGACAGATATTTTTGTACTAACCTTTTAGGAAATCGTATATTCTGCCCCATTTACACGAGTCAAATGGATGCAACTTTTCGAGACCCAGAAATGAGATGTTGTATTGAGGTGTGTATATCACTGGCCACTGACGCTCCTCAATGTCGATGTACAGTGCTGTCCTCTGTTGTCTGGATTGAACACAGTACATAAAGCAACTATTGCCTGTAACGTGGCGAACACACCTGTCTGCTTCCGTCATACGTACCCGTCATCCATTGTTTTAGATTGGTGTCATTGGTTCATGTACCCGTGTCACTGTCAAATGTTCCTAAGAGTTCATCTTTGAAAATTCTGCCCCTTTCTGTTTAGATGGAGCCTATCACTCAACTGTTTACAACTGGAACTGCTTGTCGATTACGAATTGAATAACCCCTTTTGTTTTGGTACAAAGCTGAACTTGGGGCTCCCGAGGATTTTAGCACAATAGAAGTATTTTGTGTGTGTGTGTGCGTGCGTGCGTGCGTGTGTGCGTGTGTGTGAGTGTGTGTGTGTTGAATTAGCTCAACTAAGTTAACTTAAATTAATGTTACCAGTAAGGGCAGTTAATTTGGCATTAATTGATATTTCAATTAAATGTCACCCACTGGCACTGACACCGAGTGGCATTTCCAGTAGGTCTGCAGTCAATAGCCTGAGACAGATCCGGTTGAGACATGTGTGAATTAGTACAAGTGTGAATGAATCACTACTGGGGAACTTGTAGACACTAAACAGGGGTAGAACTACCCACTAGTCCACTAGTAAAGATTACGGCAGACTAGTAAACCTGCCTACCAACTAGTCCGACTGTCTAGTAAAAATTAGTGTCGCGTGGCGCCACCAACCATACAATTGACAAACTAATTCTTCACCTAATGCGAGTCGACAGTGCAACAGCGTTTTTGATTAGTTGTTGTGTGACATTGAATTCTGAAACAACAGTTTTGTTTGGTTTAACGTATATGGTAGAGGGGTACGGCTAATGACTGCAATTGGCGGCAATTTTCAAACACGGTTTTCAAATATGGTTTACATTTTACATAGTTGGGCTGGTTGACGCCAGACTCACTCTGCCAGCCAGCTCAGCTGACGTGGAGAGAGGCTTCAGTCAGCTAAAATTGACAAAGAGCAGCATCCAATCAGTGCTGAAGGCGGATCGGCTGACTGATCTGTTGACCATTCAGCTGAGGTCACCAGACATCGCTGTGTTTGAGCCAAAGGATGCCATCGAGCTGTGGAGTGCTGGTGGAGCACGGAGGCCAGACACTTACTCACTTGGGGCAAGGCGTGAGAGTGGCACTGACAGCAGTGACACTGACTGTGACAGTAGTGCCTCCAATGCTGAGTGACACTGTCTAACTGGCAGGCAGTGTCAACGCCAGGCCTGGATGACCTTTTGGCGGACTAGTAAACTTTTGTCTTTACTAGACCTGCTGTCTAGTAAAATAAATGCTGAAGTTCTACCCCTGCTAAACAGTAGACACTAGTTAAGACAACTGAAAAATATCAACTGGGGTGGGCAGTGGCCTGTGGGCAGGTCAATCAAGCAGGCAAGATTTGGAGGGAAGACTGGTAGGGTCAAAGGGTGCTACATTGATGGTTAATCATGGCTTGATTGCCTCTGCAAATGTGTCTAAATTAAACATTTGGGGCTGGCTACTTCCAGCCAAGTTAACTTATGGGGTCATTAGATCTATACAAAAGGCTACATTCATGCAAAAAATATGCACTTGTAACATCTGTATTCTGTATGTAATATATAGTAGTAATATGTACTGTGTAATGTGTGTGCTGTGCATGCAATACTATGCATTGCTATTATATGAAATTCATATTAAAAGAATGCACATTATTAAAATTATACCATTGGAAGTCCCATTGTTGAAAAGAAATTAAACTACATTACAGTCTCAATTTGCAACTATGTAATACTAAAGAAATAATTTTAAACATTCATTAAGGGAAATACAATTTATAATCAGTTTTTATTAATACTAAAATAAAAAATCTGGGTTTTGTATTAATAGTTTTATTAGGTCCAGGCCTGGCCTGCTCACACTAGGCCCAGGCCTGACCCAAGCCCGATGTGTTTAATATTTTTTCAGTCCAGGCCCGGCTCGGGCCCGCAATATGTAGGCATAGGCCTGGCCCGCAAAATTTTGTAGAGGACCCAAAGCCCGGCCCGTGAAGGGCACTATTGTCCACCTATTTCAAACCTGACAACAAGCCACTTTTCCCTCCTGTCTCCTGTGGTTATCTACCCCTTTCACACCTGTTTTCTTCCCACCTGTATCCTTCGTTCGTGTCTCCTTCGGGCCTGTCGACTTCCCTCGTGTCACCTTTGCTCCTGTCGCCTTCGCTCCTGAAGAGGCAGAGCTCAACAATCAAATGTGTATACCATCTTTACAGATAACAGACATATATTAATTATTTTGCAGTGGTAATTTTGGGCTAAATGCTATCCCTGCCCCGTACGCGAAGTGGGACCGCGTCGAAACGATCATGTACAAATTGCTCGAGGGGTAGCCGCTTTAAAGCGCGCTTACGTAATAATTAAACCTTTAAAGTTACAAAGAAATTAACATTCCCAAAATAGTAGTCATGTCATGTAACTGTATTCCTAAGTAACAATACTATATGACCAATGCGTACTTACGTTGAAGCAAGAAGAGCGTCGGTCAGATCGTAACGGATTTTTGACCGACGAAATTGGCGGCTATACTTATCTGATGACCAAACTTGAGAAAATACAGGAGAGAGAGCATTTCGCTTTATCAACAATGATGACTCATCAACATAAAGACTGCTGGCACCAGGGCATTTTTTAACATACAAAGTGGGGGGGGCAATGCCCCCCAGCCCTTTTGATTGCCCCCAGTCAAACCAACTTGCCCCCCCCCAATGCGTGCCCCCATTCTCCTTAACCAGCCCCTTGTATTAATGTAGGTCTTAATTTGTATTCTTTTTGTTAGTGTGTTTTAGTTCATTTTCATTGGTGGCAAAATCAAAAAGTTCCAAAGTTAAAGAAGGGCAATATGTCTACAAAAGATAAATTTATTGATATGGGAATGTAATAGCGTCATAGCAATAATAGTGACGTATTGCCGAATGGCTTCTTCGTACAGTTCATGCGAAGAACTGAAAACATGCTATGGCATAGCCATACCATAGCCATAGAAGTGTTTACTTATGACGTCAGTGTTCCGGTTCTAGAATAGCTAATGATTATGTATATGTAAATATGTGTACCTGCATGTTACTGTTTGTTTCAATTGTATATAATTCAACAAGACGTGTCATCACATTTTACACGATTGAGCCGCGTGCAATCCAGTTCTTTACAGTGATGTTGAAATAGCTGTTAACATAAACCGGTGTCCTGGCCGCGAAATTGCGAAACGTACCCGGTATAGCACAGGCGAGACTAAACCTCGCCCATTCGCTATTACCACTGGTCGAGAGCGAGCGGGCGGGGATTAACGATGCATCAACAACCTGACAGTCGGCTGTTTTTTTTTCAAATAATAAATAAACCTGGCAAAGTGTATGTAGTGTCCAACGAAAGCAATTGGAAACGTTTAACAAATATCACAAAATAATCACATTTTAATAATGATCCCTCTTGTAGGTAAGATGATACAAACATCATAACAGCTATAAACCTGTCAGGGTAGATTTTGATTGAGGCAGTAACTGAGCCAATTCATTCTCCGCATCTTTGAGAAATCGAAATTTTAAGCATGATAACTGAAATAAGCATATTGTATACATACTAAACAAATAAATTTTAAAATGTATGAGTAGTCGATAGTGTTCTACATGTGAGATGGAAAGTTGGCGGTCAGCAGGGACATCAACTTTGGAAAATTGTTACTCAAAAGTTGGTGGTGCACATATTAACATAAAATGTAATCAACACTGGCACATGTCAGTTTTGGAAGTACGTATTTTCTATATTTTGATTTGTTATGTACTTAGCCAACCATTTCATTGATAGACGTGGTATGCATGTTTTGTATTACTCTCTTTTCTGCCTTAAGCCTATATCTTCAGTATATTTATGTCTAGAGTATGTCGCCGCTCGGATTGTAATTCTACTATACAAGTGTTTCAAATAGACATGCTTTTCCTGAGTTAGTTATTACATTTAACCATTTAATTTTTCCAGGTCGTGCCTAAGAGAGACAGAAATGCAAAACGAAGACAAGAAGAGCTACAGAAATCTGCCGCAAAATGTCAACTCCTAGGACACAATTTTTCGATGCAGCCTCAATGACTCATTGCCAGAAATACCCACAATGCAGCCAGGGAACTATGATCCGTCCGTTGCCATCACATCTGATGACACTCCCAAAGATAAAGTGTACCACCAGTCATAGAGATACTGCCTTCGTCGTGTTCTCGCCCGATAACCAGTTCATCAAGCAGCCATGATCCGTCCACTGCCATCACACCTGACCACACTCCTGGCGACAAAGATCACCACCTTACCCAGACACTTGGAAACCGACAACGCAACTTCACACCAGAGACCGTCAAGTTCCCGCACACCGACGTACAAAGGAATTCCGTTAACTATTGCAGATGTTGTCAACAAATTCCCCGAGCTTCGCTCATATTCAGCAAAGAAATGTGGCCGAACAAGGGCTCACATTCTACGCACAACATGTCAGGAGTATGAAGAGATGGCAAAGAAAAGTTCTAAAAATGGCACTATGCCAATCGCAAGAGGCGTCAGGACGGACTGTAGTGATAAGCTGGAAAGGGTCATTGACCATATGACCTCTGAACCGCACATGGCAGCTACAAGCAAGAAGAAGATGGACGAAGCCTAGGAAGAGTGTACAACGTCGCATCCATGGCCACTGCACACTCACTGCTTACAATAAGACTGTTTTTGCGATGTTTCTGTGAATGGGCGTCGACGTATACAACGACTGTCTAATCGGAGCTGGGCATCTGGAAGTCTAATCTACTGGGGCTCGTACGATTCTTCCGGACGCCTAGAAGGATGAAGATGTTGTCAGCGCAAGCCGGGAATGTCAAACAGTTCCCCTGGCACCACGATGTCAGGTTTGCCCAGCACGAGCTGCAGCTGGTGGATGCTGTGCTAAATAACCTACCAGCCTGCATTAATGTGTGGGAACAGATGCAGGCACCAGAAAGTACCAGCGATAGAAAGGAGAAGGCTGAAGCCAAAGGGTTTCTGAGAATCTGGAACCACCAACAGAAGTGAATCACCTCACTGATGGGCGATATCCTGGAGATATTCGAAACATTCCAGAAGACGTTGCAAAGGAGTGATTTGTTCATTAGCGATCTTCTCACTGTGACTGGCGCTGCCGTCAAGAAGTTGAGATTGATGAGGGATGGACCATTCCCGGGAAGAAGAGAGGAGAAAGAGAGTTGCCCAACCGATAGCACCAGTGAGGACCTAACTCAGCGAAAGTCCAACCACCAGTTCGTTTGTACGAACCGCCGTAATGCACGAGCAATCAGGCTGGAGGTCGTGCAAGCATCCCACGAATACCTCTCTGAACGCATCCACCCGGAGCAGGAGGACGTCATCAAAGACATGAAGGGGTTGGTGATATCACGCAACCTGGGATCATTCGTTGAACATGGCGTGCATGTCGTCAGGCGTCTTTTTCCAGACGAAGCTTCTGACTTTGCGGACGGGGCAGTCGGGCAATGTGAGAACATGATAGATGTGCCGTTACTGCCTGATGGCTGTGATCTCGGTTGTAAGATGACTGTCAGATTGCGGCAACTTCTGCCAGCCACCACAGGTTCAGTTCAGAAGGTGTTGGCATCTCTGGCTTGCATGAGTCCACATTCTATGCAGACCGAAAGGATCGTGAGCCACCACCACAACCTCGTTGTCAACAATCACCGCACCAGCATGGGTGAGGACACGAGAAACGCCCGCCTCGTTGTGGCACTGAATATTGTGGGCACCGCCTACTTTGACCCTCGACCCGCTCTCGTCAAATTCCTGGATAAGACCAGAAGATGGGGGCTCCAGATTTGGACATCTACGGGCAGCGTGAATTCGTTAGGAAATTCACCCGCGAAACGGGGCTCGTCTAGTAAAATTGATACGACTGTCAAACGTACTGCATCAGTTTGTAATAAAAACATTTTCTGGAATATATGTGTAACATTAATTTTATACCGAGATGCAGTCGTCAGTGTGCAACCATATGGATAAAAAGATACTGATATATATATATATTAATATATATATGTATATATATATATATGTATACATATATATATATACATATATATATATATACATATATATATATATTTATATATATATATATATAATTATATATGTATATATATATAATTTTATATATAAATATAAAGCTTTCATACATTCCTAAGGGTTATGTAAATAATCATTAATAATGCGTAAGCTGCCCTTTTTAACCATTTGGAGTGCCCTTTTAGGACATTGCCCCCCCAGTGAAAATTCAATAAAAAAACGCCCTGGCTGGCACCGAATATGTCCACGTGAAAAGCATAAAAGAAATGGCATGTGAGGTATTCAAAATTGTAAATAATGTGGCACCCACTTTTATTCTAAATCTCATCGCACTCTAACGCTCCCAGTATTCTCTGCGGAAGGACAAACCCGCGGTCGTCCTTAACGCAAACACGTCCAAATATGGACTTAAACTCTTTGCGTACGGGGGACCCGGATCTGGAACAGTCTGCCGAACGAACTACAACAAAGCGAAAACTAAGGCGAGTTCCGCAGACTCATCCGGAGCCTTATTTACGATCACACGAGCACACGATCACATATTACCATTGATTTAAAAGATCAGACATACCTTTCGGTGCTATTCATCCTTCGATGCTAGTAATAATGAGAAATGATATTATATTCTAAGTTCGATCTGTGGTCTCAAGCAGGAAGTTCAGAGAGGGGGAAGAAAGGGGAATTCCCGAGTGAAGCGGCGCTTTGCGTACATGTGGCGCCACCGCACGTTCGAGGAGCAACAATCCGAGTAACCTCGATTATCCAGGCTCCGACGTGTGGCGCCAATCTTTGTCGCGCACGCCATAGCCTAGATCCAAACCATACTTTTCATTGTGACGGGAATTATGTAGGCATCAAGACTCTGGGTGCGCGGTCGAACCATGTGTTCGGAGCCAGACTCTCTTCTCGGCGAAACCACGAAGGCGAGCGAGAGTCGGATATGCGAGACTACAATTGGAGGAGCAACAGTTCGAGAACATAATTACTAACTTTATTAGCATGCGTAGAGCCAAGGCGAAGAGGCCTAAGTGAAAACACTGTTGTTTACCTGTCCGAGGGGCACATTATACTGATATGGCAACATCATGATCATAGGCAAGCACGCTCGCCTTTTTGCTTCTAGTTGATGAAAGGTGATGTTCGACGCCACCGAAAACTGACTCGTCTGGGCTATTTGGAACATATTATTAAAATGGAATACAGTTTTATGTTCTTCTGGAAGAACACAAGCCAGAACATATTGAGAGCGGCACAAGCGAAACTGTCCCCACTGTTGCAGTGAGGCGGGACGCGAAAGTGCGATACATTTTAAACACACGCAACAAACACGTGTATTGCATTTACATAATCATTATCGTACTTGACAATAATTAATTATGTTATACCACGGTTATACAACGGTATAATTCCACAAGGGTACATGTCTCTGCCATCTTTGGTAGTCGGCCGTCCTACATCCGCAAATCAATTAAGCCAGTTAAGCCAAAGGGGGCATGGCACAGTGCCACCACCCCCTCCCCCCCAGCCACCCCGTAAATACGCCATTGACACAAAGGGTTGCATTGGACAGTCTACCCGACGGTGGAAAATGTGAACTGTCCAGCCAGTATTCATCAAGTACAGGCCGTTGTAGTCTGCATGGACCCAGGGAACACACCCACAAACCAAACAACCAAACCCTGCTATTGTTGTTGTGTCCATCATTTAAGTGTGCACAACAAAACAGCTTTTGAACACGCGTTCAAGTGAACTGGAGAGAAACATCTCTGACAATGAACTCTGTCCTGCCTTGCCAATCATTGAAATCATAGCAGCCAACGCAAACTAGCACCGTCGTCAGATTCGTCCGCAACACCGCCATTTGAACAGTTACTGTGACCTAAACCCATGGCACCTACCCAGAAACTTCCTAAGCCAAGACACTCGTGTGCCCAGCTAGCAAAACCTTATAGGGCCAATGAATTTCAAACATGCCTTTTTTATTGGCGCAATGAGAATTTGCACACCACCCATCTTCATATGTGGTTGTTCCTCCTCTCTGGCTATATTCATATGTCATTGTTCCTCCTCTCTGGCTATCTTCATATGTGGTTGTTCCTCCTCTCTGGCTATCTTCATATGTGGTTGTTCCTCCTCTCTGGCTATCTTCATATGTGGTTGTTCATACTCTCTGGCTATCTTCATATGTGGGTGTTCCTCCTCTCTGGCTATCTTCATATGTGGGTGTTCCTCCTCTTCGATCATCTTCATCTGTGGTTGTTCCTCCTCTCTGGCTATCTTCATCTGTAGGTGTTCTTCATCTCAGGCCATCTTCATTTGTTGGTGTTCTTCCTCTCCTGCCATCTTCATCTGTGTGTGTGTGTTCCTCGTCTCTCGCCATCTTCATCTGTGCGTGCTCCTCTCTGGCTGTCTTCATCTGTGTGTATATTCCTCTTCTCCAGCCATCTTCATTTATTGGTGTTCCTCCTCTCTGCCCACCTTCATATGTGGTCGTCTTTCTATATGGGTATTCCTTCTCTCCGGCCATCTTCATCTGTGTGTGTTCCTCCTCTCCGGTCATCTTCATATATTGGCGTTCCTACTCTATGGCCATCTTCATGTGTTGGTGTTCCTCCTCTCTGGCCATATTAATATGTGGGTGTTCCTTCTCTCCGACCATCTTCATTTGTGGATGTTCCTTCTCTCCAGCCATCTTCATCTGTGGGTGTTCCTTCTCTCCGACCATCTTCATTTGTGGATGTTCCTTCTCTCCAGCCATCTTCATCTGTGGGTGTTCCTTCTCTCTGGCCATCTTCATATGTGGGTGTTCCTTCTCTCTGGCCATCTTCATTTGTGGATGTTCCCTCTCTCCAGCCATCTTCATCTGTGGGTGCTCCTTCTCTCTGGCCACCTTCATCTGTGGGTGTTCCTTCTCTCCAGTCATCTTCATCTGTGGGTGTTCCTTCTCTCTGGCCATTTTCATCTGTGGGTGCTCCTTCTCTCCAGCCATCTTCATATGTGTGTGTTCCTTCTCTCTGGCCATCTTCATCTGTGGGTGTTCCTTCTCTCCAACCATCTTCATCTGTGGGTGTTCCTTCTCTCTGGCCATTTTCATATGTGGGTGTTCCTTCTCTCCAGCCATCTTCATCTGTGGATGCTCCTTCTCTCTGGCCATTTTCATCTGTGGGTGCTCCTTCTCTCTGGCCATCTTCATCTGTGGGTGTTCCTTCTCTCCAGCCATCTTCATCTGTGGGTGTTCCTTCTCTCTGGCCATTTTCATCTGTGGGTGCTCCTTCTCTCTGGCCATCTTCATCTGTGGGTGTTCCTTCTCTCCAGCCATCTTCATTTGTGGGTGCTCCTTCTCTCCAGCCATCTTCATCTGTGGATGTTCCTTCTCTCCAGCCATCTTCATCTGTGGGTGTTCCTTCTCTCCAGCCATCTTCATCTGTGGGTGCTCCTTCTCTCCAGCCATCTTCATCTGTGGGTATTCCTTCTCTCCAGCCATCTTCATCTGTGGGTGCTCCTTCTCTCCAGCCATCTTCATCTGTGGATGTTCCTTCTCTCCAGCCATCTTCATCTGTGGGTATTCCTTCTCTCCAGCCATCTTCATCTGTGGGTGCTCCTTCTCTCCAGCCATCTTCATCTTTGGATGTTCCTTCTCTCCAGCCATCTTCATCTGTGGGTGCTCCTTCTCTCCAGCCATCTTCATCTGTGGGTGCTCCTTCTCTCCAGCCATCTTCATCTGTGGGTGCTCCTTCTCTCCAGCCATCTTCATCTGTGTAAATACCATGATATATACCATGGGATACCATGGTATAGTTCCATAAGGGGGGCCTCTAAAAAATTCGCTGGCCGGGCCTGCATATTGCGGGCCCGGATTGGGCCTGGGCTGAAAAAATATTAAACACATCGGGCTTGGACCGGGCCTAGTGTGAGCGGGCCGGGCCGACCTAATAAAAATAATAATACAAAATCCAGGTTTTTAATTTTAATAAAAACTTATTATAAATTGTATTTCCGGTTAATGAATATTTAAAATTAATAATTAAATAATTTCTTTAGTATTACATAGTTGCAAATTGAGACCATGCATAGAATTATGAATGCCACCAGTACTTTATATATTGGAATGTAGTTTAAGCTCTTTTCAACAATGGGACTTCCAATGGTATCATTTTAATAATGTGCATTCTTTTAATAGAGACATTTTATATAATAGCAATGCATAGTATTGCATGCACAACATGCACATTGTATAGTGCATATTACTACTACATAGTACATACAGAATACAGATGTTACAGATGCATATTTTTTTGGCATGAATGTAGCCTTTTGCATAGATCTAATGACCCCATAATTTCACTTGGCTGGAAGTAGCCAGCCCCAAATGTTTACTTTATACATATTTGCAGAGGCAATCAAGCCATGATTAACCATCAATGTAGCACCCTTTGACCCTACCGGTAGACATTCTGTTGCCTTCCCTCCAAATCTTGCCTGCCTGAATGACCTGCCCACTGACAACTACCCAGTGCCCATCCCAGTTGATAATTGGTATTTTTCAATTGTGTTAACTAGTGTCTACTGTTTAGTGTCTACCATTTCCCCAGTACTGATTCATTCACACTTGTACTAATTCACACATGTCTGAACCTGATCTGTCTCAGGCTATTGACTGCAGACCTGCTGGAAAAGCCACTGGGTGTCAGTGCCAGTGGGTGACATTTAATTGAAATATCAATTAATAACAAATTAACTGCCCTTACTGGTAACATTAATTAATTAAATTAAGTTAACTTAGTTGAGCTAATTCAATTAACAACTTAAATTAGGTTTATGGTTTGCATTAGG
The DNA here is from genome assembly GCA_963662155.1 of Lamellibrachia columna. Classification (NCBI taxonomy): domain Eukaryota; kingdom Metazoa; phylum Annelida; class Polychaeta; order Sabellida; family Siboglinidae; genus Lamellibrachia; species Lamellibrachia columna. Next base: position 20,249,701 of record OY759275.1, read on the forward strand.
GTTAAGTTAGGGTTAGATAAACAAATCTGCTATCCTAACCATAAGCCAATAAATTAAAGCCACATATAAAAATATGTTATGATACTTAATAGAAATGACAATAAACAGTTGATTATTTTTCTTCAGGATATTCGTCCGTTTGAAGCAGTTGGTTGTGCTGGATTTCTAGAACTCATCCAGCACACTATGGATAGTAGACAGCAGACTAGTAGACATTAAACAATGTTCATATATTATTTTTTTATACTACTTCATAAAACAATACGTATATGTAATACAGTTTGTTTGTGTTTCGTTTTTATTATAAGATAATAGGTTTATCTTTTAAAATTTAGCGGACCGCGGGGTAGCTGGCTGCAGGCTTACCCGTCTTTGGCACGCGGGTATGGGCCGGGCCTGGGCCTGGGCCCGAAACGTGCGGGCCAGGCCTGGCCTGGGCCAAACATTAACGGTCTGGGTTGGGCATGGGCCGGGCCTGGGCTTAAATTCTAGTTTGCGGGCCTGGGCCGGGCTGAGCTTGACAAATTTTTGCGGGCGTGGGCCGGGCCTGGATTCTAACGCTTGAACGCATACAAAGGAGAGCAACTAAAATGATTCCAGAACTTAGAGACCTTAGTTATGAAGAACGCCTGAAAGAATTTAACAATGGTTTAACAACTCTAGAGACAAGGAGGTTAAGAGGAGATCAGATTGAAGTTTTTAAGATATTGAATGGGTATGAAAATATTGATAGAAATATGTTTTTCTCACTCAAGAAGGATAGCAGAACTAGAGGACATGAGGTAAAATTAGTAAAGGTTCAATGTAGATTGGACATCAGGAAGCATTCGTAAGCACTCGTTCTCACAGAGGACAATAAATGAATGGAACAAATTGTCTACAGATTGTGTAACTGCTAGCAGCATGAATATGTTTAAAAACAAGGTTGACACATATCTCAGGAGGGCGGGTTATAAGTAGATGAACATTGTTGGACTCTCGATAAGCCAATGGCTTCCTTGTCCACTTGCCATCTGGGCCTTTGGCTTGGATGGTAAATCTTGTTAAATCTTGTTAACTTGCGGGCCTGGTTTGGGCTCAAATTATAGGCCCGGGCAGGGCACTAATATGTGTATACTGTATACAATACAAAAATGTAGTGTTAAAATTGGCCAAATATCGTAATATTTGGTTGTAGTTCTAGCTCGTCTGCGGTTTCTGTATACCTGTTGTCAAGTGTTGTCACGGAGGCTAACCACATACATAAATTTATCCCATCATTCAATGTATCAATAAGAAAAAAATATGAAAAACCTCGATCAATTGTACACTTCTTGGCGTTTTTACTATTTTGCATGCAGTTAGCTTTTTGTCGTTTGGTTGACATCAAAAATACTAGATAAATACAAGTACTTTAATTGGTTGACATGTTGGTCAGATGCCAAGTTGACGCCGATATACTTGGACGACTTTGTGCAAGATAGCATCTGTTTGTGAATTGTGTAGTTGAAATAAATTAGAGATTTTGATGATCAATCATTTATGGCAGTAAGTGAACGTGGTCATCTTTCCCTGGTATATTAGTTACCTGTCATTAATTGAATGTGAAATTCAGAAAATGTAAAAGTATCCGATAGAGGGCATACTTGTTCAGCGAGTTTCGTCTTAGACCGCTAGACGTCGTTGCCTAACAAGCAACAAAATAAGCAACGATAAATACGCTGAAAAACAAATGTCGTCGCCTGATTCATCATGCCATGGCTCGATCGAACCGGGGAACCAGGGTAGCAGAAAGGTGCTGTAACACATACAATTCTAGAAAGTATCACAACATTAATAGTAGAGACAATATTGGAGGCAATAATCAGAGATACCATCACTCGATTCACTGACACTGTCACTGACACTGTCATCACTGACATCAGTCAACACATGATGATGAATAATAACGACCTGCGCAGCCTCAGTAACAAACAATTTGGTTTTATCAAGGGTAGATCCACAGTTGTGCAGCTGCTTAAAGTACTTGACATATGGACCGAGACAATAGACAATGGAGGTTGTATCGGCGTAATATAAATATATAATATAAAGCAACCAAAATGACAAAAATAATCCGAAGAACCTTCCAATTCCTAGACACACACACTTTTTTGCCACTATATAAGACAATAGACAATGGTTAGATCTCACCTAGAATATGCCGTAGAAGTATGGTATCCATATAAGATAAAACATAAAATAGCAATAGAAAACGTCCAGAGAAGGGCCACAAAAGAACTTCCTGGTATGAGGGATTTATCATATATAGAAAGACTAAAATTACTGAAGCTACCCACATTAGCATACCGAAGGCTAAGAGGAGACATGATAGAAGTCTATAAAATAATGCACGAATTGTACGATAATGAATCTGCACCAAACCTCCTGAAATGGGAGGATGTCACACTTAGATCAGGAAATAGAGGACACTCCCTTAAAATATTTACCCAAAGAGCAAAAATAAATTTAAGAAAAAATGCATTCCCTCTTAGAGTGGCTGAACCATGGAATAGTCTCCCAAACTCTGTAGTACAAGCTAGATCAATTAACTCATTTAAAAACAAATTAGACAAATTCTGGTCTACCCAGGCAATAATATACGACTATGAATCTCCTTTAACAATAACTAATGGAACCGGAAATTATGATATAAAAATATTTGATTCTGAAGATCTGATCATGGAGGAACCAACTGGATCCTGCGATCAGAATCGTCATAAGGTATCATAAGGTAAGGTAATATACTGTGAATTTATGAAAGCATTTGACAAAGTGCCACATCACCGACTTTTAAAGAAACTATTACAGTAGTATAGACATCTATAGTGCAGAGGCCAGAACTGTGGAATAAAGGAAAACATCCTGGATTGGGTTGCAGCATTGCAGGCTCACAGAACTCAGTCAGAGTAAACAATTCATATTCAGACTGACAAGACGTAATAAGTGGAATACCCCAAGGGTCAGTGATTGGCCCTCTACTTTTTATAATTTTCATAAAAGACTTACCTAACAACGTCGTAAACAGCTCAGGCATCTTCCTAATACTGTTCACTGACGATATATGAAGCTTTTCCACCCAATCTCTATACTCAGGATGACTGCATAAGACCTAATCCTTGTCGAACACTGGACAGTTTCATCACTCTTGAAATTCCACCCAAGTAAATGCAGCCACATGAGAATTGGAAAATCACATATAAAAAATTACAGATACACACTGAGACCAGATCATACAATACTAAACAGTACAGACGAGGTTAAAATTCCATCCTCAACTAATTTAGCCTATTGAAAATCCAGTTCATTGATGTCCAAATATGTAGTGTGTGAATAATTTATGTAACATCCGCAGTCGATTGAATAACAAATGCCTGTTTCTTTTTTGAAAGAACTGACTTTTGTCATTAGATTTGGTAAAGCTCAAAATAGTGATATCTAAAATGGTAAAGTTCTACTAAACACTGCGGGTCAATGCCAATCATGGGCATGACTTCCATCCTCTCGTCGATCACATGACAAAGTTAAGAAATTTTTACCAAGGGTGACATTCGTGAGTTTTTAGCGTTTCCAGTTTCACTTCGATTAATACTTGACCAAACATTGAGGCACATGTCAGAAAAAATTGACAAAGCCAACTCAATGATGGCCATAATACGGCATATATTCGACCACATGGATGAACAATGCTTCACAAAGTCCCTTGTCCCTCATCCTTAATGAAGCATACTACAACCCTTGAAAACGTCCAGCGTAGAGCTACGAAATTAATTCTCAGTTTTAAAGACCTTGACTATAAAGAGCGTTTACAGAGACTACAATCACCAACTCTGGCTTATCATCAACTCAGAGGAGACAAGATAGAATTATACAAGATATTAACAGGGATATACGGTTTCGTCTCGTTGATCACTTTGAGAGACAATGTTTCTGACACAAGAGGACAACCTACAAATATACAAAAAATACACCAGAGTCTGTGGTTGAGGCTCCATCTATCCAATCTTTTGAGGGAAAACTAGACATGTTGTGGCAAAGCCATCCTATCAAACTAGATTATATTGCCCCACCCTATCGTGGAAATTGTCAGACCCATGCGCACAATCAGACCTGACAGTAGCCATTAATGAAATAGCTGGCACAAGAGGCATAAAGGCCGAAATAATCAGAAGAGAACCTGTAAGAACTTGTTGTAGTGTTGTAATGTGTTCGCTTGTCTGAAATGTTTGTGGGGGGGATTTTGGAATTACTGCACAAAGACAACAAGTGGCAAAGACCAAACTCGGGATAGACAATACTGCGACTGGCTCCCCATTCCAATACCCTCCTAAATAACTAGCACATTATGTTACTTTTAACAGTGTTTTGTGTTTGTAGACAGTTGTTGACAGTGTTAAAAATTAACTTCTGTGTTAAATATATGTTTGACAAACACATGGGGGTGCTTATCCCATAATGGACATTGTAGAATATGGACCCCAGGGTCAAATTTGTATAGGGGGGTCCATTTTCTGGCGGCTAATGTATTTGAGCCCTTGCTACTAGGACCAAGACCAATTAAAAGTCGTGCAAATGGTCCGATTCATGACTGGTAGCAGTGACCACGTGACTCAGTAGGGCGTCGCTATTTACGCTCCCAGACTGATTTGTGCAGAAGCAGACAGCGTTGTGGTTTGTCTGTGTCTATATGAAGCGGACAGATGTGTTCATCACTTTACATGCCACAGTATGATGTTCATTCCAGACAACAGAGGACAGCACTGTACATCGACATTGAGGAGCATCAGTGGCCAGTGATCTACACCCCTCAATACAACATCTCATTTCTGGGTCTCGAAAAGTTGCATCCATTTGACTCGTGTAAATGGGGCAGAATATACGATTTTCTGAAAGGTTGGTACAATCTTTAATTGTAACAATTTCTGTCACGAACGTGAAAAGCTATACATTGTATAAGTAAGAACAACTTCAAGTATTATGTGTATAAACTTCTTTTATATTTCTAAGCTATGTCATTTTATATTAAAATAGCTAACATTTATTTTTGATGTAATCAATTGACAGAGTTTGTGTTAATGTTATCTTCAAATAAGTAAACAAAGAAACCACCATGTTTCATACTTCCTGGATTGTGTCATATTATGCTAAAGATGTTATACTTCAGAGGCCGGCATGGTTCAAGATTCAACCATCGTCCAACCCCTTGAAGCACAAACGGTCGACCTCCTCACCGTTCACACTCAGAGTTACATCAACGGTTTGAAGGTACATAGACTTAAGTCATGTTAACTACCAAGCCAGGAATAACAGTGTTGTTATTTCTTGCAGATATTCTGAAATGTGTCCTTGATTTCTGGTGCTACAACTGAATTATCTACAGAAGATAACTTTATCATGAATTATCAATAAAAGAAAACTTTATCAATATGTGGTTCCTATTTGTTTCATCTTCTCTGTCGACATGATTCTATAATCCAACTGTCTTCTGAATTTAATTACAAAATTTGTATTTTGTTATTATAAGGTGTCATGATATTGTTTAATATTATACTTCATGTGTGAAGAACAAGGACTGTGAACATTATTCTTTCCAAATAAATAATATACATATTTTACAAGATATTTTGCTATCTATTCATACTACCATGCAGTGCAAATAGTTAATTTCTTTTTCATTTCTGTATGAATACACAATAATTCCACCAAACCTTTCTAAATGTTTACCATGCATGTGCAGTACATACAGGTCTGCAAACACACGCACACACACAAATCTTCGTAAGAATTGTCCCAGCAATTCATTGTGTGAAGAGATATTCCAGCTGTAAACATAGCATATTATACAGCTACCCATCATTCGACTTTTTGCTTGCAAAATCACAACAAATCTAACCATCTTGAATCCACTGCAACATGCTAGCTCATTAAGCCTCATCTGTTAGTTAGTTTTGATGAAATCGTTGGACAAGCTCTAAATTTGGTGAAAAGGGTAAAAATTATAGTAACATTTTCACAAATTACTTGATCTAACCATCAAAGTTAGTTATTTAGAAGATTTTGACAAAAATATGTCTGTAATTAAATTGACTGCACATGTTATTAAACTATTCACATACTCCAGATTTGAACATTAATGAACTCGATTCACGATAGGCTAAATGAACTGAGGATGGAGCTTTAAGTATGAACAAGTCTGGCATCAACCTTCTTCTGTACAACACATTTCTTCTTTCAGTCCCCAGAGCTCTCACCTTGCTGTGTCTTATATCAATTTCTTCTTCATTTTCAAAGCTGTCTGATATTGTGGAGGGTGTGGAAGAGGTAGATGGAACAGCCAATCGTATGTACGGTAAAACCTCTCTATCGGGGCCACTCCTGGATTAATGTGTTGTTTGTGGTCATAAGGTAGTTTTAAAGATGCACTCATTGCAAAGTAAACATCAGTTATAAAACACCAAAGTAGCTTTTTTTTTTAAATTGATGCATTTTATGGGAACTAGTCTATTTGTGTAATAAACATTTCACCACATAACTACAGTGAAACTGACAAAGTTGGAAAAAGTTTGATAAGTAATATTGCATGCTATTTGTGTATATACAGGAATACCATCTCTCATATGAGTTGTCTGTTTGCTATTTCAAGTTTGTGGTGCTTTGTTATCATAATTGGCCTAATTTTAATAACATGATATTTCATTTGTTGAAAATAACAAATCTTGTGGCAACAGAATTGCTTTAAAAATCATTTTGGCATTTAAACCAACTAGGTGTATTCAATTTATTTATTATGCTGATTTTACAAGAAATAATTTTTTTTTAACTTTGTCAGAAGTGCTTTAATAATGAGTTTTGTTTAGGTTAAAGAACGATTCAGATGATTATTTGTCTTGTGTGGTCTGAATAGGGATGTTTTACTGTCATTTTACTGCATGCTTTACTTTCTCGTGTGTTATACAATGTACTAAAGGCAAATACAGTGTACTAAAGGCACATACAGTGTACTAAAGGCACATTTCCTTTCGTTAATAAATATTAAGACGTTGGTGCCAGGTATTGTGTCTAAGCAATGTGAATATAATCATCTGTGTCTTTATAAACTTGTACTTTATGAATATATGACACTGCTTATGATGAATCTGCTATAATGTATAGGGCGATTGTTTTCCACTGTTCTCCAGGTTGTTTTTTTAAAGTGGTACACTTTAAATTATTTATTGCCAGTGTTTAACACACTCCACAAGTGTGTGTAGTTTGGCAATATTTGCTAACCAAATGAAAATATATTTGTAAACACCTACCGTAAATTTCCGTGTATAATACGCATTTTTTCCCTTCAATTTTTACTTAAAAGTCCGGGTGCGTATTATACATGGTGCTAGAGCTAAACAAAGTTCTCTCCGACCGGATATGGATAACGCTACTGGAACACGGGAATAACGCAGAAATGGGTGGACGGTGTCGGATTAATACGCTCAATCAATGTCAAAAGTTGGGGTGCGTATTATACATGGTAATATAGGAATTCTATCAGAATTGAGCAAAAGTCAGGGTGTGTATTATACATGGGGGTGTATTATACACGGAAACTTACGGTACTCCGATACTTGCCAATAGGATTTGGCCATGTTGTTTGCATATCAACTCAACTTATGCAACATATTTTGGCCTTTGTTTACTAAACGTATCCGATTCTGATTTACCGGCATGCTAGATTGAGAGTTTGCCTTGCGTCCAAAGGCCATTCAATTTTGGTCGAAGGCACTTTTCTTAGAACAGAACTGCCAGGCGCTTATTGGTCACCCAATAAACAACCCCCAGTTACCCAGTATAATTCAGATCTAACCAGAATGGCCACTTTTAGAACCAATTACGAGAAAACCTCTAGTGTAATATTATTGATTGTAGTTACAACCTCCTTAGGTGTATTGTCCCAAAGCCATGACTTTTTTTTTATTTTTACCATAGACTAAAGAAATAAAAGAAATAACCACTGAGTCACTGAATCACTGAATCACTGACTACTTGAATTTCTTATTCACTTTTTTAATGTGCACTCTAAAGCACGTATGCTTGTATGTATTCGTCAAATTATGTGCACAAAAGTTGTCAATGTGGTTGATTGGGTGTTTGGAACCACTTTACCCTAGTATTTCTAGATTTGTCCAGGAAAACTGCAGTGTTGACTACCGGTAGTTTTATTAATATGCAGAACTTTGTAAATTTGAATGCCGCAAAGACATGAGAATGACCCTGGTTCCGTTTTTTTTTTATAACTAATGCATTTATAGTATATATAGCAATAGCAGTATTTTAGAATGCTATGTTAATGCATATATGTCTATGTCCATGCATGTACTGCAATGTGAGCATTACTTTTCAGTGGAGTATCAAAGTTGCTGGAATCACAGAGGTGCCACCTGTTGCTTTTCTGCCGAACTACATTGTGCAACGGCGGGTTCTACGGCCATTTCGGTTCCACACAGGCGGAACGGTTCTGGTATGTACGCATGGATTTCCCATATACAGCACAAATTGTTTTGGGAGGTATATGACCATATCCTATTTTATACAGATTTGTTTCAAATTGAAAAAATGCTGATAAAGTTTGTAATATTATTTTCTTGTGTCCATCAAACAAGTATAGAATCAAATTACAAACTTATAGCGGTTGAACTTTTGTGCAAGACAGAATTCTGGAGAAACCTACCAAATGTTATGCTAGTTATAGATGGCGACACTCAATCAGTATAGGAATGATATAGGCTGATTAACCAATGACAAATGCTATATAGATGACAGATTTATTCAGAATTTCAAGTCAAATATACAGATTTCAACTAAAATTTGGCAGGTCTGATGTCATGGTCATGTAACAGCGCATGACATACTGAATAACAGCAGTGCCCTCTGTTGGCAACTATGTACAACTAACTGGTATTTTTAGTTGGTAGTTAGAAGATAAAAATTGACATGGCGCATTGTATTTCAAACAACCACCTTGAGTTTGCTAGAGGGAAGTATTTATGGGGCAACAAAACCCAGAGAATATCAATTTAAAAAGATTTAACAAGATTGCCATCCAAGGCAAAGGCACAGATGGAAAATGGACAAGGAAGCCAATGGCTTATCGAGAGTCCACACATTTTTCATCTCTGTGTAACCAGCCCTCCTGTGATGTGTGTCAGCTTTGTTTTTAAACATATTCATGCGGCTAGGATTGATACAATATGTTCCTTTCATTTATTGTCCTCTGTGTAAATGAGCACTTCCGTTCAATTGACATTGAATAAAAACATGTATGAAATGGCCGTAAGTGCATTCGATCCATGGTCCTCTTTGCTAAGCCTAACGACTGTGCTGCCACGTCTCACATCATTCATCCTAACGACTGTGCTGCCACGTCTCACATCATTCATCCTAACGACTGTGCTGACACGCCTCACATCATTCATCCTTTAATATTTCTTCCTTTTGATTTTCTTCTCAAAATAAGAGCCCCACAGACATGGCAATGTCCTGACACGTGTGATAGACGTCTTAGAGATTATTTCAAAGCATTGATGCATTACACTACACTACATTTGTTTCATGGGGGGAGGTGTTTTGTTTCATGGGGGAGAGGTGTTTTGTTTCATGGGGGAGAGGTGTTTTGTTTCATGGGGGAGAGGTGTTTTGTTTCATGGGGGAGGAGTTTTGTTTCATGGGGGAGAGGTGTTTGGTTTCATGGGGGAGAGGTATTTGGTTTCATGGGGGAAGAGTTTTGTTTCATGGGGGAGAGGTGTTTTGTTTCATGTGGAAGAAGTCTCTTGTTTCATGGGGAGAGATGTTTTGTTTCATGGGGAGATGCATTTTGTTTCATGTGGGAGAGACATTTTTGTTTCATGGGCAGAAGTATTCTTTTCATGGGGAGAGGTGTTTTGTTTCACGGTTTGTGTTAGCAGCTGTTTTATTTAGTTTTATACACATGTTTTTTCCCAAAACGTTGCTTATTTTCCGATGACATATCCTTAAGGGTGCTGACTTCAGACGCATGTCAGCAGTTTTGTGGTATGTGTTTGAGATTGTTGCAGTAGTTAAGCATTTGTTTCTTATTTCAGGCAGCCAAGTTGGCCATAGAGCGGGGTTGGGCCATAAACCTTGGAGGTGGCTTCCACCACTGCTCAGCTACGCGAGGCGGTGGCTTCTGTGCCTACGCTGACATCACAATCGCCATCAAGCTTCTCTTTGACAACATGACAGCCGTGAGGCGCGTCATGATCATTGATCTTGATGCTCACCAGGTGCACATTATTATGTTTTTCTTAGTAACTCTAATCGGACATTTTAAAATAATCTATCTTGTTGTTTAGCAGCGTGGGATATAAGAATTTCACGTTAAAGTTGCCTCCTCAATTCATCTAGCCCATCGCCAATCAGGTTAAAGTTGCCTCCTCAATTCATCTAGCCCATCGCCAATCAGGTTAAAGTTGCCTCCTCAGTTCATCTAGCCCATCACCAATCAGGTTAAAGTTGCCTCCTCAATTCATCTAGCCCATCGCCAATCAGGTTAAAGTTGCCTCTTCAATTCATCTAGCCCATCGCCAATCAGGTTAAAGTTGCCTCCTCAGTTCATCTAGCCCATCACCAATCAGGTTAAAGTTGCCTCCTCAATTCATCTAGCCCATCGCCAATCAGGTTAAAGTTGCCTCTTCAATTCATCAAGCCCATCACCAATCAGGTTAAAGTTGCCTCCTCAATTCATCTAGCCCATCACCAATCAGGTTTGTTGATATTCATAATGGGCTAACATGTTGTAGTCGATACTAAATAGCATTGATTGTTAATGAAATGATGAGTATGAAACAAGACGAGTGAAAAATCTAATTGCAAATGCAGTTTTAACTGTTCATAAGGAATTAATGTTGATATAGTAGCTAGGCCTCAACTTAACTTGATGTATTTGAAACGTTGAACGGCTGTGGACAAAGAGATTGATCATGTTTTCTTCAACCTTCAGAAATATATTAAAACTAGAGGCTTTGGAGCAGTATTAGTTAACAAACTGTGTAGATTAGATATAAGAAACTCAGTTTTTTATCATAACTGATTAGAAATGGTGGGCTGCTGTAAATTAAAGCAATGTAAAGACATATTTAGGAAAAGAATAGACAGATATCGGACAGTGGCAGGCAGATTAAACACATGTGAAAGACAATGTAAGATTATTGATATGTCACAAGGACACTAATTTAAGAATACTAACAGTAAAAATGTAAATGGGTTGATAAACTACCTTTTACTTGTTGTTGCTAGGGAAACGGCTATGAGCGGGACTTTATGGATGATGACCGCGTCTACATCCTGGACATGTTCAATCGCCAGATCTATCCTCACGACGGATTCGCCAAACGTAAGTCACTGGAACCAGCAGATGTAGAACCAATGTTTGCCCACCAGGTATTTTCATAAGAATTGGATGAAATTCATAGTTCCTGCTATAGGAAGGAAGTAAAAAATTCCACCTACTGCTAATTAAAAAATTTCACAATTCCATTCACCCCACTTTACCTGTGTCTTTCAGAAGATATACCATATATGAGCACTGCATTAACTACTGACAAAATATGAGCACATTGTCTATGCAGATACTGGGATTATATAAGATAACACATTACTATTAATTATTATTATCTACTAATGAATAATTGTAAATATTCCATTACCGCTTTCATTTATGCTCCAATATTCTTGGGGGGGGGAGGGCTGCGAGGGAAGCAGTTTGTTTCAATGAATTGCAACAGTAACAGAGAAGATACATGAAACATGCATTGTTTAATGTTGGGATGGTCAATTTGAGATTGTGATGGAGTTGGGTCAAAGCAGCTCTTTCTCAGACATACATTGATCATGTCATCCTTATACTTCAGTTAGTTTCCAGCATCCTCCCATTTCTATTAACTGAATAGTCTATATACGTAGGCATTACTGATGGTCTTCCAAGACCTCATTCAAGTGTCTTCTACTGTATTCTGTGGCTGCAGCAGTACGAATACATCCTACAATAAACAGTCCTTCTTCACCTTCCTTTGACCACAGTCTCTTATCTTTAGCTCCTTCCTTAGCTCCTTCAGGTTTTTCCTTGGTCTGAGTGTACGTAATCACTCAACCACCGTATAGTTCAAAATAAAAGTGTGCCATGTAATAGACGTCCACCCCCGTTTTCAGAAGTGAAACCACACGCAAACAGATGTTCAGGAATGAATGCACACCATCTTGCCAAAGGATGGCAACACTTTGCTGTTGTTGGTGCCACCTCGCAGACTCTTGAAATAAATCATAGTGTGTGTTTTGCCTGCCAGGTGGCACCACATTGCTATCGCTGGTATTTATTTATCACTGGGGCGGGATTTCTCAGATGACAGCCTGACAAAAAGTCACTGCTCACAAATTTAACTGGGTGTGTTTTTAGGGTCTATCAGAAGGAAGGTGGAGCTTCACTGTGATGTGGGTGACCGTGAATATCTGTCCCTTGTGAGAAGGTATGCACCCCCCCACTCAATACATTGCAAGTAGACCATCCTTGAGACAAACTCCACATTTTATGGTGTATGTTTTCTGTATGCAAAGCATGTTAAAGCACACACCAAGTGCAGGGTATCAAATCACACTTGTTATGTAAATAAAGGTATCAGGGTTGTTTGATTTAAATCATTTGATTTAAATCATTGATTTAAATCATTGATTTAAATCATGATTTAAATCACTCCAAAAAAAATTCATTGATTTATGATTTTTTTTACTTTCAATTTTTTTAATCGCTGATTTATATGAATTTAACACAAATAATTGTTTACAAGCATCGAGATCAACCAAGGTTTGTATGTTTTTTTAATACAAAAGCACAAAATGCGCACACTTGTGTAGCTGTATTGACACCAGATAGCCTGACAGTCAAATATTTTATAACATTGTGTATGTTTGAGCTATTCCCTTTCTGAATGAAGTGAAGCCACACAAACTTTCTTCCAGAGGAAGTATCTTTTCAAGTTAGAAGCCCTGAGTTAAAGTCCACTTAGAGCTTGTGCTAGTTGTTACCAATTCAGTACATTGACTCAAGTGAGACAGTCTGGGCTACAGTTGTTTAATAATGTACCAGTTTGCAGTCTGGTTAGGGACCCTTAGAATACACAGAGCCCTGGTCAGGTGCTAATCCACCCTCTGAGCAAACAATAATTAGCACTGTTACAGCCACAGACACACAGCATGCTTTCCTTTCCAAGACAGATTAAGCAACTAGAGGGGGTGAGGCCTTGTGGACATTGTCTAATGTCAGACTTACATAAGCAAAAATCATGTACCCTCTGTTAAGACAATTACCCAAATCGATTTGAATAGAATACGTTTGAAAGAGTTTATAAGTATAAACATCTGTATAAATGTCTATACAGTGTATACCAGATTTAAAAAAAAATAAATAAATAAAAAAAATCTTATTTAAATCAAATAAATCCGATTAAAAAAAATCATGATTTTTTTCAACCCTGAAAGGTATATATGTTGACATACTTTTTTATTTAAATATATTTTTTATTGTTTTGAAATCTGATATATAGACACCCATATCTAAAAAACATTTCAAAAGAGGGCATCAAATCTTACTTATATAATAATTATACATACAGTAATATAATTATGATATATCTATTTAAAACAGCAATGGAAAAGGCAATTTTTTACTGATTTAAATCATGATTTATATGAAATGATTTAAATTAAACAACTCTGCTGCCTGGTCCAGCACTGTTACACTGATGTTGCATGATCTGTCAACCCCTGTCATGTGACTGATACTGTGCAGGCACGTAGAAGCCGCCCTTAACGAGTTCCCTCCTGACCTGATCGTCTACAACGCTGGCACCGATGTGCTCGAAGGTGACATGCTGGGTCATCTGTCTCTGTCACCGCAGGTGAGTGTCCTCCCATCTCTCACTCCGTGACACTGCGACACATTCAGGGGCTGTCTGAGAACACTGGGGGTGTGGCCCCCTCACACACCAATCGCAGGGTGCAATCTCACTTTGGCAAGCTAAGTGGTACTGTAGTCTCGTAGGTAGACACGCCCGTGATGTTTTATCTCGATCTTTATGTTATTTTAACCTGAATAAACACAATTTGTGACAGTGGATTTATGAGTAATCTTACTATTTGCTGACTTTGTTCATCATGTTGACTATATTATAACTACTACTAATCTCAACAATGTACTCATGGATCACATCATCTTCATATTTCGTGTCCAACAACAAAAGACTTTATTATGATTGCATTGACCCTGCACATTTTTATCACCATTTGTCTGTCCATAATATTGCTATGATTAAAGTTGGGATGGTAGGAATGTAATTACATTACATGATTTCTGTTGCAAGGGTATTATTTAGGGAGACCAGATCGTGTTCCAAAAAGCAAGGATACATGACATTCCAATCATGATTCACTTTCTATTGCAGGGTGTGATAGAGAGAGACCAGATTGTGTTCCAGAAAGCAAGGACTCGTGACATTCCCATCATGATTCACTTTCTATTTCAGGGTATTATAGAGAAAGACCAAATCGTGTTCCAGAAAGCAAGGACTCGTGACATTCCCATCATGATTCACTTTCTATTTCAGGGTGTTATAGAGAGAGACCAAATCATGTTCCAGAAAGCAAGGACTCGTGACATTCCCATCATGATTCACTTTCTATTGCAGGGTGTTATAGAGAGACGAGATCGTGTTCCAGAAAGCAAGGACTCGTGACATTCCCATCATGATTCACTTTCTATTGCAGGGTGTTATAGAGAGAGACCAAATCATGTTCCAGAAAGCAAGGACTCATGACATTCCCATCATGATTCACTTTCTATTGCAGGGTGTTATAGAGAGACGAGATCGTGTTCCAGAAAGCAAGGACTCGTGACATTCCCATCATGATTCACTTTCTATTGCAGGGTATTATAGAGAGACGAGATCGTGTTCCAGAAAGCAAGGACTCGTGACATTCCCATCATGATTCACTTTCTATTGCAGGGTGTTATAGAGAGACGAGATCGTGTTCCAGAAAGCAAGGACTCGTGACATTCCCATCATGATTCACTTTCTATTGCAGGGTGTTATAGAGAGAGACCAGATCGTGTTCCAGAAAGCAAGGACTCGTGACATTCCCATCATGATGTTGACTAGTGGTGGTTACCAGAGAAGCACTGCCCGAGTCATCGCTGATTCTATCCTTAATCTGCACTCACTGCGTCTTATCACCTGTGATGCTGCAGAAAATCTTACAGGTTAGTTTATACTAGCGTGTTTCTTTTGAATTTTTTTAACTGCAACTTGTAAGATTTTTAAAAATACCATCGGTAGTCAAAAAAATTTGTTTATAGTTACATTCAAATAATAATTTTTTTATAAATAGACAGTTAAATATTCATAAATAACCAGCATAATATACTATTACAGTGTAGTATACTATTAAAATAATAAATGTTATGATAATAGGAGTAAAATGGATGTGTGACATATAAAATAATAACTGCAAGCTTAACATAAGTTACATAACGTGTCTCAAGCTGAGCCTTAATAGTGTACATGCACTTGGTCTTCAGGCATGTGATGTGTACTTGCAGATACGAGGAGACGCGAAGGAGTGAGTGAGAGCCAGAGCGACGGCAGTCTGTGGGCTCGACTGAGGGGCTCCAACAACTCTATTTCCCACTCACAGACAGAGCACCAGATCAACGAGTCTGACACTCGGGCGTGTACGTCTCACTCGTGAACTGTCTGTATGCATGTTCTCCAAAACTGCTTGCCAATGGATGATGCCATGTTCTACAGAAACTGTTGGAATGTAACTGCATTTATTGTTGCTGTATTTATTAGGTGCCATAATACATCAATTCTGTATATACTGTAGTTGCTGGCAACAGATGTAATAAAAACGCATTCTTTGACACACAGCTGTTATTCTGGTCTTGAGCAAGAAGATCTTTCAGAGTCTCTTTGTGACCATGTTGCTGTCGTTACATCTATGTACCAAAGAACAGTTCAGTTAGACGCTGAAGACTTGACCAAGAGGGTCAAGTCAAGGATACAGAGGATACAGGATACACTTAAACGTATTCTAAACTGCAATATGAACATCACTGTCTGTTACCAACCTACATGATATCTTACGAGTGATTTATTCAGTAATCAGTATTCTTGTAGTTTTAAATAAATTTATAATGATAAAACTGTAATGTGTGTTTTTTTATAGAAAAACACCAACAATTTTGTATATTTATAAATGTCAGGTCATCAACTAGGTTGATATATTACTGATTCCAGTGGCCCACCAGCAACCTTTCTCTGTATTTATATCGCTTTAATTTGTGTAACTATGTAATTGTTATTAATTATTGAGATGCAGTTGAAATGATGTAACATTATTGTGCCCCATGTTATAAAATGTCGGCCATTTCCACGCACATTTTATTGATTCTTTGTGACGGCTTTGTTTAAAAAAAGTATTTTTAGTGCAATAAAAATTCCACAATGTTGCGTGAAACTATACAGGGAACAGTTCTGTGTAATCCCATAACTTTGTGCCGGTGGGAAGTTTGTTGTTTGCCACTTGAACTTAAGGCAACACCCGAGGTGTAGCCATAAAAATGTACAGCAAGAATGTTATGGTTATGGCTTGTTTGTGTCCATGGATTCAAGTGACGTAAGTTGGAAGTAGTTATTCACGGACACTTTGCTGCACTTGGTATGATGATTGCTTTTCTAAAATGCTACTTATAACTGCGTACTGCATACGTACATTAAACGCCTAATAATGGGTGTCTTAAATTACACATTGTTTTACGCTCTCGTAAGTAGTTGTGCGGTGCCATATTTGTGGGTAATTTGACAACAATAAACCGACGGCGCTACACATAGAGAAATAAAGGCACGTGTGTCACCTGTTCAGTTTAGTCAGATGGTTGCAACTTATTTTTCTCTGACAACTCGGCGAATACCTTGTGCATTGTCATTTTACAGAGACAGTTTGAGACCTGTTTTTGTCAATGACTGTCAACTGCAACAGATGTAATAAAAAGGCATTCTTTGACACACAGCTGTTATTCTGGTCTTGAGCAAGAGTCTCTTTGTGACCATGTTGGTGTCGTTACATCTAGATACCAGAGAACAGTTCAGTTAGACGCTGAAGACGTGACCAATGAACGTCACTGTCTTTTACCAACTTATATGATGATATCTTACAAGTGATTTATTCTGTAACCAGTATTATTTTAGTTTAAAATAAATTCATGATAAAACTGTAATGTTTTTGTTTTTTTAGAAAAACACCAAAAATTCTGTATATTTATAATCAATGTCAATGACTGTGTCTCTGTCTTATGATGCTCTAAGCAACCCTTTTCAGTAGCCTAACCTAGGGCTAACGCAGGAGTTTAGCAAGATTTACAGATACAGGACACCATGCAGCTTTGTGAATCATCGAAAAGTTCCACACTTATCCGCTGTGTGGGATATTTTACTTCCCTTCCAATGGCATAGAGTGGTGTCCGGCACGGGCCTAGAATTTGAGCCCTAGTCCGGAATTGGCAGTAAGATTCTTAGCTCATTAGTGCGATTTCGCTCTTTAAAAATTAAACTCGACTTTGCTCCTTATGATCGAAACAGAAAACTGCGTTTGTCTAAGTCAAAGAATAGGTCATGAAAAACGTTCATTAAAACGCTCCTTATTAATTAACGACGAGGTTAGACTGCTCATAAAGTAAAACATATCCATCATAAACTGTAAAATTTACCTAACTGCGTATTATCTTGACTAGAGTTTTATGCAGTTTTTCTCAGTAAAATTAGTTTTCAAAATGTGAGTGATGAATTTTAAGCTGTATCTAACTAAAATAGACACCCCTAACTTTCACATTGCTATACTTAATAAGACAACTTCGGTTGAGGTTGTTGGCGAATGGCGCTCTATGCGCGCTTTGTTATTGAAAACTCAAAACTTATCAACACACGTGTTCTCTGTGACACAACATCTTTTATACAATTAAATTGTTTCTCTACACCTAGTAAGTAAATAAATCAAGTGTGGTTGAAAAATGGTCGATGGAACGTCGTATTATATCAGCCACTTTTTCGTCTGTCTGTGCTGTGGAGTTTATTTTCGATCATTGGCTTACGATAGATTTAAAGAGCATGTTTGTGAAACGCATTTTGAAAACGCTCCTTAAAATTATAATGATGGATTCTGTTTTATGATGGATTTTCCTGATGAGCTCATTATCTTAGTGAAACGATCAACAGGTCCGCAAAATTGCATCAAGCCCCGCCCGGCCCAGCCCGCAAACTAGAATTTAATTTTTATGAACGAACTATCCCAAACACGCCTACAAAATATCTGCCCTATACACGTGAAGCTGATGGCGATATGAGGGAATATGCAGACATATAGTCGCAAACTACTCTATTAGTATAGACATCATTTTAAGTAAAACTGGTCTAAATTTGTCTAAAAACTAAATTTAAATAAGCAGAGTTGCTTCTTTGATGTAATTAAACTCAACAATAACGTGGATATAATGTGGTTGATTCTATGACTATGTGAAGCATTTGTATTACCCGGTCATCAAAAATAGTGTACAACTAAGTATGTTACCGAGTGAAAATAAAATTATCAATCAGTCATCAATCAAAACAAAATTGGACAGTTAGTGTTAACATAGTTCAGCAGTCTCATTTAAACATCAGTAGTCACCGATATGTCCTACTAGTCAGTGTTCCACATTGCATTATATACCAAGTTCAATTTCACAGATGTTTATTCATAATTTTTTTCAAAAAAATTATAATGTGTCGAATGTTTTAATTTCCAATCACCGCAATGCCATATTGCATATATGCCAATGTACTAGTTGATTAGTGTCTAATCTACGATCCACCGATATATCAAAAAGGTAACAAGTGCGTGCAGTTTGCGAACTTGTTGGCATTGACTAGTATGCCAATAATTCATGTTACAATATTGTTAAACATGATACTCACGTCTTGTAACACTCCTGTGGTGCAACATTGAACCACGTACACTCTCGACTCGAACCTGTTTTTTTATTTATTTAGCAATGATGTTCGTTGTTGCGATTTTACGTCATGAATAAATTAAAAGCACTTGGCAGTTTGCTCAAGGTAACACACCTCGTGTTTTGATTATCGCAGTCTAATCAGTTGCGTATCTAGGATCTCGCAAAGGGAAGGCCAAAAGCAAAGTGGGGGGCAAACTTAGTCAACCATTAATTAACATGCTACCATGTAGCGGCGCAACGGAAACATATGGACAAAAAAATAAAGCCAAAAGGGGGCCATGGCCCAGTCCCCCCAAATACGCCACTGAACTAAATGATGGTGCTGTTTGTCAGTACGTTGGTGTGAATGTATTGTTTTATTTACAAGTGATGCAGTTGATAATTGTATTCGGTCATTTTTTTCAAGTTATATTATAAAACAATTATACCAAATTTTAAGCTTTCTACATTATTATTAGTGTATTATTAAGGAAATTGTCGGTAAAATGGCCCCTTAAGCATGGACTGACCTACATTTTACTTTTTTAAATAGCTATTTTATGTTATATTTCCCAGGAATCGTATGCACGGAGAGCGGATATTCAATGTATCAACAGCGTGCAAAGAGACCCATTCTTTTAAAGAACACAAATTGGAGGCCCAAGCGGGCCCCCATATAAAGATGTCGCACAAATCTCACACGTAGACGACCCACGCTCATACCTTGCACACTCGCGATGCGCCCACTGGCTACAGCCTCCACGTTGCAACTCCTTGCCTTGTACCTACTTACATATGATGTATCTACAGTTTGTGTAACTGCTAGAAGCGTGCATATGTTAAAAAACAAGGTTGACACATCCCAGGAAGGCGGGTTACGCGTAAATGAAAAAATGTTGGACTCTCAATAAACCAATGGCTGCCTTGTCCACTTGTCGGCCTTGGATGGTGATCTTGTTAAATCTCTTGACGTAACTTTGGACAATAGAAGAAAAAACGCATGACGTTGTCAACAACCTGCCTCTGAGATCAAATGGTCCAACCCTAATCTGCATATACGCCTACCCTGTGGTCAAGACCCTCAAATATGCGGGCATCAGATAAGGCTATTATTGCCCGCCTCACAAATGACAGCCTTCCGCCGTTATCGCCGCCATGTAGGAATGACAGCCTTCCGCCGTTATCACCACCATGTAGGAATGACAGCCTTCCGCCGTTATCGCCGCCATGTAGGAATGACAGCCTTCCGCCGTTATCGCCGCCATGTAGGAATGACAGCCTTCCGCCGTTATCGCCGCCATGTAGGAATGACAGCCTTCCGCCGTTATCGCCGCCATGTAGGAATGACAGCATTCCGCCGTTATCGCCGCCATGTAGGAACGACAGCCTTCCGCCGTTATCGCCGCCATGTAGGAATGACAGCCTTCCGCCGTTATCGCCGCCATGTAGGAATGACAGCCTTCCGCCGTTATCGCCGCCATGTAGGAATGACAGCCTTCCGCCGTTATCGCCGCCATGTAGGAATGACAGCCTTCCACCGTTATCACCACCATGTAGGAATGACAGCCTTCCGCCGTTATCGCCGCCATGTAGGAACAACAGCCTTCCGCCGTTATCGCCGCCATGTAGGAATGACAGCCTTCCGCCGTTATCGCCGCCATGTAGGAATGACAGCCTTCCGCCGTTATCGCCGCCATGTAGGAATGGTCATGCTTAACAAATATGTTATGTTTTTTGGAAGAAATCACTAAGTGGATAGACGTGGGATCGCCAGTAGATATTATCTACTTAGATTTTCAGAAAGCTTTTGACAAAGTGCCACATCAAAGATTACTACTTAAATTAAAAGCCCATGGTATCGGGTACAGCATAACTGACTGGATAGAACAATGGCTGACTGACAGAAGACAACGAGTTGTAGTAGATGGAGAAGTTTCAAATTGGAAATCGGTTTTGAGTGGGGTACCTCAAGGATCAGTATTAGGACCTATATTATTCTTAATTTATATCAATGACTTGGACGACAGTATAACAAGTAACGTACTGAAATTTGCGGATGACACAAAACTGTTTAGAAAGGTTAATACTGATGGTGATAAACAACATTTACAAAACGATCTAGACAGATTAGTGAAATGGTCTGAGAAATGGCAGATGTTGTTCAATTTTGGGAAATGTAAATGCCTACATACAGGACATAGGAACTTGAATGTAAACTATAAAATGGGAGATACTGTTCTGGGTACTACTGTAAAAGAAAAGGACTTAGGAGTTACAATAAGCGCTGATATGAAAGTTTCAGAGCAGTGTGGTATTGCAGCTTCAAAGGGTAATCAAATTCTTGGATTGATTAGAAGAAACATAACATACAAGGGAAAAAAGTTAATTATACCTCTTTATAAAGCAATAGTTAGACCTCATTTAGAATACTGTATACAAGCATGGAGACCATATCGTAAGAAAGATATAGATACGCTTGAACGCATACAAAGGAGAGCAACTAAAATGATTCCAGAACTGAGAGACCTTAGTTATGAAGAACGCCTGAAAGAATGTGGTTTAACAACTCTAGAGACAAGGAGGTTAAGAGGAGATCAGATTGAAGTTTTTAAGATATTGAATGGGTATGAAAATATTGATAGAAATATGTTTTTCTCACTCAAGAAGGATAGCAGAACTAGAGGACGAGGTAAAATTAGTAAAGGATCAATGTAGATTGGACATCAGGAAGCACTCGTTCTCACAGAGGACAATAAATGAATGGAACAAATTGTCTACAGATTGTGTAACTGCTAGCAGCGTGAATATGTTTAAAAACAAAGTTGACACATATCTCAGGAGGGCGGGTTATAAGTAGATGAACATTGTTGGACTCTCGATAAGCCAATGGCTTCCTTGTCCACTTGCCATCTGGGCCTTTGGCTTGGATGGCAAATCTTGTTAAATCTTCCGCCGTTATCGCCGCCATGTAGGAATTACATCACAGCCTCTCGTTGAATGCGGCGCATTACTCGTGAAGTAGTTGATGATGGTCAAAGGTGAAGAACCTTCTGACATTCGACCGGTGGGTCCACTCTACCTAGACTTAGCGGTGGAAACTGCAAACTGGCCGACAGCACAACTGGTGAAGCATTTGTTACACACTGAAAGAAGAAAATTGGGGTGGCAACGATACATCAGGGATACAGTGATGCTGCCAACAATGTCAACTCGGCTGTTGTGCATGCCGGCAAAGAGCCACTTGTGAGAAGTATGATGGATACCATCCAGTAGACAGCCTTCTCCTTGAACCACGTATGTTTGCGTGCCATCCTGGCTGAGCGTGAGTTACAAGAGTACGCACGATCCGGTATGCACAACAAAACTAATCTACAATCGTTACACGAGACAAGATGGTCCAGTCGTGCAAACGCACCGTATTCATTCAAATCTGTATTCACTGCCCTGGAATATTTGGAAGAAGATGAGGAAGCTGCCATCGCGTTGAACAAATGCAAACAAACAAAACATTATTGTGCCTTTTTATGTTTTTCTTGACTGTGTGGTGCTTTTTATGTTTTGAACTCATTATCACAGGCAAACAACACAACCAACAAAGAGATAGCTGGTGTTATCTCTTTATTATGTTCACAATTATTCAATCAATATTTGTATTCGTTCCAATTCCAGAGTGCCGAGTGATACCTCAGTGACGACCGTTTGGGAATTGCTGATATATATGTTAATGTCGAGATGAAAAATATGTTAAACTAGTTGTCTTACTTATTTAAAATTAGTTTGTAATTATAGTATTTAAACCAGTTTGCTGTTTCATTGTGCATTGATTGATACATTAATTGAACACAATGTTTGTGGGTCAAACCTAGTCTTGCTCATCGGCATATACGACCAGTACTGGGTTTCTCACACAAATATTGAATGAGTGAGTAAGCTACTAAAAGATTACTCATCATAACAGCTTGCAGGCACAAACTAGCAATATTGTTGGAATATCAACTAGACTTGTTTTTAATGAAAACGCAAGCAACAAGTATACAATTCATCGTTGGACACGTCAATGAACACAATATAAATTGAGCACCAGTTGCAGTTGCCATCAAAAATAATATTTCAACAACACGTCTAACAAAATATCAAAAAAGAGCTCTGGAATAAACCAAACATGAAGAAATAAGCACTACAATCAAGAGGAGAAAATGACTTGCCACATACTCAGAAGAGATCTAACAAATACAACTAAACAAGCACTGGACTATAACCCACAAGGAAAGAGAAGACAAGGAAGGCCAAAAATCAACTGGAGACACTCCACACTACAAGATCTTGATAAAGTGGGGTCACCTGGCAAGAGGCCAAAGCTCTAGCCCAGAAGAGAGTGAGGTGGAGAAACATGGTTGACGCCCTATGCTCCTGAAGGGGCCAAGAGTATTAAGAAGTACAGCGCCACGATAGGGTAAATTGTATTGTTATACCCTATAATGTTGCAGTCAAAAATAATATTTCAACAACATGTCAACCAGTTTAGAATGTTCATGTTCACAGTATATTCATGATAAACAATTGTGTAATAGCAAAATAATCTCTATCAGACTCAGCAAAACCAACTCAGTATATTGCTTAGTGCAACTTTCATCGGAATGTACTCTGCATCTTAGTTTTTATATGTACAAGCATATAAATACATATTTCAGACCGTATACAGTGTAAATAAGTTTCCCTTTCATTAAATAATTTTTTCACATTCAACAAATTGAAATAAGTACACAGTATAACACAGTGTGTCCCATTTACCGGGCATCACAAACATCCACTTTCATGTCAACATTTACTGCTGACTAGATATCTGGATGTCACTTTCAAATGTCCTGAATCAGCACTGATAGGATATCTGAATGTCACAAATTTCTTGAACAATACTGATTAAATATCTGAATGTCACTTTCAAACGTATTGAACCAGTGCTGATTGGATATCTGAATGTCACAAACTTCTTGAACTAGTGTTGATTGGATATCTGAATGTCACACTTTTTATTAGCACTGATTAGATATCTGAATGACACTCTTAAACTACTTGAACCAGCACTGATTAGACATCTGAATGTCACTTTCAAACATAAACAAGTACAGACTTTCATCAACAAATGCCTGCGCAGAGTTTTATACCTAAAATGGTCAGACAAGGTATCCAATACTACGCTTGGGAAAGGACCAAACAACTGCCAGTAGAAAACGAAATAAAGCATAGAAAATGGAGGTGGATAGGACACACACTGAGGAAACCAGCAACAAACATCACACGACAATCACTTATGTGGAACCCCCGAGGGAAGAGAAAAAGAGGAAGGCCAAGAAACACCCGGCAGAGAGACACTGAAAACGAAAGAATACATGGGACACACCAGGATAGAATACATGGGATACACCGGGATAGAATACATGGGATACACCGGGATAGAATACATGGGATACACCGGGATAGAATACATGGGACACACCGGGATAGAATACATGGGACACACCAGGATAGAATACATGGGATACACCGGGATAGAATACATGGGATACACTAGGATAGAATACATGGGATACACCGGGATGGGATACACTAGGATAGAATACATGGGATACACCGGGGTAGAATACATGGGATGCACCGGGATAGAATACATGGGACACACCGGGATAGAATACATGGGAAGCACCGGGATAGAATACATGGGATGCACCAGGATAGAATACATGGGACACACCGGGATAGAATACATGGGATACACCGGGATAGAATACATGGGATACACTAGGATAGAATACATGGGATACACCAGGGTAGAATACATGGGATACACCGGGATAGAATACATGGGATACACCGGGATAGAATACATGGGATGCACTGGGATAGAATACATGGGATGCACCGGGATAGAATACATGGGATGCACCGGGATAGAATACATGGGATACACCAGGATAGAATACATGGGACACACCGGGATAGAATACATGGGATACACCGGGATAGAATACATGGGATGCACCGGGATAGAATACATGGGATGCACTGGGATAGAATACATGGGATACACCGGGATAGAATACATGGGATACACCGGGATAGAATACATGGGATACACCGGGATAGAATACATGGGATACACCGGGATAGAATACATGGGACACACCAGGATAGAATACATGGGACACACTGGGATAGAATACATGGGATACACCGGGATAGAATACATGGGACACACCGGGATAGAATACATGGGACACACCGGGATAGAATACATGGGATACACCGGGATAGAATACATGGGATACACCGGGATAGAATACATGGGATACACCAGGATAGAATACATGGGATACACTGGGATAGAATACATGGGATACACTGGGATAGAATACATGGGATACACCGGGATAGAATACATGGGATACACCGGGATAGAATACATGGGATGTACCGGGATAGAATACATGGGATACACTGGGATAGAATACATGGGATACACCGGGGTAGAATACATGGGATACACTGGGATAGAATACATGGGATACACCGGGATAGAATACATGGGATACACCGGGATAGAATACATGGGATACACTGGGATAGAATACATGGGATACACTGGGATAGAATACATGGGATACACCGGGATAGAATACAGCCTTCTCCTTGAACTTCGTATGTTTGCGTGCCATCCTGGCCCAGCGTGAGTTACAATAGTATGCACGATCCGGTATGCACAACAAAACTAATCTGCAATCGTTACACGAGACAAGATGGTCCAGTCGTGCGAACGCACTGTATACATTCAAATCTGTATTCCCTGTTGTAGACACTGCCGTGGAATATTTGGAAGAAGATGAGGAAGCTGCCATCGCATTGAACAAATGCAAACAAACAAAACATTATTGTGCCTTTTTATGTTTTTCTTGACTGTGTGGTGCTTTTTATGTTTTGAAATCATTATCACAGGCAAACAACACAATCAACAAAGAGATAGCTGGTGTTATCTCTTTATTATGTTCACAATTATTCAATCAATATTTGTATTCGTTCCAATTCCAGAGTGCCGAGTGATACCTCAGTGACGACCGTTTGAGGAATTGCTGATATATATGTTAATGTCGAGATGAAAAATATGTTAAACTAGTTGTCTTACTTATTTAAAATTAGTTTGTAATTATAGTATTTAAACCAGTTTGCTGTTTCATTGTGCATTGATTGATACATTAATTGAACACAATGTTTGTGGGTCAAACCTAGTCTTGCTCATCGGCATATACGACCAGTACTGGGTTTCTCACACAAATATTGAATGAGTGAGTAAGCTACTAAAAGATTACTCATCATAACAGCTTGCAGGCACAAACTAGCAATATTGTTGGAATATCAACTAGACTTGTTTTTAATGAAAACGCAAGCAACAAGTATACAATTCATCGTTGGACACGTCAATGAACACAATATAAATTGAGCACCAGTTGCAGTTGCCATCAAAAATAATATTTCAACAACACGTCTAACAAAATATCAAAAAAGAGCTCTGGAAAAAACCAAACATGAAGAAATAAGCACTACAATCAAGAGGAGAAAATGACTTGCCACATACTCAGAAGAGATCTAACAAATACAACCAAACAAGCACTGGACTATAACCCACAAGGAAAGAGAAGACAAGGAAGGCCAAAAATCAACTGGAGACGCTCCAAACTACAAGATCTTGATAAAGTGGGGGTCACCTGGCAAGAGGCCAAAGTTCTAGCCCAGAAGAGAGTGAGGTAGAGAAACATGGTTGACGCCCTATGCTCCTGAAGGGGCCAAGAGTATTAAGAAGTACAGCGCCACGATAGGGTAAATTGTATTGTTATACCCTATAATGTTGCAGTCAAAAATAATATTTCAACAACATGTCAACCAGTTTAGAATGTTCATGTTCACAGTATATTCATGATAAACAATTGTGTAATAGCGAAATAATCTCTATCAGACTCAGCAAAACCAACTCAGAATATTGCTTAGTGCAACTCTCATCGGAATGTACTCTGCATCTTAGTTTTTATATGTACAAGCATATAAATACATATTTCAGACCGTATACAGTGTAAATAAGTTTCCCTTTCATTTAACACATTTTTTCACATTCAACAAATTGAAATAAGTACACAGTATAACGCAGTGTGTCCCATTTACCGGCATCACAAACAACCACTTTCATGTCAACATTTACTGCTGACTAGATATCTGGATGTCACTTTCAAATGTCCTGAATCAGCACTGATAGGATATCTGAATGTCACAAATTTCTTGAACTAGCACTGATTAAATATCTGAATGTCACTTTCAAACTTATTGAACCAGTGCTGATTGGATATCTGAATGTCACTTTTTATTAGCACTGATTAGATATCTGAATGGCACTTTTAAACTACTTGAACCAGCAATGATTAGACATCTGAATGTCACTTTCAAACATAAACAAGTTAGGTAGATATATGTCAACAATTGCCAACATTCCTCAACTGTATCACAGGTTAGATTTCGTGTCGCCACTCTGGGTCTTCATGACGCGTCACTGCACTAATGTCGAGCTGCTCCCCTAGGCCTCCAGCAGTGCATTTGTCTACAAAGCAACACCAACATTTGAACTAAATTTGTTTGCCTTAGGTATGGTAAATTTGTGTCGTCTTTGGACCAACCAAATATGACAACCCAGTTTTACATATGGGAAATAAATGTGCCTTCTCACAATTAATTTTGCCGATGACCTTGCTCTCCTGTCCCACAGTCACCAACAGATACAGGCAAAAAACAGACTTTCTAAACACAGTGTCAACACAGACAGGACTCAACATCAACAGAAGCAAGACAAGGATCATGAAAGCCAACACGAAGAACAACAACCCAGTCACACTTGGAGAGGAACCACTGGAAGAAACAGACTCCTTCAAGTACCTGGGCAGCACAGAAGAAGATGTCAAAGCACGGATACAGAAAGCTAGACTAGCATTCCTCATATTAAGACAAATTTGGAAGGCAAAACAAATCAAGCTTAACACCAAACTGAGGATATTTAACTTAAATGTCAAGTCAGTGTTACTCTATGACTCTGGGACATGGGGAATTAAACAGAAAACACTAAAAAGAATACAAACTTTCATCAACAAATGCCTGTGCACAGTTTTATACCTAAAATGGTCAGACAAGGTATCCAACACTACTTTTGGGAAAGGACCAAACAACTGCCAGTAGAAAACGAAATAAAGAATAGAAAATGGAGGTCGATAGGACACACACTGAAGAAACCAGCAACAAACATCACACAACAATCACTTATGTGGAACCCCCAAGAAACACCCGGGCAGAGAGACACTGAAAACGAAAGAATACATGGGACACACTGGGATAGAATACATGGGACACACCGGGATAGAATACATGGGATACACCGGGATAGAATACATGGGACACACTGGGATAGAATACATGGGACACACCAGGATAGAATACATGGGACACACTGGGATAGAATACATGGGATACACCGGGATAGAATACATGGGATACACCGGGATAGAATACATGGGACACACTGGGATAGAATACATGGGACACACCGGGATAGAATACATGGGACACACTGGGATAGAATACATGGGATACACCGGGATAGAATACATGGGATACACCGGGATAGAATACATGGGACACACCGGGATAGAATACATGGGATACACCGGGATAGAATACATGGGACACACCGGGATAGAATACATGGGACACACTGGGATAGAATACATGGGACACACTGGGATAGAATACATGGGACACACCGGGACAGAATACATGGGACACACTGGGATAGAATACATGGGACACACCGGGATAGAATACATGGGACACACTGGGATAGAATACATGGGACACACCGGGATAGAATACATGGGACACACCGGGATAGAATACATGGGATACACCGGGATAGAATACATGGGATACACCGGGATAGAATACATGGGATATACCGGGATAGAATACATGGGATACACCGGGATAGAATACATGGGATACACCGGGATAGAATACATGGGATACACTGGGATAGAATACATGGGATACACCGGGATAGAATACATGGGATACACCGGGATAGAGATGGAGAAAATGGCCACAAACAGACAAGAGTGGAGGCCCATGGTCGATGGCCTATGCTCCCAGCAAGCAAACAGGCCAAAGTAAAGTAACCTCACAATTAAAGGTTCAAAGTGTGACTGTTTTATCATAAAGGCATGTTATATACTATAAACTACTTCCATTCTAACATCTTCACGAGCCAAATGTTTTCAATGAACCACAATTTGTTACTGTAATTTGACCGAGATCTATTTAATTTGAATATTTCATCCTGAATATCATGTTTACATTGCCTGCTGAATGGCAAGGTCGATGTTCATAAACAGATAATGGTCAAATTGTATATTTCTTTAAACCGTGATTCAATAAAATACATTTGTGTGTTGTCATGATGTTAGAATATATATAATAGCTTTTATATGACATGATTTCATGATAACAACAATTAGACTTTATACCTTTTTAATATCCAACATAAACTTGTGGATATTACCAAATGGTGTGTGAAATTGCCCACACCATTTTAAGACATAGCTATTTCAACACAGCACTGCTGGGTCCATGTAAGGGTTTAAGACAGTCATATCATTGGCTAAGTTTTTACTACTACTGTAAGTGGGCCAGTGAAAAAGCCATACCTGTCCATATTCTTGAATTGATTGGCTGCATGATAAATACTAGCCAGCAGGCACATCATACAGACCTGTTATGTTCCAATGTCAAACATAATTTAATGGTTTGAGGAAGTAATTGAAATATTAATATAGTTTCTTGCATATTGAAATTGTTTGATGAGTAGTTCTGTTTTATTTGTATAATCGTACAATCATACGACTATGTATGTTGCACTATTTGGTCATTTTACTGAACCAGCAGCTGTAGTGTCCGACCAAGAGCCACAGGAAGACCTTAATGTCAATACAAACCCCTAACAAGGGAACATAGTTACAGGAATCATAACCAGCCAGCCAGCCAGCCAGCCAACCAGTCAATATTTTATTTCCAACAAACACTTCAAATTCCACAATAGCACAAATAGAATACAATGCCATATTCAACATGAGTAATTATTAGTAATAGTGCATTGGAAAGGGGGTGAACAGTTATATATGCTACTAATAATATTATTATGACTGCTTTTTTAGACCTAATACATAGAGAAAAGATATAATTTATGATGGTTTTTTAATCCTTGTGTGCCTCTACATCCAATGATATTTTTGTGTAAAGAATTCCTTAATTTCACACCATAAATAGAAATACACACTGATTTTATGTTGGTACTGACACGATAACTACTGAAGGTATTTTTCAGTCTGGTACTGTGTGTTGACACATAAAGCTTTAAAATGTTTTGTAAATTATCTGGTAGTTCATTGTGATATGCTTTAAACATAATGACCGCAGTCTTAAATTTAACTAAATCTACAAATTTAAAAATGCACAGTTGTTTAAAACGGATGCTGGTATGCTCTAGGCGTTTTGTGCCACAAACTAGATGAACTACTCGTTTCTGTAATACCATGATAAAGTAAATGTTTGTAGCGTAGGTGTTATTTCACTACATTAATTGATGTATGGCAAAAACAAAGTGCAATACAATATAAACATTCCGTCTTGATTAATTAGACTACTTGTACATGATTGCTGCAACTTTTGAAATTTTTTATCTAGCCATGTTAATGTGATGTTTCCAGTTCAGATCAATAAATATGCCCAAAAATTTGGTTACACGTACTCTAGTTATTCATTCATTATTTATGCACAAATTAATGTCAACATCGGATGGACAGTTCCTGAATAACATGATTGGTCCAGTGATAAAACATGGAAAAGCCATGGGCCAAGATCAGCACAAATTATTTACTGTTAATTATAATAACTAATGGTGTGGATGTTACTTTGACATCGTCAGGGTGTGGATGCCACATTGACATGATCGGAGTAGTGACTTAACTTTGACATGGTCAGAGCGTGGATATCACTTTGACATGGTCAGGGTGTGGATGTCATTCTGACACGATCTGGGTGTGGATTTCACTTTGAAATGGTCAGAGTGTGGGTATCGTTTTGACACGATCAGGGCATGGGTGTCGTTTTGACATGATCAGGGCGTGGATGTCACTTTGACACGGTCAGGGCGTGGATGTCACTTTGACACGGTCAGGATGTGGATGTCACTTTGACATGGTCAGGGTGCGGATGTCACTTTGACACAGTCAGGGTGTGGATGTCACTTTGACACGGTCAGGGTGTGGATGGTACTTTGACACGGTCAGGGTGTGGATGTCACTTTGACACGGTCAGGGCATGGATGTCACTTTGACACGGTCAGGGTGTGGATGTCACTCATCTCTCACCTATGTCATCAAGTTGCATGTCAGTGAATCGCTGTAGAATATCATCCGCTGCAGAGTCGTCATCCACCAACTCTACTCCAGTGTATGCTCCGTGACTGCAGCACTCCTGTAGCAACCTACCACAAGGCAAAAGGTCAGAGGTCGACTGCCCTGTCATGTTGAGGTACGGTACTGAACAATTATTGCCATTGTCAAATTCTTGGTATCTATTTGTATCGTTCACTGCAAGTACCAGTTTCACTCAATCCACTTAAAAATCATTTCACCTGTTTTTGAAAAAGTAGTTATAAGTACAAATTATGTTTGATGCAACATTGATACTTTGCTTACAGTTTTGGCCATCGTACATATGAAATAGTAATAACTTTGTACATAAGAAATAGTAAAATAGTAATAACATTGTCAGAATAATACATTCTTATTCCAAATAATTATTCTGGGGCCATGTACTTATATTGTCATTACATCAAACATGTTAAAAGTTAATAATCTGCAAACAACGGTATATAGAATAAAATACACTAAAATGTTTTGTTCTTGTAAATAGTAAAAATTAATAAACATACATAAAAGCTAAAAAATAATATATACATATATATATATATATATATTTATGCAATAACCAACACAAGTCCGATGTAGTAGAGATTGAAAAGGGCCAAACAAATGACGTTTTATTGCAAAGTGGACTGCTTATCACGCAGCCACTTTGGGAAGCACATTAACAGGAATGTGAGCTCCTCAAAGCAAACCAGACAGGAACTGAACACATGTACAGCCCCGTCCGGCAAGTTTCTCAGAGCCCACATTCCTACAGGCATGACGATAACATATATACATCAAGAAGTCGTCATGAACATGTAATGCAAAGAATACAGACATTCCACCACCAATACACAAATTTAATTACAAACAGGTGGGGCCATTTCGCTAACCTATATAAACATAAGCCAAGAATACCGATGAAGAAACAGGAAGCCTGTCTGTGCAGAAAACCCCATGAACACCAACTACTAGGGGATAAACCCCTGTGTTCATCTAGTATAAAGCGAAAAGTGGGGAAAGCGGTTTCGACATCTTCCAACTTCCTATTTCATCAACGATGTACAATCGCATTTTACACTAAGTATTGAAAAATAAGGAAGGAAGGTGGGGAGGAGGGCGGATTTCGAGAGACAAATTTTCTAGACACAACTTCGAGATGCAGAGACTGGAACAGGAGTGAAAGATTCCAGCTGCTGGCTCTGGTTTGAACTGGTTTCCGTTAAGCCGTGATTGGCTGAATATCGTGGAGTAATACAAATTATTTGGCCAAATAGTTCCGGTGTATCTCATAAAATCTGTTATGCAGCTGTAAGTTGCATAAATCCATTTATGCAATAACCAACACAAGTCCAATGTAGTAGAGATTGAAAAGGGCCAAACAAATGACGTTTTATTGCAAAGTGGACTGCTTATCACGCAGCCACTTTGGGAAGCACATTAACAGGAATGTGAGCTCCTCAAAGCAAACCAGACAGGAACTGAACACATGTACAGCCCCGTCCGGCAAGTTTCTCAGAGCCCACATTCCTACAGGCATGACGATATACATATATATATAAATATATACATATACATATACATATACATATACACATACAAATACACATATCCATATGCATATGCATATGTACATATACATATATATATATAGTGCATCTTTAGAGCAACCTTGAACTGTCCAACACTCATGGATTGGCGTACTATAATTGTGGTTAACACCATATGGAAGAGCAGAGACTTCAGCTTCAAAACCAAGCTTAAACTCTACAGCGCACTAGCTGTATCCATCCTCCTCTACGGATGCGAGAGCTGGACTCTGACGGCAGAGACAGAGAGACGTGTACACACATTTGAAGCAAAATGCTTCAGGCGACTCCTCTGCATTTCGTACATTGAACACAAGGAACATGTGAGACAACAAGTAGACTCCCTCGCTGGAAAGCAAGAGCCCTTGTTGGCAACAGTAAAACGATGCAAGCTCTCCTGGTTTGGCCACATCACTTGGCACAACACCAATGCAAATACCGTCTTGCAAGGCACCCTGGAGGGCAAGAGATGACACCCTGGAGGGCAAGAGAAGACATGGCCACCAGAGAAAAAACTGGCTAGACAACATGCAAGACTGGACACATTGAGACCTACTGATCGTGCTACACACAGCAGAGGACATACAATGCTGGGGAGGACTGTGTGTGAATGGCACCCCTACGACTGTCCCGGTCAAGGGATGAAGGAAGAATAAGGAAGAAAGAATTGACAATTGGTTCCCTGCCTTTGGAGCTGCACAAGAGAAGGCTCGTTCACTGATTTTAGCACAAGAAGTAGCATGTTTAAAGGTAATGTATAGCCATTTTCATTGGTTAACTGATACGCAAGGTGAGGTTTCATATAATTAAAATACAAAAATTCTCTTAATTTTTGGATCTCAAAGTTCAAAAAATTAACAATGCTATACTTTTACCATGTCTTAATCTTTATTGCTATAGAATATTCATTGTCAGAAATTACATAGGAATTTGATGACTATTAAAGCATCCGTCATGTTTCACCTTCAAAATTTAAGACTTTCTGGTCGGTCCTTTATATGCAGTAAAGCAGCACCTATATATGTCGTAAAAGTAACATAATCGTATATTTTGTAAAATATTAACAGAATGAGGGCTCATGATAATAACATATTTTGTATGGATATCCTTTAAACCAACCCTGATGTTATAAATACAGTGTATTACAATATCCTGTAAAACAGTCGTTCAGTAACCAATCAAAATCTCCGCACATTCCCTTTAAGGAGACCTTGTCCTTTCCACGCAGTAACAATGCTGTCAACTGGTAGATATATGATAGTTAACTTACATGTTCCAGTATTTGTCCTTCGACAGGATATTGGGGTTCCCAACGACAATCAGAAGTGCCTTGGCTCTGGTTATGGCGACATTGAAACGCTGTAAAGGATCATACATATGTTACGTTATACTGAACCTAAGAAGTGAAAGAAAACGTGTTAAAGTACTACTTCATCGCTGATAACACACATTGAAAATATAAATATCAAACATTATTTCACATTCATTCCCATCACCTGATAAGGCATTCGTTTTTAAAACTGATTATTGTAGGCCTATCACTGAGAAAGATTATTTAATTTTAGTGCATATAACTGGATGGCTGCTTTGCAATGGGCCTATCATCTTAACAGGATTTGTTTTTTAATATTACTTCACTTTGTTTATATCAATTACCAGATGGTTTTGGTCTTTTTCATAATAACACTCATGCTATGCTCACGCACGCACGCACGCACGTACGCACACACATGTCAGTGTTCCAATGCTCTGTATACAAACACAACAAGATGCTGTGTGCACCTTTGGGTTGTTGAGGAAGCCCAGTTTGTACTCTGTATCAAGTGTCAAGAACTCCGGGTTGCTCCTGACAGTTGAGATGATGATCACACGTCTCTCCTGCCCCTGGAAGTCTTCCACTGACCCCGTCTTCACATTGCCATAACGACGGTTCTTCAGTACCTTCTGCAGCTTCTGAACCTGTGACAACACACGTGATGATAACTACATCTCAGGCATATACTCTATAAGAAATTGTTACTCTATACACACCTGATATACACAGTCAAAGCTCCCTCCTCAATTAATCAGGTTCGATGATGTCCAAATCTTTAGCGAGTGAAGACTTTGGTTTAATAAATTGGTTTAATAAAAGAGTGCCTGGGGGAGACTGGTGCTAGTCGTAATAAAAACAGCATATTTCAGGATTGCGGTTCAAATTGTTACCCGATCGAAAAAGTTTTAATGCCAACGAAACCACAAATATCTCCCTGTAGATAGAAAGTGCATAAAACATAGCAGTATACATTTGTGCAAAGCTACATTTTATGAGGTCTTCTAAAATGTTACAATTTTCTCCAATGCAGGGCAAGTTGTATCAGCTAGCTGGCAAGTTGTACCATATATTTTTTACCATTGTGACAAATTGTAACACACCAGTATACAAAATCAATGGCTTTGAATTGCTTTAATAAGGAGACGGGACGTAAGGAGACGGGAAGGAAAGGAACGGGAGGGAAGACAACCGGAGCGAAGGAGAGGGTAGTAGGGGAGACAGGAGGGAAGGAGAAGGGAGTGGGGGAGACGGGAGGGAAAACAACCGGAGTGAAGGAGAGGGAAGTGGGAGAGACAAGAGCAAAGGAGTGGGAAGTGGGGGAGACAGGAGCGAAGGAGACAGGAGGGAAGGGGTCAGGACAGAATGTGATGGAGGGGATCGAACGGAAGAGTTATTCTGCAGCAGTGATAGAGGGGGTGAGGAAGAGAGCGAGGGTGTTTGTGGGGGATTCGATAGTTAGGAAGACCGACAGAGTCTTAAACAAGGGAGATGATGTGGTGGTCTGCTTGCCTGGAGCCAAAATAGAGGCGATAACTGAGAGGGTAAAATACATCGTAGGCTCGGGTAAGGGTGGATCTGTTTTAGTACACGTAGGGACAAATAACGTAGAGAGGGAGGGTACAACTGCCATAGTTAGGAAATATAGGCAGTTGGTCAGAACACTAAAACAGACGCGGGTTGAGCAGGTAATACTGTCAGGGATTTTACCTGTAATGGGCAGGAGGGGTCACAAATATCGAAATTGTCGGGGGATGGCAATTAACATGTTAGTCCAGAAGTTATGTAGGGAAGAGGAAGTTGGATTTGTGGATTTATGGGAAAGTTTTGTTGGGAGGGCTGATATGTACATGAAGGATGGGCTTCATTTAAGTGGAAAGGGGGCGGCAGTATTCGCGGACAAACTTTCAGCAGCAGTAGATAGTGACTTGGGTACAATGACAAATATTTTTGGAAGTAAACATTCTTTAAACTAGAAGTGCAGGGGGGTTACCTAGAGGTGTCTCAAGCAGAACAAGAGGCCACTAGCACAGATAAACCAATATCAAATCATCCGAAAAACATCTCTGAAAAAGGTTATAGATGCGTATGTTTAAATGCAAGGAGCATAGTAAATAAGAAAAACGAATTAAACATTATGGTAGAAGATATTGACCCTCACATAATTGGTATAACTGAATCATGGGCTAACATAGATATAACAGATGCTGAATTAGGACTGACAGGATATGAAATGTTTAGGAAAGATCGAATAGGAAGAAGGGGCGGGGGAGTTATTTTATATGTTAAAGAATCTATTCAGGCTTATGAAATAAAACTAGAAAGGGAAGCAGATTGCGATGAAGCTGTTTGGTGCAAAATTGTTTCAGGAAATTCAAAATTAACCATTGGATTAGTTTACCGAAGTCCATACATAAACGAAGAGGACAACACAAAAATAAAAAACGCTATAAAGGAAGTTAGTAAAGGGGAATGTATCATAATGGGAGATTTTAACCATGGACACATACAATGGAATTCTCTAGAGAGCACAGGGATTGAGGACCAACAATTTCTATTTTTAATCCAGGATAGCTTTCTTACTCAGCACGTACTAGAACCAACCAGGGGAGAAAATGTATTAGATATAGTTTTGTCATCACAAAAAGAATTAGTGGACAATGTAAAAATATTTGAACCATTGGGTAATAGTGACCATAATCAAATACATTTTGACATCAATGTAAAATCAGAAAGTAAAAATAAGAAAACGTACAAGAGAAACTTCCACAAAGGTAACTACAAAGATATGAGAAAATATTTAGCAAAGCTAGATTGGAATAACATGCTGATGAATAAGACCGCAATTGAATGTTGGAATATTCTAAAATATGAAATTGAGAGTATCATCGATAAATTTGTTCCCTTCCAAAAACAAGGAAAACGGTGTAGAAAGAAACACTTGTCAAAAGAGGCTATTAGAAAAATAATGGTAAAACAAACTATGTGGAGGGTTTATAGGCGTACCAGAAAGGAAGAAGACTATGCAAAATACAAAGAGGCACTTAATGCAGCTACAACTGAAATCAGACAATCTAAAAGAAGCTATGAGCAAAAACTAGCACGTAACATAAAAAATGACAGCAAGAGTTTTTATGCATATGTCAGGAGTAAACAAAACGTACAAGACAAGGTTGGACCTCTAGAAGACAGTGCTGGAAATATAATATCACAGGGGTTTTTAATGGCGGAAGACCTAAATGGTTACTTCAGTTCAGTGTTTACCAAAGAAGATATTAGTTCATTACCAGTTGCTGATGCTAAATTTCAGGGGGCTAAATCTGACTATTTAGGTCCGTTAGTTGTAACTCCAGAATTGGTAGCTAAGAAAATAAAGGCAATGAAGGATAACAAATCACCGGGAGTGGATGGGATTCCTCCAAAATTACTAATGGAAACAGTAGAACAAATCAGTATACCACTTGCAAGAGTATTCAACTTGTCATTAAAAGAGGGAGTTGTTCCGTTTGAATGGAAAGAAGCAAACATCATACCATTATTTAAAAAGGGGTCGAGAAATAAGTCAGAGAATTACAGACCAGTGAGTTTTTTTTTTAACGTCAGTGATTTGTAAATTATTAGAAAGGTTAATTAAAGACCATATGGTGGACTTCCTCGTTAAGCATAAATTATTAAATTCATCTCAACATGGATTCCTTAAAGCGAGGTCATGCTTAACAAATATGTTATGTTTTTTGGAAGAAATCACTAAGTGGATAGATGTGGGATCGCCAGTAGATATTATCTACTTAGATTTTCAGAAAGCTTTTGACAAAGTGCCACATCAAAGATTACTACTTAAATTAAAAGCCCATGGTATCGGGGATAGCATAACTGACTGGATAGAACAATGGCTGACTGACAGAAGACAACGAGTTGTAGTAGATGGAGAAGTTTCAAATTGGAAATCGGTTTTGAGTGGGGTACCTCAAGGATCAGTATTAGGACCTATATTATTCTTAATTTATATCAATGACTTGGACGACAGTATAACAAGTAATGTACTGAAATTTGCGGATGACACAAAACTGTTTAGAAAGGTTAATACTGATGGTGAAAAACAACATTTACAAAACGATCTAGACAGATTAGTGAAATGGTCTGAGAAATGGCAGATGTTGTTCAATTTTGGGAAATGTAAATGCCTACATACAGGACATAGGAACTTGAATGTAAACTATAAAATGGGAGATACTGTTCTGGGTACTACTGTAAAAGAAAAGGACTTAGGAGTTACAATAAGCGCTGATATGAAAGTTTCAGAGCAGTGTGGTATTGCAGGTTCAAAGGGTAATCAAATTCTTGGATTGATTAGAAGAAACATAACATACAAGGGAAAAAAGTTAATTATACCTCTTTATAAAGCAATAGTTAGACCTCATTTAGAATACTGTATACAAGCATGGAGACCATATCGTAAGAAGGATATAGATACGCTTGAACGCATACAAAGGAGAGCAACTAAAATGATTCCAGAACTGAGAGACCTTAGTTATGAAGAACGCCTGAAAGAATGTGGTTTAACAACTCTAGAGACAAGGAGGTTAAGAGGAGATCAGATTGAAGTTTTTAAGATATTGAATGGGTATGAAAATATTGATAGAAATATGTTTTTCTCACTCAAGAAGGATAGCAGAACTAGAGGACATGAGGTAAAATTAGTAAAGGATCAATGTAGATTGGACATTAGGAAGCACTTGTTCTCACAGAGGACAATAAATGAATGGAACAAATTGTCTACAGATTGTGTAACTGCTAGCAGCGTGAATATGTTTAAAAACAAGGTTGACACATATCTCAGGAGGGCGGGCTATAAGTAGATGAACATTGTTGGACTCTCGATAAGCCAATGGCTTCCTTGTCCACTTGCCATCTGGGCCTTTGGCTTGGATGGCAAATCTTGTTAAATACATATCTAGAATATATGACTAGCATATACATAAACCTTAATAGGCCCTACCTAAAATTACTTAAATAAATAGTTATATTTTTCGCATGATTCTGCTATGTTAGAATTTGTCCCGGGAAATGTTACAACTTGCCCCAGCACCATTTCATTCACAACCCCTTGTAAATTACATTTAAACATACTTAAAACACTGCTTAATGGCCTATGTAACAGCTAGAGTATATATTCATGACCAAAACTACCAAAACAGAACAACATAGGATAAATCATGTGCACACAAACCCTTAACATAGCGAAAGTATACCAAATTACCCCCTTTTCTTTTAATTGGTGCCTTTTTTTACCTTTTCGAGGGATCCACGTGATATCTCAATTGCTATGTTTATAACTATTGATGAACATGCTGTTACCTTCCAAAATAATTTGCATTAGCAGTTTTGTCTGTAGTACGTCTGATACAACCTACCCGTGTTACAATTAGCCCCGGTCTCCCCTACTTTTGCTAAAATCACTGAAAGAATAGACTGATCATTACGTAGCATCACTTGCACAAGTGTGAATAGCATGGTGTCATAGTATGTAGAGCCTGATGTCATAGTACCAGGTATGTAGAGCATGGTGTCATAGTACCAAGTATGTAGGGCCTGATGTCACAGTTCCAGGTATGTAGAGCCTGATGTCACAGTACCAGGTATGTAAAGCCTGATGTCACAGTACCAGGTATGTAGAGCATGGTGTCATAGTACCAGGTATGTAGAGCCTGATGTTATAGTACCAGGTATGTAGAGTATGGTGTCATA
Organism: Lamellibrachia columna; assembly: GCA_963662155.1. Classification (NCBI taxonomy): domain Eukaryota; kingdom Metazoa; phylum Annelida; class Polychaeta; order Sabellida; family Siboglinidae; genus Lamellibrachia; species Lamellibrachia columna. The sequence continues at coordinate 20,289,991 of OY759275.1, forward strand.
GTACCAGGTATGTAGAGCCTGATGTCATAGTACCAGGTATTAGAGCCTGATGTCATAGTACCAGGTATGTAGAGCCTGATGTCACAGTACCAGGTATGTAGAGCATGGTGTCATAGTACCAGGTGTGTAGAGCATGGTGTCATAGTACCAGGTATGTAGAGCCTGATGTCACAGTACCAGGTATGTAGAGCATGGTGTCATAGTACCAGGTATGTAGAGCCTGATGTCATAGTACCAGGTATGTAGAGCCTGATGTCACAGTACCAGGTATGTAGAGCCTGATGTCACAGTACCAGGTATGTAGAGCATGGTGTTACAGTACCGGGTATGTAGAGCATGGTGTCATAGTACCAGGTATGTAGAGCCTGATGTCATAGTACCAGGTATGTAGAGCCTGATGTCATAGTACCAGGTATGTAGAGCCTGATGTCATAGTACCAGGTATGTAGAGCATGGTGTCATAGTACCAGGTATGTAGAGCCTGATGTCACAGTACCAGGTATGTAGAGCCTGATGTCATAGTACCAGGTATGTAGAGCCTGATGTCATAGTACCAGGTATGTAGAGCCTGATGTCGTAGTACCAGGTATGTAGAGCTTGGTGTCATAGTACCAGGTATGTAGAGCATGGTGTCACAGTACCAGGTATGTAGAGCCTGATGTCACAGTACCAGGTATGTAGAGCCTGATGTCATAGTACCAGGTATGTAGAGCCTGATGTCATAGTACCAGGTATGTAGAGCCTGATGTCGTAGTACCAGGTATGTAGAGCCTGATGTCGTAGTACCAGGTATGTAGAGCTTGGTGTCATAGTACCAGGTATGTAGAGCCTGATGTCATAGTACCAGGTATGTAGAGCCTGATGTCATAGTACCAGGTATGTAGAGCCTGATGTCGTAGTACCAGGTATGTAGAGCATGGTGTCATAGTACCAGGTAATTAGAGGCTGAGGTCATAGTACCAGGTATGTAGAGCATGGTGTCATAGTACCAGGTAATTAGAGGCTGAGGTCATAGTACCAGGTATGTAGAGCTGAAATACACCCTTTTCTGCCAAATTGTGGACAGAACCAGACACAAATATGTTTTAATCAACAACAACTATTTTTTATATAACTTGATCGTTATCTGTTGATGAATATCGACTTGCTATTCAGTCTGCAATGTACACATTACACTAGTTTATTGCCTCGGTTACTTTAAGGAGACAGGCTGGTTGTGAAATGTCATATTATAATAACTGTCATATCCTAAAAACTACTCATCCTATCTTGACATAATTTCCAGTGTACTATGTATATATGAAAAGAAGGTAACATATTTTAATTTAATAAAGAAATGTTTTTTTTATTAAAAGTTAATTTTTATTCAGCCAAACTACTTCATTGCACAACTTGATATATTATTTGTTAGAATATATAAAACAATTAGACATATATGAATTCAGAGTGGGACGTCCCGCAAAACCACCCATCAACAATTCTAAGATTTTCTGGTTACCATCTTGGAAACTGGTTGCAATGTCACGTGACCTTCTTTTCACGCAGACAATACACCGTAAATGCGGACAAGATAGGACAAGTAGTTTATCAAATATGACAATTATTAAAGAAAATGACATTTCATGAACAGTGTGACTCCTTAATAAACCTTTAATTCCACTAACTCTAAACTACCTGCTTCCTGTAGGGCGAGATGATGCCGATATCTGTCTCCTTGATCTTAACCATCCTCGTGTCCAACAACTTGGTGACGTAATCAATGACGACTGAGACCTCGGATGGGTTAAAGAAAGATGGACTGGACTCCTCTCGTGTTTCCTGCGCAACAACCCCATGGAAGACAAGAGGGAAACCCGTCTTCGGCAGCCCTTCCCAACTGCATAGCGACTCGCGCAGAATTTTGTCCGCACACGGCTTCAACTCGTTGTCATAGAAACACTCGTTTGGCAGCTTCAGGATGGATGGGTGGGAACGATAGTTGCACACAAGTTTTGTGACGAGTCTCTGGTCATAGGTGCCTTTGTGTCGTTTGTAGACATCACATTTCTTCATGTACCGTTCTATGAGGGACATCTCTGGAAGCAGATACTTACGTGAAATAGTACATTAGCGAATTGCATCCTGCTTGAATCATCTGAGACGGTGTTGAAATACTAGCACAAATAAATGGATGCAGCCTATGACCTTGTCTGCGGTATTCACATGGCAAATGTACCATTTCATATTCATATCACATGCCTAATGATTTTTGCAAATTTGTTTACGACTATTTTCTCTATCATCGCAGTCGGTCGTCATTCAGTAAAAATATTCAAATGTTCTTCTGCCATTTTTGTACGCGATATCACCAATAGTTCTATTTTGTACACGATGATGAAAAAAATTGTCCTGCTCAATTGTTTTGCCAACTATGGGCGCTATCGATAGTTCAGTGTACTATTTGATAACTATTGATTTACTATACATAGTATTGCATCATCACCTCGACCATTGCAATGCACTGATAGTTCGGTGTATTGTTGCCCCCTACCAATTAGACAAAAAAGTTATATCATAATTTTATGCATTTTTAAAGTGCATATTATGCATGGTAACAAGGCTAAAATATTTGTTGCACCGAATATGCGATAATCAGGAACTGTAGATTTGCTTAAATTATTTACACCGATAAATGACAGCTCATGCTTCCTTTCTATGCCAATACATATTCAATCATTCCATACACAAAAAAGCATATATTCTTTAAAACAATATTGTGTTTTTGCTCACAGTTGTGGTCCAAACAGTGCTGCGGAGTGAGTGATAATATAAGCTGTACACGCTCACTGCAGTAGACACTGATGCAGTGCGGTGCCACTTAGACTGGAAAAGTACACCAGGCTAATGGACACTCTAAGCCTAGGCAAAGTCAATCGCCCTACAATGTTTTTCTATCTGGCTGTTGCTACTATAGGGCGAAGAGCTCGCTCGGCCGAAACATAAGTATTTTCATGAAACGTGAAACCTTACAAAAACGCCATAAACAGAGCAATAAACACGTCTTTCGTGTCTGTATGCATTCTTATATGTATATCACTAAAGTTACCTGACAATAACCATGTAAAAGTGTGAAATTATTACCTTTTTGTCAGAACGCATGTGCTTGTCAAGGTTTGTATATAACCGGATGTTGTTGTGAGCGAGAAAGGCATGCGGGATTTCCATAGATCTATATAAGGTCACGCTAAGAATTGCCGTCTGCTGGCCATAGAGTTACATCATTAATAATGCCCCTATAAACTATTAACTTACTAACGGGTGTTTTATTTATTTCTGTGCTGCTGGCCCATTCTGGCCTCATTCTACACGAAATCGCGTTAGATCATGTGACCCAAAGGCAACATCACGTGCACAGTATGGCGGCTATTTATGAAATCTTTTCTGTGTGACCGATAAAAGTACTCATAAGTAATTATTTGGAGCACATTTCTTCAGTTTCTTGACGCCCAAGTGTCGGTTGTATGTCACAGAATACACATGTGAAACGGTTAGTGCGTATCGGTTTTAAAACTTAAGTTATTAGTTCCGTAGCCATTTGGCTACGGAACTGCCAAATCGCCGAGTTAGCAAATGCCCTACGGGACTTTCGCCCCAGAGACGAAGAGTGGGGCGAATTTTTTTGCCTACTCTAAGCCGTGCTTCCACCAAACTATCGGAAATGGGGAAATCGGGGCTTGATACTAAAGAGTTGGGACGCATATTTCACTTGGTAATATAAAAATTCTGTCAGATTTGCGTATTATACTTGGGTTATATTATACACACGGAAAATTATGGTACACAGAGCAAAGGAAGAATGTAGATATATACAGACCTAGTCCATACTTGATGGCAATGGGCGATCGTATGACAGGTCCCAGCTGTTCAGGGTCTCCAGCTAACACTACTTGTCCCCCAAGGGAGCAGTCAGTAATTCCAGCAATGGCGACAAGAGCCTCAGGTTCGATAGCATGACCCGCTTCATCGATGAACACATGGGTGAAGTGTCCGGCAGGGAATTTGGCTGACACGATTCTACAAGCAGCCAATAATAATGCTTTATTTCTGACACTTGATCAGTGATTTTTTAAGCTTGCAGTATCCTGCTTGAAACACAAGATCCAATACGGAGCTCCCTATTAAATGTCAACCTCCCCCCCTCACCACACTGATACGCAAAATTTATGGTCCCATCCCCGAAATCTACAGTCAAATTCGGGACTGTGGATTGCCTTAAAACAATCGCTGCTCTCAATGAAGATGCAATGTCGCCAATGACGCCAATGAGTTCTATTCAAGCCATTCTTGTCATTGTTTATAACACAGCATATACAATATTATAATCAACGGACCTGATTCGTGTAATGGACTAAATAAGTTGCGGAGACAGTTTTAATATCAACACAATCACCACGACAACTGTCCACAACGCTATTCTTCTGTGTTCTACGTCCATTTAATGGGCAGACATGTGATCAAATTGATTTCACACAGGACAATATCCTAATAATACGTAATTCCGAGTGTCTTTTCCAAAACTGTTTATGAAACTTCTCTAATAGAATAAACCATCCGCTTAAATACATCAACCCAGCGACTGAGACCATCAATGTGTATAAATATGCATTCTACCCCAGGACCATATCCACATGGAACAGACTACCATCATGCTGTTCTACACATCACCCTATCACAACCAGCCTTCCTTCGTCATGCCAGCCATCAGGGAAATGCAACCCTTGCACAGCGTCCACATCCTCTAAAGTTGACAAGTTCCTGTATATAGTTGCACCCTTTGTTTTTATTCACTTTTGTTTTATTGTCCTCTTTTTGGATCAGCTGTTTCTTAACATATTTTAGCTTGATTCACTGTTGACGTCACGCACTGCACCAATCCCAGTTTAGCTGTGATCAGCTGTATAGAGAGTATCGCATCAAACATCTATAGACAAAACGTGAACTATCAAATACTCGTTTACACAGGGGCTGAAGCTATATGATGTGAACGGAGTTACCCAGACTTTGGTCGCAACAAGGGGATTGATCAAGTGTTTAATGCTCGACTGCTGTGATACTGTACCCAATGTGATCACATCACAAAATGTATGCTTTCTATCAGCGCTCACATCATTGAAAAACCCTGCTTACAACCTGCTAACTCTACAGATTCTGGGTGTGGAACCGAAGGTCCCAAAGGTTATACTTCCAGAATCGTCACAACACTATAAATAATAAAGCACACATTTTTTATATTATAATGCCAATTTGATCTAATGTAGTCATTTTGCCAGTTTCTAGGACATATACTGTGACAGCCAGTGAGGAAAATTATTAACAAGGTTTTCAATTTTATGCACACAAAACCAGTAAAAATCACAAAGAAATCAGGTAAACTCAATGAACGATTACAGATTATCTCTCAGTTGTGTAAACGGCCACTACATGCGACACGTGCCAATAAATAAGGTTTTACAACAAGCACCATTCTGTAGTTCCAAATAATCCACCAGGCAGAATAGTGGTAAATGGATCCATGGCCGACCCATACTGTGAATAAATGGTCATTAAGAACTGAGAATCATGAAAACTGGAACTTTGACAGTATTACTTTGGTTTAAATTTCGTTCTGATGTAAAAAAAATTGTATTCATCTAAGAGAGAAGACACTACTACACTTTTGTAATTGTGGACATTTACTTATTTATACAATGCACATGGGGGTCAAGGTCAGCGTACAATTTTTTTTAATGTTGGTCGCCTGCGAAAATTCCACGTGGTGAACTGTCATAGAACTACTGCTGCTTTAATTTGTTTAACAGTTCAACATGACAACTTGTAAATTCACAAGTTGGAGTTGTTGGAAAAATACCAAGCTTTAACATAATTATCAAGATAAATGTTTGTAAACATATTTATGATGGTTATTATTGTACGCCCATGCATGTTTTCAATATGTTTTCAATGTCCAACATTATCGTAATTTAAAGCACTAATTCGGGGGGTCTGAGAATTAGTATGCTTTGTACGGATAGGTAAGTGTTGACAATTGTGAATGACCCCAAATGCCCTCACCTGCCCGCTGTCACCAAGGTGGTGATGATCACTTTATACTTCATCAGGTCCTTCTTGCTTGGGTAGAACATTGCTCTGGTGTGTCTGTCAATGTTGCAACAGGCCTAGTAAAACAACACAAAACTAACAAACATCTGACAAACAGTACAATGTTGTCATGTCAATACATGAACAATACAGTGTTGGTGTTTGTCACTTCATAAACAGTATGCCTATAATGTTGTCATGTCATTGCCTGAACAATACAATGTTGTCAATTGTCTCACTTCATAGATAATACAATGTCACAAGATGTGATGTGAACATAGATAACACAATGTATGTGTGTCACTTCATAAACAATACAACGTTGCTGTGTGTGTGCGTGCGTGCGTGCGGTATGTGTGCGTGCGTGCGGTGTGTGTCATCATAAACAATACAATGTTGTCAATTGTCTCACTTCATAGATAATACAATGTCACCAGATGTGATGTGAACATAGATAATACAATGTATGTGTGTCACTTCATAAACAATACAACGTTGCTGTGTGTGTGTGTGCGTGCGTGCGTGCGTGCGTGCATGCGGTATGTGTGCGTGCGTGCGGTGTGTGTCATCATAAACAATACAATGTTGTCAATTGTCTTACTTCATAGATAATACAATGTCACCAGATGTGATGTGAACATAGATAATACAATGTATGTGTGTCACTTCATAAACAATACAACGTTGCTGTGTGTGCGTGCGTGCGTGCGTGCGTGCGTGCGTGCGTGCAGTGTGTGTCATCATAAACAATACAATGTTGCCATGTGCCACTTCATAGACAATACAATGTTGATATGTGTCACTTCATAGAAAATACAATGTCATCATGCGTGTCACTTGACAATATATCATGCATGTCACTACAAAGACAATACAATGTACACATGATCACCTTAATGCACTCTGGCACAGTGATGATCGAGCGTGACCCTGCGTTCAAGCGGAACAATTGAGCCGCTGGCACATGAAGTAGGAGTCGTTCTGCCAGAAGATCCGCAGCACTGTTCGATGGAGCGCACGCCATTATGTGGGCCGACGGCACGACACGAAGGACCTTTGACACAAACACGCAATCTTTGTTTTGTATAAATAAATGTTTTCACAACCAAATATTCATCTCGGTGACATCTTGACTGCTAGGTACCAGTTGTCATCAAACTAATGATGTGACCATTAAACCACTAGGTGGCAGTGTTGCTTGCAACAAACTGTTATACTGTAGAACTGCAACCACAATGGTTATTTCTCTCTACTTTTAATGCAAGCAAACTGCCTATTTGAGATATATCCCTTGAATGAACTGATATTCCGATTTCTTGGATTGTGATATTTGATATGATAACCTCTCAAGAAACTTATTTGGTGTTTGTTCTGAATATTTCATCCATCAGTGTTCAATGAAAGATGTGAGTATTTCAGATCATGAGAACTGGTTTAGGAGAAAAATCAAGGAAACAACAAACTTTCATCGAACAAAGCCTGTCCTGAACCGAGATGTCGGCCAAGAGCTCCCAGTCGGCCAAGAGCTCCCAGTCGGCCAAGAGCTCCCAGTCGGCCAGGAGCTCCCACCTGATCAAAGAATTGACTTTGTTCATTAGATTGAGTAACCTGCTAAAGTGTGAATAGCATTGTCACAGTATATATAGTCGGGCCACTTTTGCCCTTTTCAATTCAAATTTGAGCAGGATCAAAAATAATTATTAGCTCGTCCGGTGATTTCACCTAAACTAAATAATACATTTGCACAAATGAGATGAGTGAAACTAAAATTGTGACATCTTTTTATGGATGTTTGACAAATCACCTGCTTCATCGCTTCGACAATTGTGACAGTTTTCCCCGTGCCAGGGGGTCCGAACACAAGGTAGGGTGTGGGGCGGGACCGTCCGCTGACGATGTTGCACACTGCTTCCACCTGTTGGACATTGCCTAACAAGCGCGTGTCTTTGAAATGTTGCCTGCAACCAATGTGTTGAGTACTACAGATACAACCAACTCTGGTTCTGCACTCGAGAGTCTATGGATCTGCAGGGCTGAACTTTCTTCATAAAACACCCCATTCTGTTACCGGAGACTACAAAGACTTGTAATACACTTGTATATGCATGAGTGCATGTTGTGTGTTTGTGTGTGCCTGGTTGTGTATGTGCGTGCGTGCATGCGTGTGTGTGTGCATGTGGTGTTTGTGTGTGCCTGGTTGTGTGTGTGTCTGGGTGTCTGTGTGTGTGCGCACAAAGGGGTGTCCACAATCTCACAAAGGGGTCCAAGTTTGGTCACCCATTGGTTTACAATACTAACATGTAGCAGCCCAAAGGAAAAAATAAATAAATTTTTTAGCAAAAGATAAAGGGCCACGGCTCCCATTTGGCTTAATTTTTTTATTTTATCCATTGTGGTGCTACATGATACGCCACTGGCACATCTGTGCGTGCGATTGACTGTTTGTGTGTGTACATATGTGCATGTGTGTGTGCGTGCGTGTGTGTAACAAAATATAGAACTTAGTTGTTTCCACAAATAACATCAGTTTAAAACATTTCTAACAGAATATGTAACTTACCTAGCATTCTGGACAGTCAGCTCATTGTTGACGTGCTTTGGTTCCTCCCAGATAGCGGCAGTTGCAGTTGTGGGGAAGAAAGTACTGTTCATTCGGTTCCCGGCAAGCTCCAGCGCCCGGTGGTGCATACGTGCAGGGTATCGGTTCACGGAAAATCGCACATTGAACTTGCTATTCTCAACAAAGTTGTGCAGAAAGCTGCAATGAAAATCATCACCATTTTAATCACCTTGAAATATCATCTTAAAAAGATGCACTACACGAAACCAATGTAAATTAATCTCAGACCCCTTTCCCCAGCTACATGAAACTTTGTATTATATCAATCAGTGTGAAACTTTGTATTACATCGACCAGTGTGAAACTTTGTATTACATGGATCAGTGTGAAACTTTGTATTACATGATCAGTGTGAAACTTTGCATTACATGATCAGTGTGAAACTTTGTATTACATGGATCAGTGTGAAACTTTGTATTACATGATCAGTGTGAAACTTTGTATTACATGGATCAGTGTGAAACTTTGTATTACATCGACCAGTGTGAAACTTTGTATTACATGGATCAGTGTGAAACTTTGTATTACATGATCAGTGTGAAACTTTGTATTACATGGATCAGTGTGAAACTTTGTATTACATCGACCAGTGTGAAACTTTGTATTACATGGATCAGTGTGAAACTTTGTATTACATGATCAGTGTGAAACTTTGGCAGCTTTGTATTTGGTAGTTTTAGCAATATTTGGGGTAAAATCAGATCCTGTGAAAAATCAGGTCATATTAACTGTTCAGTTCACGGGACCTGACGAGCTGTGACACTTGGAGACTTTTCGCGTAGACTGTTGGTATACCATGTTATGAATACAAAACATGTGTCACATGTGTTCAATTGTATACTGTATTTTATTCAGTATTATGTATAACAATGTATTGATACTGCCTTGAAAATAAATGTATCAAAACTGTTTATTTTGATGTTTTGATTTGTTGTTGCTGTCATTCATACATTCTATCTTCAAAGTATTGATTAGCTAGTGGGCTACCTAAGAAGCTGTAGGGCTACTCCACTTTGCAAGGTTGGTAGCCCGACTGGCTACCTTCCATGACTTGCTAAATCTCACCCCTGCATGCACACTTTGCAGTTCCACAATGTCACACACCTTACCCACATAGCGAGCAGAAAAATGGTGTTTGATGTAGCAGTTTGTTGATATCCTGCCCGAAGTGATTGCAACCAGATGAACACTTTGTTAGACGAGTATCTGCTAGAGGAAGACCAGCAGTACAGTGAATGAGACACCATAGTCGTTTTGCGAGGCAGGGGGCAAGGTTGTTGAGCCTGCAAGATGTGTCATCCGACCAGCAGGACAGTGTGCGAGACACTATACTAGGTCTACGGTCTATAGCCGTTTTGCGGGGAAGGGGGACAGGGCGCGAGGTCATCGAGCCCGTTAGCCATTCCCATCATCTGCACTCTTGGCCACACCATGAAAGCGAGGAGGTGGCTGCTGTCTCAGTGATGATTAACTGTTTTGAGGTGTCGCTGTTTATGTACTTGTTGTTGTTTTGTATTGTATTGTTAAGGATCTCTTGTGTATTTTTTACTATAAAGAATATCAGATTGAACAAATATTATTATAATTATCTGAAACCCCTTTTTCAGTATACAATCTGTTACACAACTGATAGAAAACATTTTCAAAAAGTAGTTTAGTAAGTGTATTTAATACATTTTTGGTAACTTCTGAAAAAAATATTTTTGTTGCAAATACTGATGTAGCTTTTGATTACTTTGATAATGTGTCCTACCAGTTGTGTAAAGAAAATAAGCTGCATATAACACTAAAAACCTTACTTTGCTAGCATTATTACTTCCAGAGATGAGGCGTTTTTGAGAAAACAGGATTATATCTTGGAAGATGCATGCTTTACCCATAAATAAAAGTTATTTAGAAGTATGCAATTATTATGATGTGAACGTTATGAATACAATGCTCTCAAAATAGGGTGGACACATTTTGAATGATAATTTTTTTTAAATCCATATGCCAAGTCTCCCCTTAGGCTGAATAAATTGATCACAACAAGTAACTTCTTACTGCCCCAACTGTGTTTTACAAAAAGAAGGTCACTAGTAACCATTATCTGAACTAAAATGTGTCACATTATGACACCGTTGGCATAGTGCTGCTAGTTTTGACATTCCTTAGCAATGGTGTTAATTACAAGGCAATTAATATTGTCCGTATTTTTTCTGACAAAGATCGTGTTATTATATTAGTAGAATGTCATGAGGATGCCTTCATCTTCAAGTGGTCCAAATATCTGCCAGACATATGCATGGTAACTAAGGTAGCTTTGGTAGTAAACATACTAAACTTTGACAGCTGATTTCTCAGTTTGAAGATTTCTACCCCATACATGTTTAGCGAAAGGTAGCTTTGGCTAGAATCGAAATATCTGGTTGCTTGATGGATGATGTGAAAGTTGAGATGCTACTCTTTTCAATGATACTAATAATTCTATATGTTCAAATTAGGACGTGACTCATTTTGTTAAGATGGGTCACATATACTGTGTGAAACCTAGGACTATTAACAGTGATTCTAACGAAATGATGCAAAATGGAAGGAAACAAACGTGTTGCCAGTGTTTCTTGGTAAGGTTTATTTTAAGGGTTGATAATATATGTTTCACCTAAGTTTATGTATAGCCGACATAGACTATGCATAGAAGAGCCCATGTCGCCAGTAGTATAGTACTCCTATAAATGTAAAAATAAGTTACGTTATGCTAAATTTTAATTGGAATAAGTTACATAACTTGCCTTCATGCCAGAACCTGGCTGCACATGGACCGGCGGCTCGCACAATAAGTCTGACCATGGGGTCTAAATAAAATGTGTTGTTATACTGGAAAGTAACAATTTTTATCTGTTCAATTACACATTTTTCATGTATGTCATGTGATAGGTTGCGTCCATTTCTGCCCCATTGCCCTCAAAATATTTTATGTGCGCGAATTTGCCCTTTTTTCAGACTTAGCACCATGCCCTTTTGAAAACTGAGTAAGACATGTCGAGGTACGTAAGCAAACACAGCTGTGTTTTATCTTTAGTCATGATGAGTATAACGATATATAGTTTACTTTGGGTTGATGCTTAGATAGCGATGGGTCAGGTTAGATGCTATTAGCAGTTATTTCATAGAATGAATAATTCCCTGACTGATTACTATAGAATCGGAGTTATTTGCTTATAATAATTACACAGACTCAGGAATCTACTAGTTTTCTTGTAAATTACTGAGTAACTATCGTATATTAAATGTTTAGTTTTCCTTTACTTATCTTTGTTGTCTTGTTCATTTGTGCAACCACTATTCATTCACAAGCGTTGAATTACAGAAATGTGGCTTTTCAACTAGACTTGATCCAATCTAGTGAACATAGACCCCGCCAATCCGTGACATACATGTTCCAATATATATCGAAATGGTGGCAGGATTTTCGGATAAAACCTTTAATAATTATACATAATTCCCAGTGGTGATAAATAAGTATGTGAACATTTTAGAATTACTACCTTTCATTGAAGCCAAGCCACACTTCGTTTAAACAGGTGTTGTGGACGTAACCCTTGAATTCTTTTGTTCCGTCTGCTTTTCCTTTTGCATCACAGGATCTCACAAAAAGCCAGTCGCCTTTCAGCACAGATGGACGTTTTTCTGCCAATCCAGGCACCTGTAGTCATAGCAACAGTGTTATTTTCTATTTAACCATTTCAGTACTGTCGCCCTTGTGTAGTGACCACTGAATACTGAATTCCCAGTGACTTCGTCAGAAAATCAACATCACGTCAAATCAAGATTTTTAACAACAACATATTTTTCACGAATAGGAACGCCATATATATTCTTAAAGTTTTCTCGCTGGTTAACACAGACACATTATGGCTGCCTGATGCCGAGAGAGTGTATCGTTGTCATTTACTGTGTTATGTGCTTTGGAACAAAGGACAATTATATAGACATGACCCATACATGCAAACATTTTGTTTTATTTTATGGCTACTATATTCATATGATGTTTGGTTGATTATAAAAAGGTAAATAAACAGGATTCTAGTGGTACCCGAGTGATTGACACGGAGGGTCACTGATTTGCATAGTACAGGTCTGCTCTTCATTACCAATATTGGTCAGTAACTGAAGACATCATTAGATACAAATCAATGCAACTTGTCCTAAACAAGAACAATATGCACTGCCAAAATAGTATTTATGTTTGCATAAAGATCAGGGCTGGGGTCAATTCAATTTCATCAATTCAAATTCAAATTCCTTTCAATTCATTTTTTAAAATCCAAATTCCAGCTCAAATCTTTCAATTCCAATTCAATTCCAATTCTGAATTATTCAATGGGAATTTCTCCTAAGCAAACGCATAGGATAATAGTAATGTAATAAATATAATTGTAAGACATTTTTTCTGTAATAGAGGAACTTCTTCTTCCATGTAAGCTCAGAACTCTATGTTAGCCAGATATAAATGTGGCTACAGTATTTTCAAGCCGTGATCACTACTGCATGGCAGTAGTGACTTTTTTCAAAAGTAATAGATGTTAAAGTAATAAATAATAGTCTATTACTTTTCTATTACATCTATTGCTGCAAATTTACAAAATATCAGGTTTGTTTGCATGTTATTCCAACTGTTAGTAATTGTAAATAATGTGCAGACTATAGCTAAGCCATTAGACCAGTAGGTTGATCATTTTAAGTGTTCAGAAATGCCTGTTCAATGAAACAGAGCAGGAGTAGCAAGCCAACTACTAATTGTTGGGAAGCCCCATTGGGGTGGCTATGGCTTCACACATTCCTAGCACACACAACGGTTTCAGATATGTGCAGGCAGACAACAAATGTTATCTTAGAGCAGGAGCTGTAACACTTATTGAATTCAAAGTAAGCTCATCACACCCCACCATAGTTTGATTTGAGCAGAACTTCTGAGTTCTTTTTTCCAATTGCTATATGGCAGACCCTTTGTTTAAATTATGACAAATGTTCTCACCTCAGATCTTAAAATGGTGTACGAATGTATGTTTAGCTGCTACAAAGAGTGAGTTCGTATACAATTCTAGGGTTGGTTTGAAGATGACATTGGAAATAAAACCAGATATCAACAGCACTAGAAAATGAGGTTCAATTAATTTTCTTTCAATTCCAATTCAACTTACTAAAAATCTTTCAATTCCAATTCAGGAATTGAATAATTCCAATTAATTTTTTAATTCACCCCAGCCTTGATAAAGATGCAAACAATGTAATGTGTCAGCCTGTCATTCCGTTACCCGAATACTTAGTTCCAAAAGTCACCACCATGTTTTGACTGGAAGAGTGTATCGTAACTGAGCTTTTATGATGTTGTATAATTGTAACGGACAATTGTATTGGAACCCAAAGCGTGCCACACCCACCTTAAGTGTCAACAGCCGACGGTTTTCTCTACATCGGGTCATCGTCACACCTCGCATGTCATAGTTGCGGATGTCTCTATGCATTTGTATCTCTTCACAGTGCAGCAGCAAAGAAAATCGCTCACAATGATTGGTTGGTGACAGCTCACTCGTCAAAACACTCCTACAAAAAAACATGTATTTCTTTTAATTCTGCGAGTAACCTTTGACTTAGCTGATTTCTGTATTCAGCTTTTAAATAAAAGCATTTCCACCCATTCAATATAAGCCTCCATTGATAATCTAGCATACAAAATAAGTGTGGGGCGCGGTGGCGTAGTGGTTAAAACATCGGACTCTCAATCAAGAGAATCCAGCTCCGAGTCCTCCTGTTGCCGTTTTGAATCTTGGGCAATTTTATTTACTCCACATTGCCTTAGTTCACTAATTTGTATAACTGTGAATATGTGAACGAAATCTTCATGCAGTAACTGCATTGTGGCTGAATGTTTCCCAGTAAAGTTGAGTTGATGTTGGAGTGAACAGGTCTGCCAGGGGTGAAGGGTAAAAGCAGTCCCAAGAACAGGATACCGTGCTATATAACATACTTTTACAATAGCGGTAGTGTTGTTATTTCAATTTAAATTATTTAGCTATGTTTTGCAGGGTCCTCAAAATGTTATGACATGCTAGGTTGTGTCACAGACTACTCGACCAACTAGCCTGTGGCACTGAGAAGTTGACAGCGAGAACCGACTCACTTGACTTTTCTGAATTGTTCCTGTAGTTCAGGGTCCACGTCGTCTGAGTCTTCCAGATGCTTGCTGTGCAGGCGATTAAGGTACTGGGGCACAGGGTATTGTGCCAGCTGGACCTCATGGCCTAGCTGCCCTGCCGACATCCTAACAGCAGACACAGAATGTCAACACGGCAATAGGTCAATCTACATGTTTTTATGTGAGAACGATCTCGAAAAGCTGTAAAATACTTTGTTAAACTGTTTTTTCCATGTTTCCACACGCCGTTTTGGGGAGCCAACTGTAATGTGATTCAACGAAAACTTCAAATATCAGACAAACCAAATCAGATGATTAAAGGTCTCTGTGATTGCTTTATGTCACAGCTACATAGTGTGCTCTTTGTTGAAGATTAATTTAATGATTCACTACATGTATATTACAGATATTGATGGCAGGATGATAACAGAGTGATGATAACAGAGTGATGATAACAGAGTGATGATAACAGAGTGATGATAACAGAGTGATGATAACAGAGTGATGATAACAGAGTGATGATAACAGAGTGATGATAACAGAGTGATGATAACAGAGTGATGATAACAGAGTGATGATAACAGAGTGCCCGCTTGCTTCGTTAAACCAGCCAAAACCCTTGGAAACCAAAGTGTGCAGATAAATGAGACATCAAGTACAATAGAAAAGATTATAAATAAATTAATTAAAACATCACAGAAAAGCATAAAAGTCCTCCACGACAATGGTTATAGTCCATAAAACATAAATAAAAAAATGGATGGTAAGGAGCAAAAAAGTAAGTAAGTTACACTGACAATGGAAATATCCGTGTCAGTGTCCTAAGTCACTGTGAGGTCTGAACGTGTCCGAGTGTCACACTGTGTCAGTCAGTTACTGGTCATGTATCTATGCCAGTAGGGTGAGTAGGGTATGACACTGTCAGTCTGAGTCACTGTGTTACTGGCCATGTAAATGTGTTAGTAGATTCGTGCAGTATGACACCATGTCAGTCACTGTGTCTCTGGCCATGTCACTGTGTCAGTAGTGTAAATAGGGTTTGACACTGTGTCAGTCTGAGTCACTGGCCACGTCACTGTGTCAGTAGTGTAAATAGGGTTTGACACTGTGTCAGTCTGGGACTATGGCAATAACAAAACTAACATCTTCACTTCAATTTGAATAACAGTGCATGAAAACTGAGCAAACATTTACGAAAACACTAACTTAGGCGGTGGGAATCCATCAACAATTTCGGCTCGGGGTTCGAACTGTGGTCGTCTGGGGCGTTTATACTTGGTCGTTGGCTGCAACTGCGTCACGATGTCATTCGTGCAGCGCACACGCAGCAGTCGGACGACATTCAAATGTTGCTGCAGGTCTTGCTGCTGTTTCTGCCACATGAATTTGAAGGCGAGGGCAGTCGAGTACACGCCCAGATGTTTGCCAGGGATCTTGATGTCCACATCCCCACTCTCCCCTACAGGTGATTACAAGGCTAGCAATTCAGTTGAGAAAAACTGATTTAATTAGGGGCCATTCACAATTGTTAACATTTACCTGTTTGTACAAAGCGTACTAATTCTCTGGCCCCCTCTCCCCTGAAGTAGCACTTTAAAATGTTGATAATTTTTCCAAACCCAAAATATATATGTATCGATGTAACAATGTCACCCCCCCCAATGCATAGAACATACAATAATAAATGAATAACCATCACAATATGATTAAAAATATTTTTTCACTGATAAGTATGTGACTCAGACTGTATTACAGCACTGCCTGGTGAACGGCAGCACGATTTAAACAATAGTAATTCCATAATAGTTCAATGTGCAATGCCACATGATGCACTGGTGGTCATACTTCACATGCGACCAACATTTTTCAATTTACTTCAATTTTTTTTACCATAGTCGACAATTGTGAACTTCCCTTAAATTGAAGCACTCTTTCAAAACAGCTATTCTAAATATGTTCAGGTTTACCAACTGTGATAGAAGGACAGACAGTATAGACATAATGTGGTATTTGTTTACTGTACTACGGCAGAAACAGGACAACTACCGAAGAATGAAGAGCTACTTTTAAATATTGAAATGTCTGTTGTCTACCGGCCACAAGAAACCAGAATATAATTGACTGGACATAACCCTTACGGACAAAATTAAATAAATGAGATTAAAACATCCTCATAGCATTTATCTTTAATAAAACAATGTCAAAAACCCCTCCATTTATTGTCGAGGGCTTATTTCCAGTTTCCATTGCTACTGAAACATCACTATCTCGTCTGTAAAACTAGTACGCCCAACAAATTTCACTGCCTTGTTAAATAGCTGACTACATTAGCCACTACCTCGAAGACAACACATCTATAACCTCCAATAAGACAAGATAACAAAAAAGAAGCAACTATCTGCAACATGACAAGCTCACTCACGATGTATATATGCAATCACCCCATTGGTATGACAGTATAAAGACTTGTATATGTTTGGTTATATTGTTAGCTGTGTTGGTGAGATTACCTGGCTTTAGGAGTGACTTATGTTGCCTGATGTCTGCCTTGATGTCTTTCAGTAAGTTACATTGCACTGTTAATGCGTCTTTGTCATTATTGTTTGTCACAGTAACGGTCAGCATTGTGTGCCCCTTGAGTGCCACTTCGCAGTCTAGATCGCCGTTCTCAGTCTGGGTGACGTTCTGGCAGGTCAGATCGATGTCTTTGGGCAACTTTGACAGCTCATCTCTGTGTGGATGACAAAACAATTATGTAATGTATAATGTAGTGTTGTTTTGATTGTAAAACAAAACACATGTGAGCAGTCAAGATGTTAGGATAGATATAGTTTATACTAGATATTTAATCCAAACAATAATATTGTATTTCCTCCTCCCAGGCATCGAGGTCCACTCGCCTCTTTCTACGTTCCTTCGCCTTCGTGGACCATTGGCCTCTGATCTACCGATTGGCGATGTATTAAAAAAAAAACACAAAGGTAGTGATTTAGTTATTTACTGATGTGTTTGCTGCTTGCCCGATATGCTTTTCTACCTATCGGAGAAAGATGGAAACAGTGGGCGAATTGAGCGGTGAGCCACTCTCCAGAGGGCATCACCGTGGCTTCTTTATGACAAAGTACCGGGTATAAGTTAGTATAACTTAATTTTATATTACAAACGATCAGATTATGTACCTAATACATTTAAAAATGTTCATGTACAGAGATCATTTCATGAACTTACTTGTTTGTTTTTAGTGCAAGGAGCATACTCTGTAAGCGATGTCTCTTTCCTACGATATGGACTTCGACAACCTTCACGGAACTGCAGCAAACCTTACACACCATGCATCGGAGAGATGCATTTGCCTCTTGGGTGAATCCTGCAGGAACACCGTTGGGAACCATAGAATCCTGGTTACTTGCTACAGTCCTGCGATGTTTTTGTCCACGAACATGTTTAGTGGCACTCACTAGGGAATTGCAAACAACCTCACAAACATTACATCGGAAATGTCCATTTGGTTGTAGGGTAAATCCTGCAGGAATATCTCGTTCGTCCCTCTCCCCTTGCACAATGTTGGGAACTACAGAATCCTGATGTCCTTCTTTCTGAGGAGGATTCATTTTCTGAAACAAATAAAGAAGAAAACTTACAGATAAAATATTGTATGTTATTGTATCTAATTTATCTGTGGGGTGCGGTGGTTGTGTGGTAGAGCGTTGGACTTTCAGTTGAGGGGACCGGGGTCGAAACCACCTGCTGCCATTTCAAAAATTGGGCAAGTTCGTTCACCCCACTTTGTCTGTATCTTTCGGAAGAGACACTAAAAGCCATTGGTCCCTTCTATCTGGTGTCTATGCCAGGGGAAGTAAAAGATCCCACACAGGGAAATGGAAAAAACCTATTGTGGATTCATAGAGCTGGTGGTGTCAATCTCTAAACTCTCTACTACCTCCCAGTTTACCTGTTATCAGCTGTTGTGTCTTACGCACTGCCGCATTTGTGGGCCGATCTGGACAAAATTTTGCATGGTGACCTTCTGATGGACACAGGGGGGTCAGATGTAGAACCATCCCAAAGTGCCCCCGGGGGTGGGTTGGGGTTACAACTTCAAAAAGGCTGTAGCAGAAGTTGCAACCGTGGAATTACATTGTTTTCTATGTCATCGTCTTGAAGACGGGCAAATGTCTCACGAAGACAGGTAAAATAAAATAAGACGGTTTTTTATGAGATGAGATTTTTTCATAATAATTTTTTTTTGGAACTTATTCTTAGGGCACGCGGTCAGGATTTGATGAATGTTATCACCGGCAGAATAGTGAATACCCGGTACCACCGATCTATAAGACTATATTGTTAACCTTGACATCATTGGCAATATAACCACACTGCGGCCACTGTTGGGAGTGTTAACCTCTATTTATTTGGTTGGGAAATGCATTTCTATGGACTTTCCCATTGTCTATTTATCAGCGCTGTCATTGGCGGAAACAATCCTGTGACCCTGATGCGAGTTCAAAGTGGTCAACATTCACGACAATCAATGCCCTTTTTGCAAACGCAAATAAAAGCAGTGGTCCAGCGACTGTCCCTGAACAGTCCGAGGCAGCGGTGCCTTCCACATACGACCAACCGCCTTATATCTGAATCCACGTAATGACGGGGCGTGCAATAATGATGTGTGACTGTATTTTGTTACTGATGTGCCTTGGGCCTAGTAACCGAGACGCTACTGTATTGTCACCCACCGCTGGCACTCTTTGCAGTGGTCGACTTCGACAGATTCACAGACAAAATTGGCGTTTACCACTGGCAGCAGTTTTCCAGTCGCTGAAAAACTCAAACTGCAGGCAAACCACGAATGATCAGGCAGTGCACAGTCTAGTAAATTCATATTGTTTTTTTTTCCAACCGGCAAAACTGGATCTGGATGATTGTTGTTTTACCAAAGAAGTCAGGGTTAGCAGGGTTGACTGAATTACTTTTATTTTGTACTTGAGTAAAAGTAAAAGTAATTCACCTAAAAACTACTTGAGTAAAAGTAAAATTACTTTGTAAAAAAAGTACTTGAGTAAAAAGTAAAACTACTTTTTAAAAGTACTTGAAGTAAAAGTAGAAGTAAAAGTACAACACTTAGAAATAACAACAAAATCATGAGTAATATTATATAAATTACACAACTTGCATCTGACAACTGTTTTGCAACCACTCTGCCTATAACAATGTGCTCCCAGACAGCCTTAGCTGGTCAATCGGTCTGCCCCCATTGAACACGGTGCTCACTTGGATGCTTGGAAAATTACATTATCTTTAATGAGCGCTCACAAAATCAAATAATTTCAGTTAAATACAGAACTGAATTAATGATGAGGCACAATCTGTCTTTTTATCGACCTGTTTCACTGAGGTATGGGAAGAGCTAGACTGTACAACAGGATATGTATACGCAGGTGTGATTGTATCTGAGTGGGTAGTCAGTCCAGTACTAGTAGTAGCCTTTCAGGGAAACTGGTCAGAGATAATAAAACCTAGCACTGCCCATAGTAAAATTAACAAAGACATCTGAGGCCTAGCTGATGAAGCCATCTGGCTTGTGAACCCCCACCTTCTCATGTCTTCCCAGGCATGTCTCATCAGCTCACACAAACATTGAAACAACAGGCTTTAGCAGCTAGCTGTGTTGGTTACCTGGTACCAGCTGGGACTGGAATTCATCAGAAGACAGGCCAGTGCAACAGAGGAATGCTGTTGCTAATTGCAATTAAAAGTGACCTGTCAGGGCCCCTGTCCCTGTTTTTGATAATATGTTTTATGGGTCAGCTTGAATAAGCCATTGCTGGGAAAAGATGCTGCCAATTGGCAGAGTATCAATTCTATACTGTTTAGTTCTGTAGAGTAATCATTATTATCACGAATATCAGAATTGTGTCAGTGTATGGGGATTATCAATACATTGCAAATTTTAATATTTATAATACGTATTGGAAACTTACTGATTAATAGTTTATATGGTGCAACGGAGACATTTGCATCGTGGTTTGAGATGGCGTTCAAGCGTTGTGTGCTCGAAGTGACATTTCATGTCAACGGCCTTGACCTGACCTATGCCAATATTTGGCAGACTTCGTTCACTGACGTAGATATAAAACAGTGGTTGCGTCGAATTTCCCAAAGAGAGGTATGCATGCAAATATGATCGCAAACTGGCATGCGATTGAATTTTATTAATAGCTTTTGGCCTTGCGACTATGAACAGTTTTTGAAATGTCGTTGACGGTGGGGCGGCACCGGCAGCAGCGGTTTCGCAAAAAAATTTAACGAAAATATATTGCGAAGTAAATAAAAGTAACAGAGTAAAAAGTCGCGTTACTTTAGATAAAACTACTTCATTACAAGTAAAAAGTATTTAGTCAAAATCCTACTTCATTACACACCAATTACTTGAAATAACTACTCAAGCATTGTAACAAAGTACTTTTACTTTGTTACATGCCAACCCTGAGGGTCAGTAAGTTTCTGACGAGACAGTACATACCACTGTGCATATCATGGTATTGATCACCTTGTCAGAAATACCTTTCTGATGTCTAAAGCATCAGAAATTGTTAGAAACCACCAGAAACTGTCAGAAATACCTTTTTTTCAAATTTGCTTGATTGATGCATACAGTAATGATTACAAAAATAATGGTGGCACCATGGGGGAAGAAACACTTCATATAAGTCGAAAGCATACACGTTAAGTTTCAGAAATGCAAATGCAGGAGATTTATGCGTAAATTGGAGAGTCTCAGTGTATAAGAGAATTGTTCGTAAATTTTAGTATTTCACATCCTCTGCCACACATAAAAATTACAATAGATCTGCTTTAGCTCCCAGTACATTGTACATGTACTGTTAAATGGTACACTGACATGTTAATATAGACATTGTGGCAGCAGAACATTTACTTGTGGATTAGTAATTATAAACTAACATGTTTACTACTGAGTTGGTCTACTAATAATTTGTTCTACTCCCGAAATATATTATCGTACAAAAAAATCCCTTACCTGACTGGCAGTAACCTTCATATTTTATTACACATGCAACTAACATAATATTTAGTGGCAGGGCTAGAACTGAAGCATTTTCGTTTCTTCAAAGTTTGTGATCCTGGGTGATGAAGGCATTTGAGACCTTAGGTGATGGAGGCATATTTTTTTATTTTGTATACCTATTTTAAAAAATAAGTTTTTTGGACAATTAGCAAACGTATATGAATTAAATAGAACTCGTATGAAGTGGAGATGCATTGATTGGCATTATTTAAATTGATAATTAGCGAACTGTACGTTGATGAGTGATAATGGGGGATCGTTCATTCAACGCATATTTTAGACAATGCAAGGCACAAGGATACTGTTTAGTCATCCAGTCTGCACAAAACTTAATTGAAATAACCCCTGCTGTTGTCATTGGCTTGTGTATAAGGAGGGATTGATGATCTTTTGTTAACTGAGGCCACACAAAAATATTTTTGGTTTCATTAGAAACCCGGGAGATTTGTTCTCCCGTGGAAGACCGGGAGATATAATAGATTTCAGGGAGTCTCCCTGCAATTCCGGGAAACTTAACATATATGGTTTAAAGACTTCTGGTTTCTTCCCTATTTCACTTTTGTTCATATTCAGTTGAAATGAGTAATATTTCGCGTATTATGTTACAGTTGTGAAATAAACTCATTCATTCATTTATTAACACCATGGTTTCACTAGGCAGCTAGCTTTAAAAACAACAGGTCAGGTGTCAGTCACAATTGGGCAACCATGAAGGAAACTGTCTGGGGTGTAAGTGCATAGCAGCAGTAACACTGGAGAGGACATCAAGGAACTGAGTTAGGACTGTGGACAGGTGTCGTTGACAAGTGGGAAGGCAAAAAACTAAGGCTAGGCAAAGATTTCTTTGTGTAGTTCTTGGAGTTAAGTTTAAGCCATACAAATGTATTGTAAATAAATTGTGAAAAATTACACTAGCAAATATGAGATGGATGTTAAGGTAAATTGTATGTACACGTATATGAATAAAGTGCTAATAACAGCTAAATTGTTGTGTAGAGATTGTCACATTAACATGAAATGGTAAATTGTGAATATATTAGCAACTTTGACTCACAGCAGGACAGTTCCAATGTTCTTTCTATGCATGAATAATGTATATAACATCCTATTTAGTAGACCATATAATTAGCATTATCACACATAAATCCATAAGAGATTAGATACTGACAATTTCTGATGTCAGAAACATGTCAGAAAGTAGTATCTGACATTGTCTCACCAGAAATACCTTTCTGACTGTCAGAAACTCAATCTTGAAAGAAGTAATGTTTCAATGTATTATTTTCAAAAGCAATTGTATTATTGAGTGCTATGTATTCTAATGTATTGTTTTAACCTTTAGTGTCAAGTGCTTGATTTTGAGTGCGATTGTAATCATATCTGTTTATGCCTCCATTTTGTTAGACATCTGCAGACATGCACTTAAGATGTTGCAAGCATTACTTCCATGTTTATATATTTAAAATAAAGTTCCAAATTACCTTTTTATGAATATTCATGTGTTGGTTCTTCACTTATTACATAGAGTTGACCATATAATAATTTTCGCATTTTTTATTATCATGTCATGTTTTAGCTTCATTATTTTTTAATTGGGCTAAATACTAAGGCTTAAATGCACGCAACATTGTGACTATTAATGGCAAAACTGAAATTGGCCTTCCATTAAAAAATTTTATTCGGCCAATAATGGCTGGCATTGGCTCAACTGACATTTGCTTACCAGTGAAATTTTTTTAGAAAGTTCAAGACTAGCAAAATGTTTTTCTGTCTAAGGGCCTGGTGGGAGAGGCTGGCTGCACAGAGGGAAATCTTTATAGAAGCATTCATCTTCCAGCAGACGGCCATTACAGCAGTGCTGGCACGGTAGCAGCGCTGGCACGGGACCATCCCTGTGGAGGCAATAAGCCAGTCCGGAGGAAGCAGGTGTTACCAATGTGGGAAGCAAGCTATGGCCGAGATCCAGGAAGATGTACGAGAAATTTAGGCCAGTTGAAAATAATTTATTACTTTGTTCGATGATTTCATCATAAAAATAACACATCTGTACAAATGAGCTAACACATCATAGTTAAAACGTGATAGGTTTGATTTGTCATGAAATTATTCTAAATCAACATGAACGAACAACAGAATTGCGGAAGTAGCTTTAAAGATCATATGCAAAGGTCGGATACATTTACTTGTTTTCACTCACATTGGATAGAACTGTATCCCCTTATTCATATTCACTCATATTCAGTCATGAAACTGTAAAAAGTTACATTAGTTTAGTCATAAAACGGGGATACACCTAAACTCCCGAAACCAGTTTGTGGATTTTTGGTGGTAGAGTCAGGCCACGTGACATCATTTTGGCCAAACAAACTAACTTCGCCTACGCTGGTTCATAAGCACTTAACTTTTAGCAAGATTTAGATCATACTAAATGTCGAGCAATGGCGATTCTGACGGTGCAACTGACATAAACTTATCGGTTCAAGTCATTCCATACATGTACGAGTCAACAACACGGTCAGTCACAAAAACGAAGTTAGTAGCGGCAGCGAGTTGTGTCAAACGAGGTATGATTTATTGGCCGAAGCCTTCAGATTCACGCCACTGTAAAAAAATGCCCGGGATCAGAAACGTCAAAAATAACATAAATGTAAATGTATTTACAATAGTGTTTTTTTGAAAGTACCATGTGTATTTATTTATCAAACTGTTTTTAAATTCCATGTTTAGTTTGCTAGTAGACACAATCGTCTAGTCTAGCCTAGCGATGGCATAGCCTTGGTAGTTGGACCAGCAGCCTATGGAATGACCATGTCTGGACAGCAGCCTATGGAATGACCATGTCTGGACAGCAGCCTATGGAATGACCATGTCTGTTGATGTTCATTTGGCCAGACTAACATCACACGCTGACAGACAGGGGATCAATTCCATTCCGGAATTTACCCTAAATTCTAATTCCAATTCCTGAATCAGAATAGATTTTAAAAAAGTCAGTTGGAATCGGAATTTTTATTTTGGAATATATATTTTTTATTGGAATATATTTTTTTATTGGAATTATTGACTTGATACTGTTAATCGTGACCCCTTAAATTTACTATTCAAATCATATTTGCCTGCTATTAGCATGTCACCCTGAATCTGGTAACAACCAGGAAGCTGGCAACATTAGCATATACACTCTCTATTCTGTTATTCAACCATATACTCTGTCTATTCTGTTATTGAAACATTGTGAACAAGAACAATATAATCAAGCATTTGCATCAACCATATACACTGTCTATTCTGTTATTGAAACATTGTGAACAAGAACAATATAATCAAGCATTTGCATCAAAAACAAATACTAAGTTACTGTAACAGACAGTAAAACCAAAGTCAGACTATTCAGGCCTTATCTCGTTTTCTTTCTAAGTGGACAAGGTTTATCTCCCCATGGAGAATACATGTTGGTGATTGGGATGTTGAAAACTCAAAGTTTACAGTATATTTAATGAAATATCAATGATACCACAACTGATATAAACAGGGGAAACTGTTCAAAACTCAGATTAACGACCCAACTGTCCAGGGCTGTCCAAAATGTCTGGTTAGCAAAAATCTAGGAGAGGTGTCACAGCAGAAAGAACATTTTCCTCACTGTACCATTGTCTCATCTAATGCAGTTGTTAGTTGTGGTGTGCAGTGGATCTTGATGCGCACTGCTTAGTTTATGAAGCAATAGAAAAACCACATTATGGTCGTTAAATGGCAACACTTAAACTAGATATCAAAGGCACTTCCCCTCACAATTTAAGGATGATTCGTACATAGCAGTCGCCGGGGATTGCCCATGATTAACTAGCTAAGCGTAATAAATGTGGGGCCCAGAAACCACTACCACCACCAGCATTGGCTTGCCAGTGAAAAAATAAATCCAACAATGACAACCACAGGAACAGGTGAAGTCGGGGAAGGATAGTAGGTAAGTCGGAAAAAGCAAGCGACAAGGCGTGGGTCCAGCTTTCTTGGGCGACCAGGAATTCTAGCCTGACGGCTTGGTCGCACCCGCCGTGATTCGCTGACGCATAGTCGTCATAAGATGGCATACCATATTAGGATGCAGATTCCTGAACGGTGACACAGGTGAGCCTTCTATCCCCCATTGCATAGCCAAGCACACTTCGTAAAAGGTATTTAATTCATACTGGATTAAATACTGACATATCAAATGGCTGAATGCCATTTTAAAGTTTTTTTATAGCAAACCTGACATATATAACGAATTGGATTTGAATTTTTCCTTAGCCTAGGATTTAAAAAGTTTGAATTGGAATTGATAATTTGGAATTGGAACTGATTTTTTCAAGGCAAAATTGGAATTAGAATTTTTTTTGGGGAATTGACTGGAATTGACAAAACGGAATTGACCCCATGTCTGCACGCCGACTGCATACAGACGTTGCTGAACAAAGTGTCAAATTGCTAAGGGTTTCTTTGCCACTAATATAATTAGCTTTTATCGAAGAGTAGCCAATAAGAAACCAATAACAGTATTTTAATGCATTCCAAATTACTGTTATAGTACTAGTACAACTGTTTGTTACCATATATCATGGGTGGGTGAGAGAGGATATGGTGACAGAGGGAAGGGAAACACTACAGTGAAAAATACGGGTTGCGGTCACTTGCCCCCCCCGGTCTTTTGCCCCTAGGTCACTTGCCCCTAGGTCACTTGCCCCTAGGTCACTTGCTCCTGCGGTCATTTGCCCCTTCCCTTAATGGAAATCTGGTCATTTGCCCCCCTTTTTTTGAAATTATGGTCATGCACTCGTACTCGTGTTCAATGTACTCAGATTTTACGAGTACATCTGAGTACTTTTTCAATATGATATTGTGAAAATTATTTAATTTCTTATTATCAAATCATTAACAACTACAACAATTTAAAAAATATGGTAGCAAATTGTATTACCTGCATATGAATCAAATTAACAAAAACGTGTTATATATGCAGTCATTTGCCCCTTCCCTTAATGGAAATCTGGTCACATGATATTAATTGCAATGTAATAGTTACCAGTCCAGGCCATAATCCTTGTGTTTGTTTAATTAAGCCAGGAAGTCCACAATGAAAGGGTCATTCATCAGTTAGCCATAAAATGCCTTTGTTGCTCTCACAAGTGACAGTGTTAAGTACTGCTAGGTGAGTCTTCTTCTGAAGAAGTTTGGTGACTCAAGTCACCAGTATTGTTTATTGGGACTATGTCACTGGGTCATTTCGTCGAATCCAGGCACCACCCACTGATGATGGTACAGTGCCAGCGGTCAGGATGCGTCACATCGCACCATCCTACTCCCCCACCCTGTGGAACGTACTTGATGCAACCATGGCTGGAGGCTCGTGTACTAACAATATGTGTGAAGCCTGGAACAGGGGTTTCAGCACTCTGGTTGGACATTCTCATCCAACCATATGGACCCTGATAGGTGCACTACGTAAGGATTTTGCGGCTGTTGAGGGCACTATGCGACTCAACCAGCTTGGACAACCCCCCCGCAAACGTGTACGTCGCACTGCCAAGCAGTTCCAAGACAGACTGGTCAACATATGCACACAGTTCAGTGCTGGGGATAAGACCATCGCAGATACTCTCCAGAGTCTTGGACACTGTATTCGTTTGAAGTAATATCCTGATATTTGTTATGTTATTATGTGTGATTCAGAATTACATGAAATAAAAAAAAACATCTCTGTGTTTGATTTATATGAATGAAAAAGGGGGCAAAAGACCTAAGGGGCAAAAGACCTAAGGGGCAAATGACTGGAGGGGCAAATGACCTAGGGGCAAAAGACCGGGGGGGCAAATCACCTACACCCGAAAAATACACTGAATTGTGCTCTGATAAATGCCAGAAGTTTGTGTAACAAGAAAGAAGAGATGGTCAGTTATGTAAATGAAAACACACCCGATATGGTTTTCATGACAGAATCCTGGGCGAACGAAAACACAATGGACAGTGAATTTGCACTTAATGGCTATGTCACCATGAGGAAAGATAGAAAGATAGAAGAGGTGGAGGAGTGCTAATTTATGCAAAAGACCTCTCTGACTGCAATGAGGAAAGGAAATATTGTGGTGTAGACTGGCAGGTGGTAACATTCTAGCTGGTGTATGTTACATCTAATATGCAGGAAGAAGAAGCAAAAATTAATTCCAACATTATCAAGGCATGCAGCAGAACATCAAACAAAGAAGTAATGTTATGTGGAGATTTCAACCACAACACTATAAACTGGAAAGAACTTGAAGCAACAGCAGAAGGACAAGCATTTTTAAACTTGACACAGGACCTTGGCTTGATTCAACCTGTAGAAACAGCTACAAGACATGGAAATGTGCTAGATCTTGTTCTGACAACAACTTCAAACTTAGTGAGACATGTGCATGTAACAGAACCATTTGGCTCAAGCGATCACAACATAGTAGAGTTCACGATGGTATGTAGGACTGAATACACTGATTGGACAAAAGATTACTATGACTACAGAAACGGTGACTATGTAGGCAAGAAGGAATATCTACGACAAATTGACCTCATTGAGTAAACTAAAGTAGAACAAATTGTTCAACAGAAGAAGCATGGACAATACTGAAAGCTTCCATAGAGGAGGCAGTGAGCAGGGTTGACTGAATTACTTTTATTTTGTACTAGAGTAAAAGTAAAAGTAATTCACCTAAAAACTACTTGAGTAAAAGTAAAATTACTTTGTAAAAAAAATACTTGAGTAAAAAGTAAAACTAGTTTTTAAAAGTACTTGAAGTAAAAATAGAAGTAAAAGTACAACACTTAGAAATAACAACAAAATCATGAGTAATATTATATAAATTACACAACTTGCATCTGACAACTGTTTTGCAACCACTCTGCCTATAACAATGTGCTCACCGACAGCCTTAGCTGGTCAATCGGTCTGCCACCCTTGAACATCTTTAATGAGCGCTCACAACATCAAATAATTTCAGATTGTACAACAGGATATGTATACGTAGGTGTGATTGTATCTGAGTAGGTAGAGGGTCAGTCCATTACTAGTAGTAGCCTCTCAGGGAAACTGGTCAGAGGTAATACAACCTAGCACTGCCCATAGTAAAATTACCAAAGACATCTGATGCCTAGCTGATGAAGGCATCTGGCTTGTGAACCCCCACCTTCCCATGTCTTCCCAGACATGTCTTATCAGCTCACACAAACAATGAAACAACAAGCTTTAGCAGCTAGCTGTATTGGTTACCTGGTACCAGCTGGGGCTAGAATTGATCAGAAGACAGACCAGTGCAACAGAGGAATGCTGTTACTAATTGCAATTAAAAGTGACTGTGTTGTCAGGGCATAGTCTTCATACGATGGCATACCATATTAGGATACAGATTCCTGAACGGTGACACAGGTGAGCCTTCTATCCCCCATTGCATAGCCAAGCACACTTTGTAAAAGGTATTTAATTCATACTGGATTAAATACTGACATATCAAATGGCTGAATGCCATTTTAACGTTTTTTATAGCAAACCTGACATATATAACGAATTGGATTTGAATTTTTCCTTAGCCTAGGATTTTAAAAGTTTGAATTGGAATTGATAATTTGGAATTGGAACTCATTTTTTCAAGGCAAAATTGGAATTAGAATATTTTTTGGGAATTTACTGGAATTGGAATTGACAAAACGGAATTGACCCCATGTCTACACGCCAACTGCATACAGACGTTGCCGAACAAAGTGTCAAATTGCTAAGGGTTTCTTTGCCACTAATATAATTAGCTTTTATAGAAGAGTAGCCAATAAGAAACCAATAACAGTATTTTAATGCATTCCAAACTACTGTTATAGTACTAGTACAACTGTTTGTTACCATATATCACGGGTGGGTGAGAGAGGATATGGTGACAGAGGGAAGGGAAACACTACAGTGAAAAATACACTGAATTGTGCTCCGATAAATGCCAGAAGTTTGTGTAACAAGAAAGAAGAGATGGTCAGTTATGTATATGAAAACACACCCGATATGGTTTTCGTGACAGAATCCTGGGCGAACGAAAACACAATGGACAGTGAATTTGCACTTAATGGCTATGTCACCATGAGGAAAGATAGAAGAGGTGGAGGAGTGCTAATTTATGCAAAAGAACTCTCTGACTGCAATGAGGAAATACTGTGGTGTAGACTGGCAGGTGGTAACATTCTAGCTGGTGTATGTTACATCTAATATGCAGGAAGAAGAAGCAAAAATTAATTCCAACATTATCAAGGCATGCAGCAGAACATCAAACAAAGAAGTAATGTTATGTGGATATTTCAACCACAACACTATAAACTGGAAAGAACTTGAAGCAACAGCAGAAGGACAAGCATTTTTAAACTTGACACAGGACCTTGGCTTGATTCAACGTGTGGAAACAGCTACAAGACATGGAAATGTGCTAGATCTTGTTCTGACAACAACTCCAAACTTAGTGAGACATGTGCATGTAACAGAACCATTTGGCTCAAGCGATCACAACATAGTAGAGTTCACGATGGTATGTAGGACTGAATACACTGATTGGAAAAAAGATTACTATGACTACAGAAACGGTGACTATGTAGGCAAGAAGGAATATCTACGACAAATTGACCTCATTGAGTAAACTAAAGTAGAACAAATTGTTCAACAGAAGAAGCATGGACAATACTGAAACCTTCCATAGAGGAGGCAGTGAGCAGGGTTGACTGAATTACTTTTATTTTGTACTTGAGTAAAAGTAAAAGTAATTCACCTAAAAACTACTTGAGTAAAAGTAAAATTACTTTGTAAAAAATACTTGAGTAAAAAGTAAAACTACTTTTTAAAAGTACTTGAAGTAAAAATAGAAGTAAAAGTACAACACTTAGAAATAACAACAAAATCATGAGTAATATTATATAAATTACACAACTTGCATCTGACAACTGTTTTGCAACCACTCTGCCTATAACAATGTGCTCACAGACAGCCTTAGCTGGTCAATCGGTGCTCACTTGGAAAGTTACATTATCATTAATGAGCGCTCACAACCTAGCACTGCCCATAGTAAAATTAACAAAGACATCTGATGCCTAGCTGATAAAGGCATCTGGCTTGTGAACCCCCACCTTCTCATGTCTTCCCAGACATGTCTTATCAGCTCACACAAACATTGAAACAACACGCTTTAGCAGCTAGCTGTGTTGGTTACCTGGTATCAGCTGGGGCTAGAATTGATCAGAAGACAGACCAGTGCAACAGAGGAATGCTGTTGCTAATTGCGATTAAAGGTGACCTGTCAGGGCCCCTGTCCTGGTCTTTGATATTATTTATGGGTCAGCTTGAATAAGCAATTGCTGGGAAAAGATGCTGCCAAATGGCAGCGTATCTATTCTTTGCTGTTTAGTTCTGTAGAGTAATCATTATTATGAATTTATTAAACATCTCAATATGAATTTTATTCGTGAAAATAAAATGCTGACGTAAGCCGGTAAGGCCGTTGCTGACAATGCCAATGGGCGAAAATCGGTTCTCGTTCTCGATCCACTATGTGTGTTCGCTCACGAATATCAGAATTGTGTCAGTGTATGGGGATTATCAATACATTGTCGAAATTGCAAATTTTGATGTTGATAATACGTATTGGAAACTTACTGATTAATAGTTTATATGGTGCAACGGAGATTGAATGATATTAATAGCTTTTGACCTGGTGATTATTTTTTTAAAGTCATTGACGGTGGAGCGCCACTGGCAGCAGCGGTTTCGCCAAAAAATGTAAAAAAAATATATTGCGAAGTAAATAAAAGTAATGGAGTAAAAGTCACGTTACTTTAGAAAAAACTACTTCGTTACAAGTAAAAAGTATTTAGTCAAAATTCTACTTCGTTACACGCAAATTACTTGAAATAACTACTCAAGTATTGTAACGAAGTACTTTTACTTCGTTACATGCCAACCCTGGCAGTGAGTAAGTTTGTACCAAAGAAAGTGAGGAGGAAGAGAAACAACAGGCCACTATGGTGGAACAAGGAGATCTACAGAGCCAGGAGGAAGAGAAGCAACAAGCCACTATGGTGGAACTAGGAGATCTACAGAGCCAGGAGGAAGAGAAGCAACAAGCCACTCTGGTGGAACAAGGAGATCTACAGAGCCAGGAGGAAGAGAAGTAACAAGCCACTATGGTGGAACAAGGAGATCTACAGAACCTGGACGAAGAGAAGCAACAAGCCACTCTGGTGGAACAAGGAGATCTACAGAGCCAGGAGGAAGAGAAGCAACAAGCTACTATGGTGGAACAAGGAGATCTACAGAGCCAGGAGGAAGAGAAGCAACACGCCACTATGGTGGAACAAGGAGATCTAAAGAGCCAGGAGGAAGAGAAGCAACAGGCCACTATGGTGGAACAAGGAGATCTACAGAGCCTGGAGGAAGAGAAGCAACAAGCCACTATGGTGGAACAAGGAGATCTACAGAGCCAGGAGGAAGAGAAGCAACAGGCCACTATGGTGGAACAAGGAGATCTACAGAGCCAGGAGGAAGAGAAGCAACAGGCCACTATGGTGGAACAAGGAGATCTACAGAGCCTGGAGGAAGAGAAGCAACAAGCCACTATGGTGGAACAAGGAGATCTACAGAGCCTGGAGGAAGAGAAGCAACAAGCCACTATGGTGGAACAAGGAGATCTACAGAGCCAGGAGGAAGAGAAGCAACAGGCCACTATGGTGGAACAAGGAGATCTACAGAGCCAGGAGGAAGAGAAGCAACAAGCCACTATGGTGGAACAAGGAGATCTACAGAGCCAGGAGGAAGAGAAGCAACAAGCCACTATGGTGGAACAAGGAGATCTACAGAGCCAGGAGGAAGAGAAGCAACAAGCCACTATGGTGGAACAAGGAGATCTACAGAGCCAGGAGGAAGAGAAGCAACAAGCCACTATGGTGGAACAAGGAGATCAACAGAACCTGGAGGAAGAGAAGCAACAAGCCACTATGGTGGAACAAGGAGATCTACATAGCCAGGAGGAAGAGAAGCAACAAGCCACTATGGTGGAACAAGGAGATCTACAGAACCTGGAGGAAGAGAAGCAACAGGCCACTATGGTGGAACAAGGAGATCTACAGAGCCAGGAGGAAGAGAAGCAACAGGCCACTATGGTGGAACAAGGAGATCTACAGAGCCAGGAGGAAGAGAAGCAACAAGCCACTATGGTGGAACAAGGAGATCTACAGAGCCTGGAGGAAGAGAAGCAACAAGCTACTATGGTGGAACAAGGAGATCTACAGAGCCAGGAGGAAGAGAAGCAACAAGCCACTATGGTGGAACAAGGAGATCTACAGAGCCAGAAGGAAGAGAAGCAACAAGCTACTATGGTGGAACAAGGAGATCTACAGAGCCAGGAGGAAGAGAAGTAACAAGCCACTATGGTGGAACAAGGAGATCTACAGAGCCTGGAGGAAGAGAAGCAACAAGCCACTATGGTGGAACAAGGAGATCTACAGAGCCAGGAGGAAGAGAAGCAACAGGCCACTATGGTGGAACAAGGAGATCTACAGAGCCAGGAGGAAGAGAAGCAACAAACCACTATGGTGGAACAAGGAGATCTACAGAACCTGGAGGAAGAGAAGCAACAGGCCACTATGGTGGAACAAGGAGATCTAAAGAGCCAGGAGGAAGAGAAGCAACAGGCCACTATGGTGGAACAAAGAGATCTACAGAGCCAGGAGGAAGAGAAGCAACAAGCCTCTAAGGTGGAACAAGGAGATCTACAGAGCCAGGAGGAAGAGAAGCAACAAGCTACTATGGTGGAACAAGGAGATCTAAAGAGCCAGGAGGAAGAGAAGCAACAGGCCACTATGGTGGAACAAAGAGATCTACAAAGCCAGGAGGAAGAGAAGCAACAATACTCTAAGGTGGAACAAGGAGATCTACAGAGCCAGGAGGAAGAGAAGCAACAGGCCACTATGGTGGAACAAGGAGATCAACAGAACCTGGAGGAAGAGAAGCAACAAGCCACTATGGTGGAACAAGGAGATCTACATAGCCAGGAGGAAGAGAAGCAACAAGCCACTATGGTGGAATAAGGAGATCTACAGAACCTGGAGGAAGAGAAGCAACAGGCCACTATGGTGGAACAAGGAGATCTACAGAGCCAGGAGGAAGAGAAGCAACAAGCCACTATGGTGGAACAAGGAGATCTACAGAGCCTGGAGGAAGAGAAGCAACAAGCTACTATGGTGGAACAAGGAGATCTACAGAGCCAGGAGGAAGAGAAGCAACAAGCCACTATGGTGGAACAAGGAGATCTACAGAGCCAGGAGGAAGAGAAGCAACAAGCTACTATGGTGGAACAAGGAGATCTACAGAGCCAGGAGGAAGAGAAGCAACAAGCCACTATGGTGGAACAAGGAGATCTATAGAGCCTGGAGGAAGAGAAGCAACAAGCCACTATGGTGGAACAAGGAGATCTACAGAGCCAGGAAGAAGAGAAGCAACAGGCCACTATGGTGGAACAAGGAGATCTACAGAGCCAGCAGGAAGAGAAGCAACAAACCACTATGGTGGAACAAGGAGATCTACAGAACCTGGAGGAAGAGAAGCAACAGGCCACTATGGTGGAACAAGGAGATCTACAGAGCCAGGAGGAAGAGAAGCAACAAACCACTATGGTGGAACAAAGAGATCTACAGAGCCAGGAGGAAGAGAAGCAACAAGCCACTATGGTGGAACAAGGAGATCTAAAGAGCCAGGAGGAAGAGAAGCAACAGGCCACTATGGTGGAACAAAGAGATCTACAGAGCCAGGAGGAAGAGAAGCAACAAGCCTCTAAGGTGGAACAAGGAGATCTACAGAGCCAGGAGGAAGAGAAGCAACAAGCTACTATGGTGGAACAAGGAGATCTAAAGAGCCAGGAGGAAGAGAAGCAACAGGCCACTATGGTGGAACAAAGAGATCTACAGAGCCAGGAGGAAGAGAAGCAACAAGCCTCTAAGGTGGAACAAGGAGATCTACAGAGCCAGGAGGAAGAGAAGCAACAGGCCACTATGGTGGAACAAGGAGATCTACAGAGCCAGGAGGAAGAGAAGCAACAAACCACTATGGTGGAACAAGGAGATCTACAGAACTGGAGGAAGAGAAGCAACAGGCCACTATGGTGGAACAAGGAGATCTACAGAGCCAGGAGGAAGAGAAGCAACAAACCACTATGGTGGAACAAAGAGATCTACAGAGCCAGGAGGAAGAGAAGCAACAAGCCACTATGGTGGAACAAGGAGATCTAAAGAGCCAGGAGGAAGAGAAGCAACAGGCCACTATGGTGGAACAAAGAGATCTACAGAGCCAGGAGGAAGAGAAGCAACAAGCTACTATGGTGGAACAAGGAGATCTACAGAGCCAGGAGGAAGAGAAGCAACAAGCTACTATGGTGGAACAAGGAGATCTAAATAGCCAGGAGGAAGAGAAGCAACAGGCCACTATGGTGGAACAAAGAGATCTACAGAGCCAGGAGGAAGAGAAGCAACAAGCCTCTAAGGTGGAACAAGGAGATCTACAGAGCCAGGAGGAAGAGAAGCAACAAGCTACTATGGTGGAACAAGGAGATCTACAGAGCCAGGAGGAAGAGAAGCAACAAGCCACTATGGTGGAACAAAGAGATCTACAGAGCCAGGAGGAAGAGAAGCAAAAAGCCACTATGGTGGAACAAAGAGATCTACAGAGCTAGGAAAAACAGACTGAGATGGTGGAACAGATATAAAGAGACAAAGATCCACCAAGACCACATTTGGAATATTGTATTCAAGCATGGAGACCATATCATAAAAAGGACATAGACAAGCTAGAAAGAATACAACGAAGAGCAACTAAAATGATTCCAGAATTGAGAGACTTTAGTTACTCAAGTCGCTTATTACAATGTGATTTGACAACACTAGAGACCAGGAAACTAAGAGGACACGAAATAGAAGTGTTTGAAATAGTGAATGGTTATGAGGATGTTGATAGGAATATGTTCGTCAAACTTAAAGAAGGCAGTAGAACCAGAGGACACAACGCAGCATTAGTTAAGGAGCAGTGTAGGTTGGACATGAGAAAGTACTCTTTCTCACAGAGGGTGATAAATGAATGGAACAAACTGCAAAATGATTGTGTTAATGCTAGTAGTGTGAATATGTTTAAAAATAGAATTGACAGATATTTGATAAGAGCGGACTACACATGAGAAAATTGTTGGACTCTCGATAAGCCAATGGCTTCCTTGTCCACTTGCCATCTGGAACTTGTTGTTTGGGATGGCAATCTTGTTAAATCTTGTTAAATATTAGGCCTAGTAAAAAAGAAACTAGTTTCTGATCCGGGCTTTTTTAAAGGAACAGGGAGGCCCTTGTTATTTATTATTTATGAATTTTTTGCTATTAGTTTCGAAGATAGCCGCCATGTTTAAAATGCTCACTGTGGTTGACTAAATGACAAACTGTAGTTTTTCTATGCAATATGGAATGTGCCAGTGATGAATATTACTATATAGCCTGCCATCCATTGTCAAATACCATGGATACATTACTTTTTAGCGGGAATGGCAGATGAATAGAAACATTTACATAAATGTAACATGGCTCATACCTGTTGCACCGGAAAAATACTTAAATTGACTAGAAACAAACAAGAAGCAAATGCAATGTTGAATGTATTTATGAATGTCATGTGTAGGTTTGGCCATGGTTTCATTAGTTTGTATCACAGGCATACAACTGAATGGCATTTATACTGATTGAGACTGGAATTATGTGAGTCTGTCTAAAGACTATTCAATGCAAGGCATCATCATTTGAATCTTATTTTAGACTTTGTAGAATGCACATACATCCCTACATCTTGTATGATGAATAACGAGTGAACTGAAAGAGTATAACAGTACTTCGTACAGCAAGGTTTGGACAAAGATTACTTCACAGAACCGAAAAAACTTCTAAAAATAATCTTTTTCAATAGTAAGCAAAAACGGAGGCGTAGACACAAAACGAAGTGGGCGGGGATGAGAAACTAGTTACTTTTTACTAAGCATTATCACATTATTGATTTATGTCACGTTTTGCCATCTTAGTGTCTGCAAAAAAAAGCTAAAGAAAATCTAATTTGGCTAAAGAAAATTTGAACCTTTAGCCAAATTGGCTGAACAGATTTTAGGCCCAGAGCTAGCCTAGGATCAATGATAACCTAAAGACGGCAACAACATTTAATAATCATTTTGCGACACAGTTCACTCAAGAGAATCTAGACAGAATTCCAAACCCGGTTCAGATGTTTCAAGGAAGTAGCGAGGAAGAATGAAATAGTATCACTTTTGAGAAGTCGAGCATATGTAATAAATTAAAGAAGCTAAATGTATCCAAATCAGATTTTCCCAATTGTGCTAAACAGATGTGCTGAAGAACTAGCCGGGCCATTGAATGCATTGTTTACAAAGAACTAGAAGGGGGATTAAATGCATTGTTTACAAAGAACTAGCCGAGCCATTGAATTTATTGTTTACAAAGAACTAGCCAGGCCATTGAATGCATTGTTTACAAAGAACTAGCCGGGCCACTGAATGCATTGTTTACAAAGAATTAGCCGGGCCATTGAATGCATTGTTTACAAACAACTAGCCGGGGGATTGAATGCATTGTTTACAAAGAACTAGCCGGGCCATTGAATGCATTGTTTACAAAGAACTAGCCGGGCCATTGAATGCATTGTTTACAAAGAAC
The DNA here is from genome assembly GCA_963662155.1 of Lamellibrachia columna. Classification (NCBI taxonomy): domain Eukaryota; kingdom Metazoa; phylum Annelida; class Polychaeta; order Sabellida; family Siboglinidae; genus Lamellibrachia; species Lamellibrachia columna. The sequence goes on from OY759275.1 coordinate 20,327,770, forward strand.
TAGCCGGGCCATTGAATGCATTGTTTACAAAGAACTAGCCAGGCCATTGAATGCATTGTTTACAAAGAACTAGCCGAGCCATTGAATGCATTGTTCGCAAACTAGCCAGGCCATTGAATGCATTGTTTACAAAGAACTAGCCTGGCCATTGAATGCATTGTTTACAAAGAACTAGCCGGGCCATTGAATGCATTGTTTACAAAGAACTAGCCGGGCCACTGAATGCATTGTTTACAAAGAACTAGCCGGGCAACTGAATGCATTGTTTACATAGAACTAGCCGGGCCATTGAATGCATTGTTTACAAAGAACTAGCCAGGCCACTGAATGCATTGTTTACAAAGAACTAGCTGGGCCATTAACTGCATTGTTTACAAAGAACTAGCCGGGCCATTGAGTGCATTGTTTACAAAGAACTAGCCGGGCCATTGAGTGCATTGTTTACAAAGAACTAGCCGGGCCATTGAGAGCATTGTTTACAAAGAACTAGCCGGGCCATTGAATGCATTGTTTACAAAGAACTAGCCGGGCCATTGAATGCATTGTTACAAAGAACTAGCCGGGCCATTGAATGCATTGTTTACAAAGAACTAGCCGGGCTACTGAATGCATTGTTTACAAAGAACTAGCCAGGCCATTGAATGCATTGTTTACAAAGAACTAGCCGGGCCACTGAATGCATTGTTTATAAAGAACTAGCTGGGCCATTGAGTGCATTGTTTACAAAGAACTAGTCGGGCCATTTAGTGCATTGTTTACAAAGAACTAGCCGGGCCATTGAGTGCATTGTTTACAAAGAACTAGCCGGGCCATTGAGTGCATTGTTTACAAACAACTAGCCAGGCCATTGAATGCATTGTTTACAAAGAACTAGCCAGGCCACTGAATGCATTGTTTACAAAGAACTAGCCGGGCCACTGAATGCATTGTTTACAAAGAACTAGCCGGGCAACTGAATGCATTGTTTACATAGAACTAGCCGGGCCATTGAATGCATTGTTTACAAAGAACTAGCCGGGCCACTGAATGCATTGTTTACAAAGAACTAGCCGGGCCATTGAATGCATTGTTTACAAAGAACTAGCCAGGGGATTGAATGCATTGTTTACAAAGAACTAGCCGGGCCATTGAATGCATTGTTTACAAAGAGATTTCAAAGTGGGCAGGTACCACAAGACTGGCTTGATGCAAATGTCATTCCAATTTACAAGAAAGGACACCATTCCAAGCCAGGAAACTACCGGCCAGTTTAACCTCACAAGTTTGCAAGGTGATGGAGTTCTTCATTCTGGAATCCATATCTGAACATCTTAAACAACACAAGCTGATTCTAGATTCACAACATGGTTTTAGACCAAAAAGAAGCTGTCGTAGTAAACTGCTAATATTTCTAGAAGTGACTTCTTATATTGACAAAGGATATCCAGTTGACGTGATCTACATAGATTTCAGTAAAGCGTTTGATACGGTCCCTCATCGCAGACTTATCTCAAAACTAACCGCTCACGGCATTATAGGCAAGACCAACAGATGGATAGAAAGTTGGCTAACAGATAGAAGACAACGAGTGTGCATAAGTGGTGCAGAGTCAGACTGGCAAAAAGTGATCAGTGGTATACCACAGGGATCAATACTCGGCCCAGTGTTATTTGTTATCTTTATAAACGACACTTACTCAACTGTAGTAAGCTCCCTGTTAAAGTTTGCTGATGACACAAAAACGTTCAGGCTAGTTCCTGAAGTTCTCCTGGAAGACCTCCATTCTATGTATAAATGGAGTCAGGATTGGCAGCTACTGTTCAACTTCACTAAATACAAATGCATGCACATTGGATACAACAACCCGAACTATGACTGTTTTATGGGAGATGAACGTATAGAATCAATAGATATAGAAAAAGACCCAGGAGTACACATTCATAAATCACTGAAAGTAAAGGAGCAAGTAAACTACGTAGTCAAGAAAGCAAATAGAATACTAGGGACAATTCGGGACAAACTAGGACCTACACAGACAAAAGCATAAAAAACATCAAAAACTTATACATCACCTTGGTCCGAACCATAATCGAAAACTGCCAACAGGCATGGTGCTCACATCGTCAGAAAGATATAGACAAATTAGAAAGTGTCCAGAGGAGGGCCAATAAAATGATCACTGGAATCTCTAAGCTCCCATATTATCTAAGATTGCGAAAGTGTGGCCTCCTGTCTCTACAAGATAGGAGAAAAAGAGTTGTTATGCTTGAAGTTTTCAAGATTATTAATGGATTTACTGATCTAGACACCAAGAGAATATTCGAGCTACTCCATCTACTCCATCTAGGAAGACACAACAAGTCAATAGTTTGACACCACAGTCGACTAGATGCACGCCACAAGTTGTTTTCACAGCGAGTAATCAAGCCATGGAATATTCTACCAAGCGATTGTGTCAATGCACTAACAGTAAACAATTTCAAAACAAAATATGAACATTACTGCCATAACCACTGATTGGGGGGGGTATATATGAGCCAGAAGGCTGCCTGCCCACTACCCAGCTAGCACAGCTTGGTTGGGCCAACATTGTAATAAGCTCGGCATAGTCACCGTCTGCATGTTGACCTAATGTCAACATTGGGCCAACCGTGGAAACTTGTAGCGGGCAGACGGCAACGCAGCGACGTCACGCCTACGTTACGCCAACTATTAAAACATCGTAGCGACACCTAGCGAAGAATCTCACATATGCTCATTGGTTGGGGTTTCATTGTCAAATAGTCGCCATCGTCGCGATCTGCATGGTAATGTTTCCCCGTCGTTTTGCCAACGACATCCACGTATACGTAGCGAGACAGCGTGGGAGATGAATGTCAGAAATGTGGTATGTAAGAGAATTGGTGGTTTAGTCACCCATTTGGGCGGCAAATTTTTATAACGTTAAACCGTTAAATGTACCAAGCAGAGAAAACGTTATTTGTAGATAGCAATTTGAGGTAATGTTTTATTATAGCAAAATATAGCGATTGTCACATAAAGGTTGTATTTCATAACAGATTAGTACCATAAAGCATAAATGGGTTATTGTATTTTAATTGAGTTTATTGTTGGGCGAGCGATAATAGGGACTTCGAAGTGGTCACTCAACATAGCAAAACATGTTTATCTGTTTTTTTTCTGTAGTTTTTAGTTATTACGGATGCTATAAAATAATTTTTTTTCATACAGGTCAAAACGTAGGCAGGTTCATAACGATGTTGTTGACAATTTTGCAACCGTTTTATCCAGTGCTGGCAGGCTTGTGGAGGTTGGAGGAATTGTAAAAGTTATTCTGTTTGAGATGGTGGTGAAGAGCAACAGCTACAATTGACACTATAGTATAGTCACGGTCTGTGCTTAAAAAATTCTTAAGCATGTATTTAATTTATGGAGTTTAGTTAGTTTGATAGCATTTTGCTTATTCTATTTGTTCTATGGAAACGTAATATATACCCCACATTGAACAGAAATACACTATTGTTGGATGCATATTTTTGTTCACCATTTTACTCTGCATTTGCCTTTAAAATGGTAGATATTTCAAATATGTTAACATTTTCAACAGGTGCAGTGCGTCGGAACACCGGTCTGCACTCAGGATGCAAACAATAGAGATATGTTGCGTGCACCCTGAAACAATGGCTGCGATTCCTGCACACCGAGATGGTGGATGGCGTCAGAGGCAACATAGGAGGAGGGAACAGTTACAACTGTAACAACATATGAGGAGGGAACCTTTACAACTGTAACAACATAGGAGGATGGAACAGTTACAACTGTAACAACACATGAGGATGCAATAGTTACAACTGTAACAACATATGAGGGTGTAATAGTTACAACTGTAACAACATATGATGAGGCAACATTTACAACTGTAACAACATATGAGGATACAATAGTTACAAATGTAACAACATAGGAGGAGGCAATAGTTACAACTGTAACACCATAGGAGGAGGCAACAGTTACAACTGTAACACCATAGGAGGAGGCAACAGTTACAACTGTAACAACATAAGAGGAGGCAATATTTACAACTGTAACAACACATGAGGATGCAACAGTTACAACTGTAACATCACAGGAGGATGCAACAGTTACAACTGTAACACATTTAGTTTGAGGAGGAACTGGTACCACACTGACACTACATCCAGACCTGGGGTCAATATTGTATTACACACATCACAGCAAGCTTACAAAAAAATTATTTTTGCAGCTTATACCATCTCTTGCTATATTTGGTAACAGTGAGAGAGCAGGGTACTTTGCAGACTTCAATTCCAATTCAATCTGTTTTTATTTTTATCAATTCAGTTCCAATTAACACATTTTTTTATCAATTCTAATTCAATTCAGAATTGACCCCAGGTCTGATTACATCACCCTTCAAACTTAATTAAAGAATAGCTTTTGTTTGTTAAAAGTGACATATATATTTCAAAACAGAAACAATTATGGTGCAGCAATGACAATAGTGTTCAGGTGTTGCTGTAGTAGGATCTAAATTTGATAATCATGACAATCCTGTTGACACCAACAGTACATGTGTTGTGATTGTTAAGTACAATGTAATGTTTAGTTTATCATGTCATCTATTTGTCCGGAGGACGTATTCCCTGAAAAGTTGTTCATGATATTTCTCCATTGGTGTCTGTCCTGCAAAACTTTTTCATGTTTGGAAACCGTTATCCCAAATTCAGACGAGTAGTTTTGGATAAGTTAGGCATTCAAATTGGGCTCATAGCAGATAGTGGCATATTGGCTGCAAAAATCTCTGATCATATGGCAATATTTGCAGAACTTAATTTCAATATCAATAAAACATATACTGTAACTGATAAAATTAGCATGAGATCATTCACAGGAAGAAACATTGACAGCTTTACAAATGAATTAGAAGATATAAACTGGCATCAAGACTTTGATCACAATTCAACAGCAGATCCACTCATATCGTACAATAACAAATTCTCTACCAAACTAGAGGAGGTAATGAACTATCACTTCCCATTGAAAGATATAAAGTTTAATAAATACAAACACAAGAAGTCGAAATGGATGACTTATGATCTCCTAGCTAAAATAAAAAAGACACAAACTATACTTAGAAGTACACATGACATGTCCTAACTCAAATATAAACAAACTAAAATCAACTGAGTTGGAAAATAAAGCAAAAGAAGTAAGGAAATTAAAACAAAAAGCAAAGGTTACTTATTATAACCTGCTATTTAGTAAATACAGGAATGACATCAGGAAAACATAGCTGATGTTATCAACAAATCCCAAAAACAATTTCCGACATATTTCAATGTAAATGAAACTAAGATAACAGATAAAAAAGAAATAGCAACACAATTCAATAACTTCTTCATAAATATTGGACCACACCCTACAAACAAATTAAACACTAATAGGAAACCAAGCTTCAAATCATATCTAAAAAAAGAACAAATGATACTAACTTCCAATTTACACCTGTCAGTGAAAATGACACAAAAAATATAATAAATAACTTAAAGTCAAAAAGAAGTATGGGAAATGACAACATTTCTTCAATATTACTGAAAAAAAATGTCATTGCCAAACCCCCTTACCAGTATAATTAATGAATCTCTACTTAGTGGAAAATTCCCTAAAAAATTCCTAAAGATATGCCCATCCACAAAAAATATGATAATCATAATTTCAACAACAACAGACCAATATCTCTTCTGCCGTGCATATCTAGTCTTTGAAAAAATAGTTTATACTCAATTATTCTACTATCTCACTCTTAATAAGCTCCTCCACCCAAATCAGTATGGTTTCAGGCTGAATATTCTACTGAACTGGCAATATCTGAATTAGTTGACAGAATCTTGACAAAAAAGGTTTACCAGTGGCAATATTTCTAGATCTGTCAAAGGCTTTTGACACAATCGATCATAAAATCTTTTCAAAAAAAATCCCACAGGACAAAATACAACAATGTGAAAATTGGACAAAATCGCACAGGCCGTAATACAATATTTATTTGTAGTTCTTCTCTAAGCATCCGTTCTAGTTTGGCAGACATTTATCAGTGTGCATTTCTTACATTTTTCTTCGGAAAATAGTAATAATAGGGTATGATTGTGTTTACTTTGAGGTTGTAGCTCCTGCTCTAAGCTAACATTCTTAATTGGTCTGCTCTTTGCTTTGTGTGAGTTGGGAATGGGGAAAGATGCCATATAAACAGTCCTTGCCACCTGACCTGTCTCCAGTCCACCACAACACAAGGGGTGTAATTGGCTTGCTAACTCTGCAATGTTTCACTGAGCTGATATTTTCTGAAGCAATATCAGGCTACAGGTCTTTCCATGTTGTTTGAATACCAGCTTAGCCTTTGTCTGACAATGTCTGTGCATTGTTTATTGCTTCCTGGCTGCTACTGTTGTGCTCACCATTATTATAAAAAGGCTAATCGCTAAGGCTACCCACCACTAGCACCATGGACCAGTACCCACCAGACAGTGAATACTGTGACTTAAATATAAATATATAAGCAGGTGTTATAATTAGTCTTGATTTTCAACTCATGTGAGACTGAAATTATACTTTTATTGACAACTCATTCAGGCAGTTTGTAATATGAAACGTACTGTAATTGATTGTAATTGAAATAAATTTTCAATTATACAAAATATAACAATTACATTTACAGCAAAATTTCAAAACCATAATCAATTACAATTACATAATTTAGCTGTAATCAATTACAATTACATAATTGGACCCAGCCCTGACTGCACCATACATAGTCACAGGGAGGCTTGTAAGATAGCGATCTCTCAGGTCTTAGTGCAGGCCTCCCTGGATCATCAAAACTATGTAAAATATGTACAAACTGTTATTTGACTCTGTATGTATCATCTAAACAAATAAAACTTCACTTCACCTCCATCTCATTGTCTCTGATCAGATATGGCTTCAATGAGGGGGCTGTCAATACTGAATGCAACATACTATGTTTTGGGTGAGTTGAGATAGAGGGCAGCTGAATTACATGCTGACTCAACTCTGTACAATAGCCCCTGGCTTGGTTGATTGTGTTAGACAGTAGAACAATATCGTCAGTAAGATCAGTATCACTTACGACCTTTGCAGGATGCCTTCTGCTATGCCGAGGGCCAAATGTAAATCCTGGTGCTGTGTCATCTTCACCTACCACCATTATGATCTACACTGGGACTAGTATAACGTTCACATGTATGCCATAGTATGCCATGCATGGGTATTATGTTGAATGCACAAATGTACGGGACTTTATGTATATCAGTCAGGTTATATCTGTGAAATAATTGTAAAACTGTTGTGTTCCACTTCTAGCGATAGGTTAGTAATTGTGAAGCCATAATTTGTTAGTTGTTATTGTATTTCTTTTGTATCAAATGTATTGCAGTATGAAACCATATCTGAGTATGTCTTAGAATATTAAAGCATAACATTTGTAATTATAGCATAAGCTATATCATATAAAATTGTTTATACATTAGTACAGCTTTCAAATATACAATAACTGAGGTTGTATTTGAATTAGGATTATGCTGTCAATGCATTGTTATGATTCTTAGTATGATATTACAAAAAAATCTCATTATGACTACACTCTCAGTGTCTAAGAATGGATTGGAATGTTTGTATATCACAGTATCGATGTATACATAATGATATTACACAGTATTTTTGTACATTCAACTATACTCAGATGAAAACTGATTGTAATTTTACATTGTGAAACATATCTGAAATAAAATGAATATTTTTATTATGAACATGTTCGTTTTTTGAAGGTTGGGAACACACTGAAATATGGTTGGGGTAACATTAGCGGATGGTTGGGACAACATTGGCTGATGGTTGGGGTAACGTTGGCAGATGGTTGGGGTAACGTTCGCGGATGGTTGGGGCAACATTGGCGGATGGTTGGGGTAACGTTGGCGGATGGTTGGGGCAACGTTGGTTGATGGTTGGGGCAACGTTGGTTGATGGTTGGGGCAACATTGGTTAGTGGTTGGGGCAACGTTGGCTGATGGTTGGGGCAACGTTGGCTGATGGTTGGGGCAACATTGGGTGATGGTTGGGGTAGCGTTGGCGGATGGTTGGGGCAACGTTGGCGGATGGTTGGGGCAACGTTGGTTGGTGGTTGGGGCAACGTTGGCTGATGGTTGGGGCAACGTTGGCTGATGGTTGGGGCAACGTTGGCTGATGGTTGGGGCAACGTTGGCTGATGGTTGGGGCAACGTTGGCTGATGGTTGGGGCAACGTTGGCTGATGGTTGGGGTAACGTTGGTACTATGTATGCTGTTGACGTAGGTGTAACGTTGGCCCAACGAGCAAAGTAACGTTGAGCCAACGATAGTTGCTGCTGTTGGGCGAACGTTGTGCCAACGGTTGGCATATGGTTGGCTGACTGTCACTGTGCTAGCTGGGTACACAACTCGCAACAGCGATCAAAAACACGCCTATCATGCCCTATGTCGTATACGGGCGAGGACTAGATCATGATGATCTAGTTATCGCCTGTCATGAACACGCTGCATAACATGATCATCATAGTATGGCTTAATTATGACGCAACGTTTTTTTCCACGAAATACCTGGTCTAGTGGTCTGCACTCGGATGATGATCCAGGCTTGGCAAAAAACGTCTGTCAGTGTCACCAGCTGCACTGAATGCGACAAAAGTGCCGCAATACCTATACCATCGATGCGGCAAGATAGTATACTAAACGCTAACAAGGAAATTAGATAACACCACTAATAAATACAGCGGAAATTCCCGCCAACCGACCGGTTTCAGTTTCGAGATGACAGGTGTAGTGCTATTATGTTCCGCCGTCAAATACTTTCCGCTTGATGTATCGGCGCATGCGCGAGGGTTTATTCATTGTGCCTCTCTGGTTTTCCGGCGGAGAGACCACTCCTTAAAATTCCGCCACGTGACCTTTCAAATAGCGAATAGACTTTATCAAGACCAAAATGGACTATTTATCGTTCTTAAACAATACTAGCGTTAGCCTCGATTATCCAGGCTCCGCGCTGTGGCGCCATCGTTTGTCGCACACATCATCGCCTGGGCACGGACCACAGTCACTTTTCCCATAGACGACCATTAATAACGTTCTTGCGCCTACATTGAAAATTTATCCTACAATTTTTCAGAATTCACAGAAAATTACAGACCCACTAAGACAAAATTCGTGAAAATGACCTCCTTTTCGCACAAATTGCTTCAACGCATGATATGCCCCTGCATTTCTGCCATGAAATTCCCCGGTTTCCAAAATATGAGTACATCCTGCCTAACAGCCACTGTGTCCTTACACAACTGGTATACCTACTGACAAATGGCATCGTTTCAAAGCTTAGATGCTACTGTGCACAAAAACATCACTTCCACTCACTCATCCACACAATTTCTGCTCTCACAAATAAACCCTATCTGCACAATTCATTTTTTTCCTTGGGACTCTTTATGTAATGGCGGACGGATTCTGACTGTGGTCCGTGCCCGCCTCTGCCTCTGGCCTGGATGCAATCTGAACTTGTGTATGAACTAGTGCCTTGCGCGGGCCTATAATTTTAGCCCAAGGCCGGCCCGCAATTAGCAGTCCAGGCCCGGCCCAAGTCCGCAGCAATTTTTCAAGCCCGGCCCGGCCCAGGCCCGCAAACTAGAATTTAGGCCCAGGCGCAGACCCGACCCGACCCAGACCGTGAATGTTTGGCCCATGCCCGGTCCGGCCCGCAAGTTTCAGGCCAATACCCGGCCCATACCTGCGGGCCAAAGACGGGTAAGCCCGCGGCCCGCAAGCCCGCGGCCCGCTAAGTTTAAAGAAGATAAAACTATAATCTTGTAAGATACGAAACACAAATAAACTGTAAAACATACTTATTGTTTTATTAAATAAAAAAATAATATGTGAGCATTGTATAATGTTCACTACTGAAATACTAATGTCAGTTGTTGTTTAGTGGTGTCTATCTAGTAGCTACTACTATATGTCACCCACTGGCACTGACACCCAGTGGCATTTCCAGCAGGCCTGCAGTCACTAGCCTGAGACAGATCAGGTTGAGACATGTGTGAATTAGTACAAGTATGAATGAATCAGTACTGGGGAAATTGTAGATACTAAATAATAGTCACTAGTTCACACAATTGAAAAATACCAATTACCAACTGGGGTGGGTACTGGGTACTGGCACTACTGGGCAGTCGAGTGGGCAGAGGCCAGTGGGCTGGTCATTCAGGCGGGCAATGTTTGGAGGGAAGACCTAGACAATAGAATGTCCACTGGTTTGGTCAAAGGGTGATTAAGTACGTGGTTAATCATGGCTTGATTGCCTCTGCAAATATGTCTAAAGTAAACATTTGAGGCTGGCTGCTTCCAGCCAGGTGAACTTAAGTGGCCTGGTATGGGGTCATTAGATCTATGCAAAAGGGTACATTCATGCCAAAAATATGCGGTTTACAAAGTCTAGACATCACGGAATAAGGGATATGAAGTTAAGTTTGAGCTGAAGAAGAATGATGGGAAACATGCATTAACTGTGATGAAGCCAGTGAAACAAGTGCCACTACTCCAGTCACAGTGTCTTGCCAGTACATGTTTAAAGAATTATAATACAAAGATATGGGCATGCGACTATGCACATATTTTATATGAAATGTCTCTATTAAAAGAATGCACATTATTAAAATGATACCATAGGAAGTCCCATTGTTGAAAAGAGGTTAAACTGCATTCCAATGTATAAAGCACTAGTGTCATTCATAATTCCATGCAAGGTCTCAATTTGCAACCATATAATACTAAAGAAAAAATTTAAACATTCATTAACTGGAATTACAATTTATAATCAGTTTTTTATTAATAATAAAATTTATAATCTGGGTTTGGATGAATATTTTTATTATGTCAAGGCCCAGCCCAAGCCCGGCCCGTGCAGGGCACTAGTATGAACCCAGATTGTGAACGCATACATAGTAAGTTAATTACGATGTCATCCGGACATTTAACTAATTCATAAAATAAAATTTCAAAAAAAGTTAAATCAGGTAAAGAAAATTTTGCTGTAGCATCTCGACAATGACGCTGATTGGAGTTGGTAACAACGATACCACGTCTTTGAGGCCAGACCACGTCTTTGAGGCCAGACCATAGAGTTACATTATTAATCAGCCCCATATAAACAAGAGCGATATGCCAGCTCACTGCAGTGAAGCGGGCGTGGACCACTTGCCGGCATTTCATTGCACGGCAGAAACAGTTGCATCCACTGCAAGACATACAGGGTAGTACTGTTTATAGTGTGAACACATCATGTTATTAATAGTTATCTAACATATGTAAGTAAGTCAGTCAATAAGTTAATTTATTTCCTCCTCACCATCATCATGTACAATATAAGGCCAACAAAAGCAATGAAGATGAGGTGGCTGCCTAGCTGAGGAGTAGCAAATAAACGTACAGGCCAAATAAACGTATAGGCCAAATAAACGTATAGGGTGACAAATCGGTCAAATTTAATAATAGTATAGTGTCGAATAACAGTATAGGAGGGCAAATTGCTCAAAATAAATAATAGTACAGTGCGAAAAAGTCACTAGTATATTTGTCTATTTTAGCGCCGAAGCAATTTTTTACTCGACGTGAAGCCAAGGCGTCCCTAGAAAACTACGCGGATCGCTGGGTATTTTGGTTTTTTTTCTGCCGAATATGCATAAACTTTGTGCGTATTCGCGTCACCGCAGATATAGTAACCACATTTTATATCTGCGGAAAACCGGGGAATTTTGTGTTTTTAGATGGACATTCGCACGGCGGTCATTTACGGTCAGTTTACGCGGTGATAATGGCGTCTTAGCTAATAATATACCATGTCGAGCTCTAGCGAACTAAGGATTCTGACCGATTCGTCTAGTCATGGAAATATAACGGTGTAACGCTTCGGGATCAAAATCTAGGATCCTCAGAAGCACGGGATCTAAATTCACGACTGTCGTTCGAAAGGATGATAACTTAGCCGTCAGAGGGAACCACATGCAGCTCCAGTTGGGAGCAAGTGATGTTATCGCGAGCGGTAAACCGCTTCGTGGATGATTTATTAGCGCTAGCAATAGGGAGTGAGAACCATTGTTCTTCTAAAAATTATACCCTGCATAATTTGCCACGGTTATCGGAGAATATAGGCTGGCACAAATGTTAAAATTTAATAATAGTATACAGCCAAATAAGGTGCGTATAGGATGGCATTTTTCATCAAATAAATACGCGTATAGGGACGTTTATTCGGCACTCAAGAGTATAACCATATCGGGTTAGTAGCCAGTGATGATGACACCAGGAACAAATTAACTCGAAGATTTGTCATTGTCATTTGTTCTTAATGGGGCAAGGCCACCCGATTGATTAATCATTTGGTTGAGGGTGGTCACAGCAGTTGTGTTATAAGCTTGGGCAGTTGGGTTGTTCATACTGGAGTAACATCGTGCATGAAACTCTCCAAGACATACACGTTTTGGAGGCCTGCTGGAGACAGTTGTGGGACAACGAATATGATTATTTCCTGTGTGGCTTAAAACTGTATGAATCGACAGAAGACAGGATCTAAAATGTTTTTGCAAAGGTAAGAATCCTCAATTTTACTAAAATAGTTTAGTTGACTGTCAACACGAACATGCATTAGTGCATGGATAGATTGTGCATGTAATCAGGTATTAGGTAACTGTAGCTAGGATCAGGTGATGCCCTCTCTCACTTTGAAGTTACTGATTAATTGCTATAAGAAGTGGCTGTGAGGGGGTTTATCTTGACTAATCCCTAGCACAGACCCTAACTGTGCCTTGAGCAATGTCCAATTCGTCTGTAAACAACAATGCAATGACAGCTATATATATATATATATATATATATATATATATATATATATATATATATATATATATATATATATATATATATATATATATATATATATACATACATACATACATACATACATACATACATACATACATACATACATACATACATACATACATACATACATACATACATACATACATACATACATACATACATACATACATACATACATACATACATACATACATACATATATACATGTGAAATAGAAAACATTGTTGACCGTTGAGTTCATGCAATTAGGGGTTTAAACATGTATAGTACTAGTTTTACATTAATACCTACATGTATGCTAGGGAATTTATGGATAAACATTAGTATATTATTATTATATTAGTACTGAACAAGATAACGTGCAGACAAAATTGTGAACAGCACTAATGTGTTGGAACTATGGTATTTAATAGATTTTTATGTATCATGTTATCTTACACTGGACGCTATGATATGAAAATAGCTCACTTGTTCTGTTTGTATTTGTACAGGCTCACTCCTTGATGTGGTACTGAAGATCAGGAGTGTAAATTGTGCAATGACTGAGAAACTTAGTTTTGTATAATTTTAGTAGTAAGCTTAATTTATCAGTTTAGTTAGTAAGTTGTAATAAATGCAATTTTATCTTACAAACTTGCCTTACAGTGGTATTTTCTTAATTGAGGCATAAGCTTACCACCTGCAGCCTACATATTATCATAGTTATTTAACAGTCACATTAGTAAGACATGAATTTAAATAATTGTACATCTACTACACTCAATAATTGAAGTTATTTAGTAGATGCTGGTATGATATATATATATATATATATATATATATATATATATATATATATATATATAATATCTCTTATTAGTGCTCCATATCTATGGATATATAATGAAGACTGGGTGCTGTACAGTATAAACACTGGGTCTCCAGTGGGTTCTTGTCGTGCAGCAGCATGAATGTCACTGGTCCATGCCTGCATCAGTGTATCATGTGTCAACTGATAAGGGCTCAGCTGTCTTGTTGTACTAACAGGTGTTCTATTTATGTATGAGGGCCAGACTCTCTTCTCCCCTTATGAAAATATACCACGGTATGCCATGGTTATTACATGGTAAACCATGACATTACATCGTAAACTGTGGTATACCATGGTTTACCCGTTTCAAAATACCATGGTATTTCACCATGCCTTCCCTATTTCAAAGCATCGTGGATTACTATGCTTTCTATGGGATATCATGGTATTTTACCATGGTTTACCATGATTTACCATGGTTTACCTGTTTCAAAATACCACGGTATAGCATGGCATTTACCATGATATATTTTCATAAGGGTCGGCGAATTCACGACGGCAAGCGAGAGTCGGATACGCGAGACTATGCGCGGACGCTGTATCTAACTAAAATGGACACCCCTAACTTTCACATTGCTATACTTAATAACACAACTTCGGTTGAGGTTGTTGGCGAATGGCGCTCTATGCGGGCTTTGTTATTGAAAACTCAAAACTTATCAACACACGTGTTCTCTGTGACACAACATCTTTTATACAATTCAATTGTTTCTCTACACCTAGTAAGTAAATAAATCAAGTGTGGTTGAAAAATGGTCGATGGAACGTCGTATTATATCAGCCACTTTTTCGCAGCTTTTCTATTTTACCCAGTTATCCACACTGTGTCTGTGCTGTGGAGCTTATTTTCGATCATTGGCTTACGATAGATTTAAAGAGCATGTTTGTGAAATGCATTTTGAAAACGCTCCTTAAAATTATAACGATAATTATAACTGTTTTATGATGGATTTTCCTGATGAACTCATTATCTTAGTGAAACGATCAACAGGTACGCAAAATTGCATCAAGCCCAGCCCGGCCCAGCCCGCAAACTAGAAATAAATTTTTATGAACGAACTATCCCAAACACGCCTACAAAATATCTGCCCCATACACGTGAAGCTGATGGAGATATGAGGGAATATGCAGACATATAGTCGCAAACTACTCTTAGTATAGACATCATTTTAAGTAAAACTGGTCTAAATTTGTCTAAAAACTAAGTTTAAATAAGCAGAGTTGCTTCTTTGATGTAATTAAACTCAACAATAACGTGGATATAATGTGGTTGATTCTATGACTATGTGAAGCATTTGTATTACCCGGCCATCAAAAATAGTGTACAACTAAGTATGTTACCGAGTGAAAATAAAATTATCAATCAGTCATCAATCAAAACAAAATTGGACAGTTAGTGCTAACATAGTTCAGCAGTCTCATTTAAACATCAGTAGTCACCGATATGTCCTACTAGTCAGTGTTCCACATTGCATTATATATCAAGTTCAATTTCACAAATGTTTATTCATAATTTTTTTCAAAAAAATTATAATGTGTCGAATGTTTTAATTTCCAATCACCGCAATGCCATATTGCATATATGCCAATGTACTAGTTGATTAGTGTCTAATCTACGATCCACCGATATATCAAAAAGGTAACAAGTGCGTGCAGTTTGCGAACTTGTTGGCATTGACTAGTATGCCAATAATTCATGTTACAATATTGTTAAACATGATACTCACGTCTTGTAACACTCCTGTGGTGCAACATTGAACCACGTACACTCTCGACTCGAACCTGTTTTTTTATTTATTTAGCAATGATGTTCGTTGTTGCGATTTTACGTCATGAATAAATTAAAAGCACTTGGCAGTTTGCTCAAGGTAATACACACCTCGTGTTTTGATTATCGCAGTCTAATCAGTTGCGTATCTAGGATCTCGCAAAGGGAAGGCCAAAAGCAAAGTGGGGGGCAAACTTAGTCAACCATTAATTAACATGCTACCATGTAGCGGCGCAACGGAAACATATGGACAAAAAAATAAAGCCAAAAGGGGGCCATGGCCCAGTCCCCCCAAATACGCCACTGAACTAAATGATGGTGCTGTTTGTCAGTACGTTGGTGTGAATGTATTGTTTTATTTACAAGTGATGCAGTTGATAATTGTATTCGGTCATTTTTTTCAAGTTATATTATAAAACAATTATACCAAATTTTAAGCTTTCTGCATTATTATTAGTGTATTATTAAGGAAATTGTCGGTAAAATGGCCCCTTAAGCATGGACTGACCTACATTTAACTTTTTTAAATAGCTATTTTTTTTTATATTTCCCAGGAATCGTATGCACGGAGAGCGGATATTCAATGTATCAACAGCGTGCAAAGAGACCCATTCTTTTAAAGAACACAAATTGGAGGCCCAAGCGGGTCCCCTCACAAAGATGTCGCACAAATCTCACACGTAGGCGACCCACGCTCATACCTTGCACACTCGCGATGCGCCCACTGGCTACAGCCTCCACGTTGCAACTCCTTGCCTTGTACCTACTTACATATGATGTATCTACAGTTTGTGTAACTGCTAGAAGCGTGCATATGTTTAAAAACAAGGTTGACACATCCCAGGAAGGCGGGTTACGCGTAAATGAAAAAAATTTGGACTCTCAATAAACCAATGGCTGCCTTGTCCACTTGTCGGCCTTGGATGGTGATCTTGTTAAATCTCTTGACGTAACTTTGGACAATAGAAGAAAAAACGCATGACAGCCTTCCGCCGTTATCGCCGCCATGTAGGAATGACAGCCTTCCGCCATTATCGCCGCCATGTAGGAATGACAGCCTTCCGCCGTTATCGCCGCCATGTAGGAATGACAGCCTTCCGCCGTTATCGCCGCCATGTAGGAATTACATTACACCTCTCGTTGAATGCGGCACATTACTCGTGAAGTAGTTGACGATGGTCAAAGGTGAAGAACATTCTGACATTCGACCAGTGGGTCCACCCTACCTAGACTTAGCTGTGGAAACTGTAAACTGGCCGACAGCACAACTGGTGAAGTATTTGTTACACACTGAAAGAAGAAAATTGTGGTGGCAACGATATGTCAGGGATACAGTGATGCTGCCAACAATGTTAACTCGGCTGTTGTGCATGCCGGCAAAGAGCCACTTGTGAGAAGTATGATGGATACCATCCAGTAGACGGCCTTCTCCTTGAACTACGTATGTTTGCGTGCCATCCTGGCCCAGCGTGAGTTACAAGAGTACGCACAATCCGGTATGCACAACAAAACTAATCTGCAATCGTTACACGAGACAAGATGGTCCAGTCGTGCGAATGCACCGTATTCATTCATATCTGTATTGCCTGTTGTAGACACTGCCGTGGATTATTTGGAAGAAGATGAGGAAGCCGCCATCGCGTTGAACAAATGCAAACAAAACATTATTCTGCCTTTTTATGTTTTTCTTGACTGTGTGGTGCTTTTTATGTTTTGAAATCATTATCACAGGCAAACAACACAATCAACAAAGAGATAGCTGGTGTTATCTCTTTATTATGTTCACAATTATTCAATCAATATTTGTATTCGTTCCAATTCCAGAGTGCTGAGTGATACCTCAGTGACGACTGTTTGAGAATTGTGCATTGATTGATACATTAATTGAACACAATGTTTGTGGGTCAAACCTAGTCTTGCTCATTGGCATATACGACCACTACTGGGTTTCTCACACAAATATTGAATGAGTGAGTAAGCTACTAAAAGATTACTCATCATAACAGCTTGCAGGCACAAACTAGCAATATTGTTGGAACATCAACTGGAGTTGTTTTTAATGAAAACGCAAGCAACAAGTATACAATTCATCGTTGGACACGTCAATGAACACAATATAAATTGAGCACCAGTTGCCGTCAAAAATAATATTTCAACAACACGTCTAACGAAATATCAAAAAAGAGCTCTGGAAAAAACCAAACATGAAGAAATAAGCACTACAATCAAGAGGAGAAAATGACTTGCCACACACTCAGAAGAGATCTAACAAATACAACCAAACAAGCACTGGGCTATAACCCACAAGGAAAGAGAAGACAAGGAAGGCCAAAAATCAACTGGAGACGCTCCACACTACAAGATCTTGATAAAGTGGGGGTCACCTGGCAAGAGGCCAAAGTTCTAGCCCAGAAGAGAGTGAGGTGGAGAAACATGGTTGACGCCCTATGCTCCTGAAGGGGCCAAGAGTATTAAGAAGTACAGCGCCACGATAGGGTAAATTGTATTGTTATACCCTATAATGTTGCAGTCAAAAATAATATTTCAACAACATGTCAACCAGTTTAGAATGTTCATGTTCACAGTATATTCATGATAAACAATTGTGTAATAGCGAAATAATCTCTATCAGACTCAGCAAAACCAACTCAGAATATTGCTTAGTGCAACTTTCATTGGAATGTACTCTGCATCTTAGTTTTTATATGTACAAGCATATAAATACATATTTCAGACCGTATACAGTGTAAATAAGTTTCCCTTTCATTTAACAAATTTTTTCACATTCAACAAATTTAAATAAGTACACAGTATAACGCAGTGTGTCCCATTTACCGGGCATCACAAACATCCACTTTCATGTCAACATTTACTGCTGACTAGATATCTGGATGTCACTTTCAAATGTCCTGAATCAGCACTGATAGGATATCTGAATGTCACAAATTTCTTGAACAATACTGATTAAATATCTGAATGTCACTTTCAAACGTATTGAACCAGTGCTGATTGGATATCTGAATGTCACAAACTTCTTGAACTAGTGTTGATTGGATATCTGAATGTCACACTTTTTATTAGCACTGATTAGATATCTGAATGGCACTCTTAAACTACTTGAACCAGCACTGATTAGACATCTGAATGTCACTTTCAAACATAAACAAGTACAGACTTTCATCAACAAATGCCTGCGCAGAGTTTTATACCTAAAATGGTCAGACAAGGTATCCAATACTACGCTTGGGAAAGGACCAAACAACTGCCAGTAGAAAACGAAATAAAGCATAGAAAATGGAGGTGGATAGGACACACACTGAGGAAACCAGCAACAAACATCACACGACATTCACTTATGTGGAACCCCCGAGGGAAGAGAAAAAGAGGAAGGCCAAGAAACACCCGGCAGAGAGACACTGAAAACGAAAGAATACATGGGACACACCAGGATAGAATACATGGGATACACCGGGATAGAATACATGGGATACACCGGGATAGAATACATGGGATACACCGGGATAGAATACATGGGACACACCGGGATAGAATACATGGGACACACCAGGATAGAATACATGGGATACACCGGGATAGAATACATGGGATACACCAGGATAGAATACATGGGATACACCAGGATAGAATACATGGGATACACCGGGATGGGATACACTAGGATAGAATACATGGGATACACCGGGGTAGAATACATGGGATGCACCGGGATAGAATACATGGGACAGACCAGGATAGAATACATGGGATACACCGGGATAGAATACATGGGATGCACCGGGATAGAATACATGGGACACACCAGGATAGAATACATGGGATACACCGGGATAGAATACATGGGAAACACTAGGATAGAATACATGGGATACACCAGGGTAGAATACATGGGATACACTGGGATAGAATACATGGGATACACTGGGATAGAATACATGGGATACACCGGGATAGAATACATGGGATGCACCGGGATAGAATACATGGGATACACCGGGATAGAATACATGGGATACACCAGGATAGAATACATGGGACACACCGGGATAGAATACATGGGATACACCGGGATAGAATGCATGGGATGCACCGGGATAGAATACATGGGATACACCGGGATAGAATACATGGGATACACCGGGATAGAATACATGGGATACACCAGGATAGAATACATGGGATACACCGGGATAGAATACATGGGACACACCGGGATAGAATACATGGGACACACCGGGATAGAATACATGGGATACACCGGGATAGAATACATGGGACACACCGGGATAGAATACATGGGACACACCGGGATAGAATACATGGGACACACCGGGATAGAATACATGGGACACACCGGGATATAATACATGGGATACACCGGGATAGAATACATGGGATACACCGGGATAGAATACATGGGATACACCGGGATAGAATACATGGGATACACCGGGATAGAATACATGGGATACACTGGGATAGAATACATGGGATACACCGGGATAGAATACATGGGATGCACCGGGATAGAATACATGGGATGCACCGGGATAGAATACATGGGATACACTGGGATAGAATACATGGGATACACCGGGGTAGAATACATGGGATACACTGGGATAGAATACATGGGATACACCGGGATAGAATACATGGGATACACCAGGATAGAATACATGGGATACACTGGGATAGAATACACTGGGATAGAATACATGGGATACACCGGGATAGAATACAGCCTTCTCCTTGAACTACGTATGTTTGCGTGCCATCCTGGCCCAGCGTGAGTTACAAGAGTACGCACAATCCGGTATGCACAACAAAACTAATCTGCAATCGTTACACGAGACAAGATGGTCCAGTCGTGCGAACGCACTGTATACATTCAAATCTGTATTCCCTGTTGTAGACACTGCCGTGGAATATTTGGAAGAAGATGAGGAAGCTGCCATCGCATTGAACAAATGCAAACAAACAAAACATTATTGTGCCTTTTTATGTTTTTCTTGACTGTGTGGTGCTTTTTATGTTTTGAAATCATTATCACAGGCAAACAACACAATCAACAAAGAGATAGCTGGTGTTATCTCTTTATTATGTTCACAATTATTCAATCAATATTTGTATTCGTTCCAATTCCAGAGTGCCGAGTGATACCTCAGTGACGACCGTTTGAGGAATTGCTGATATATATGTTAATGTCGAGATGAAAAATATGTTAAACTAGTTGTCTTACTTATTTAAAATTAGTTTGTAATTATAGTATTTAAACCAGTTTGCTGTTTCATTGTGCATTGATTGATACATTAATTGAACACAATGTTTGTGGGTCAAACCTAGTCTTGCTCATCGGCATATACGACCAGTACTGGGTTTCTCACACAAATATTGAGTGAGTGAGTAAGCTACTAAAAGATTACTCATCATAACAGCTTGCAGGAACAAACTAGCAATATTGTTGGAATATCAACTAGACTTGTTTTTAATGAAAACGCAAGCAACAAGTATACAATTCATCGTTGGACACGTCAATGAACACAATATAAATTGAGCACCAGTTGCAGTTGCCATCAAAAATAATATTTCAACAACACGTCTAACAAAATATCAAAAAAGAGCTCTGGAATAAACCAAACATGAAGAAATAAGCACTACAATCAAGAGGAGAAAATGACTTGCCACATACTCAGAAGAGATCTAACAAATACAACTAAACAAGCACTGGACTATAACCCACAAGGAAAGAGAAGACAAGGAAGGCCAAAAATCAACTGGAGACGCTCCACACTACAAGATCTTGATAAAGTGGGGGTCACCTGGCAAGAGGCCAAAGTTCTAGCCCAGAAGAGAGTGAGGTGGAGAAACATGGTTGACGCCCTATGCTCCTGAAGGGACCAAGAGTATTAAGAAGTACAGTACCACGATAGGGTAAATTGTATTGTTATACCCTATAATGTTGCAGTCAAAAATAATATTTCAACAACATGTCAACCAGTTTAGAATGTTCATGTTCACAGTATATTCATGATAAACAATTGTGTAATAGCGAAATAATCTCTATCAGACTCAGCAAAACCAACTCAGAATATTGCTTAGTGCAACTTTCATCGGAATGTACTCTGCATCTTAGTTTTTATATGTACAAGCATATAAATACACATTTCAGACCGTATATACAGTGTAAATAAGTTTCCCTTTCATTAAAATTTTTTTTCACATTCAACAAATTGAAATAAGTACACAGTATAACGCAGTGTGTCCCATTTACCGGGCATCACAAACATCCACTTTCATGTCAACATTTACTGCTGACTAGATATCTGGACGTCACTTTCAAATGTCCTGAATCAGCACTGATAGGATATCTGAATGTCACAAATTTCTTGAACTAGCACTGATTAAATATCTGAATGTCACTTTCAAACTTATTGAACCAGTGCTGATTGGATATCTGAATGTCACAAACTTCTTGAACTAGTGTTGATTGGATATCTGAATGTCACACTTTTTATTAGCACTGATTAGATATCTGAATGGCACTCTTAAACTACTTGAACCAGCACTGATTAGACATCTGAATGTCACTTTCAAACATAAACAAGTTAGGTAGATATATGTCAACAATTGCCAACATTCCTCAACTGTATCACAGGTTAGATTTCGTGTCGCCATTCTGGGTCTTCATGACGCGTCACTGCACTAATGTCGAGCTGCTCCCCCAGGCCTCCAGCAGTGCATTTGTCTACAAAGCAACACCAACATTTGAACTAAATTTGTTTGCCTTAGGTATGGTAAATTTGTGTCGTCTTTGGACCAACCAAATATGACAACCAAGTTTTACATATGGGAAATAAATGTGCCTCCTCACAATTAATTTTGCAGATGACCTTGCTCTCCTGTCCCACAGTCACCAACAGATGCAGGAAAAAAACAGAGCTTCTAAACACAGTGTCAACACAGACAGGACTCAACATCAACAGAATCAAGACAAGGATCATGAAAGCCAACACGAAGAACAACAACCCATTCACACTGGGAGAGGAACCACTGGAAGAAACAGACTCCTTCAAGTACCTGGGCAGCATAATCAACAAGAGCGGAGGCACAGAAGAAGACGTCAAAGCACGGATAGAGAAAGCTAGAGTAGCATACCTCATATTGAAAAAAAATTTGAAGAAAAACAAATCAAGCTTAACACCAAACTGAGGATATTTAACTTAAATGTCAAGTCAGTGTTACTCTATGACTTGGGGACATGGGAAATTATACAGAAAACATTAAAAAGAGTATAGACTTTCATCAACAAATGCCTGCGCAGAGTTTTATACCTAAAATGGTCAGACAAGGTATCCAACACTACGCTTGGGAAAGGACCAAACAACTGCCAGTAGAAAACGAAATAAAGCATAGAAAATGGAGGTGGATGGGACACACACTGAGGAAACCAGCAACAAACATCACACGACATTCACTTATGTGGAACCCCCGAGGGAAGAGAAAAAGAGGAAGGCCAAGAAACACATGGCAGAGAGACACTGAAAACGAAAGAATACATGCGATACACCGGGATAGAACACATGGGATACACCGGGATAGAATACATGGGATACACCAGGATAGAATACATGGGATACACCGGGATAGAATACATGGGATAGAATACATGGGATACACCGGGATAGAATACATGGGATACACTGGGATAGAATACATGGAATACACCAGGATAGAATACATGGGATACACCAGGATAGAATACATGGGATACACCGGGATAGAATACATGGGATACACCAGGATAGAATACATGGGATACACCGGGATAGAGATGGAGAAAATGGTCACAAACAGACAAGAGTGGAGGACCATGGTCGATGGCCTATGCTCCCAGTGAGCAAACAGGCCAAAGTAAAGTAAGTAACCTTCCAACCTTTAATTATGAAAAGGTTCGAAGTGTGACTGTTTTATCATAAAGTCACGTTATATACTATAAACTACTTCCATTCATCATCTTCACCAGCCAAATGTTTTCAATGAACCACAATTTGTTACTGTAATTTGACCGAGTTCTATTTAATTTGAATATTTCATCCTGAATATCATGTTTACATTGCCTTCTGAATGGCAAGGTCAATGTTCTTAAACAGAGAATGGTCAAATTGTATATTTCTTTAAACCGTGATTCAATAAAATACATTTGTGCGTTGTCATGATGTTAGAATATATATACATTACTGTAATAGCTTTTATATGACATGATATCATGATAACAACAATTAGAGTTTGTACCTTTTTAATATCCACCATAAACTTGTGGATATTACCAAACGGTGTGTGAAATTGGTAACACCATTTTAAGACATAGCTATTTCAACACAGCACTGCTGGGTCCATGTAAGGGTTTAAGACAGTCATATCATTGGCTAAGTTTTTACTACTACTGTGTGTGGGCCAGTGAAAAGCCATACTTGTCCATATTCTTGAATTGATTGGCTGCATGATAAATACTAGCCAGCAGGCACATCATACAGACCTGTTATGTTCCAATGTCAAAATAATTTAATGGTTTGAGGAAGTAATTGAAATATTAATAGTTTCTTGCATATTGAAATTGTTTGATGAGTAGTTCTGTTTTATTTGTATAATCGTACAATCATACGACTATGTATGTTGCACTATTTGGTCTTTTTACTGAACCAGCAGCTGTAGTGTCCGACCAAGAGCCACAGGAAGACCTTAGTGTCAATACAAACCCTTAACAAGGGAACATAGTTATAGGAATCATGACCAGCCAGCCAGCCAGCCAGCCAGCCAGCCAGCCAGCCAGCCAATCAATATTTTATTTCCAACAAACACTTCAAATTCCACAATAGCACAAATAGATTACAATGCCATATTCAACAATTATTAATTATTAGTAATAGTGCATTGGAAAGGGGGTAAACAGCAGTATAATACTTATCCATGGTTCACCCCAACCCGAGTAGTTATATATGCTACTAATAATAATATTATTATTATGACTGCTTTTTTAGACCTAATACATAGAGAAAATATTTAAAAAAAATTATAATGTTTTTTTAATCCTTGTACGCCTCTACATCCAATTATATTTTTGTGTAAAGAATTCCTTAATTTCACACCATAAATAGAAATATACATTGATTTTATGTTGGTGCGGATACGATAACTACTGAAGGTATTTTTCAGCCTGGTACCGTGTGTTGACACATAAAGCTTTAAAATGTTTTGTAAATTATCTGGTAGTTCATTGCGATATGCTTTAAACATAATGACCGCAGTCTTAAATTTAACTAAATCTACAAATTTCTAAATGCACAGTTGTTTAAAAAGGATGCTGGTATGCTCTAGGCGTTTTGTGCCACAAACTAGATGAACTATTCATTTCTGTAATACTGTTATAAAGTAAATGTTTGTAGCATAGGTGTTACCCCATATTTCACTACATTAATTGATGTATGGCAAAAACAAAGTGCAATACAATATAAACATTCCATCTTGATTAATTAGACAACTTGCCTTGTTGTACATGATTGCTGCAACTTTTGAATTTTTTTATCTAGCCATGTTAATGTGATGTTTCCAGTTCAGATCAATAAATATGCCCAAAAATTTGGTTACATGTATTCTAGTTATTCGTTCATTATTTATGAACAAATTAATGTCAACATCGGATGGACGGTTCTTTGACATGGTCAGGGTGTGGATGTCACTTTGACATGGTCGGAGCGTGGATGTCACTTTGACATGGTCAGGGTGTGGATGTCATTCTGACACGATCTGGGTGTGGATTTCACTTTGAAATGGTCAGAGTGTGGGTGTTGTTTTGACACGATCAGGGCATGGGTGTCACTTTGACACGGTCAGGGTGTGGATGTCACTTTGACACGGTCAGGGCGTGGATGTCACTTTGACAAGGTCAGGATGTGCATGTCACTCATCTCTCACCTATGTTATCAAGTTGCATGTCAGCGAATCGCTGTAGAAAATCGTCCGCTGCAGAGTCGTCATCCACCAACTCTACTCCTGTGTATGCTCCGTGACTGCAGCACTCCTGTAGCAACCTACCACAAGGCAAAAGGTCAGAGGTCGACTACCCTGTCATGTTGAGGTACGGTACTGAACAATTATTGCCATTGTCAAATTCTTGGTATCTATTTGTATCATTCACTGCAAGTACCAGTTTCACTAAATCCACTTAAAAATCATTTCACCAGTTTTTGAAAAAGTAGTTATAAGTATAAATGATGTTTGATGCGACATTGATACTTTGCTTACAGTTTTAGCCATCATACATATGAAATAGTAACAACTTTGTACATAAGAAATAGTAATAACACTGTCAGAATAATACATTCTTATTCCAAATAATTATTCTGGGGTTCCGGCCATGTACTTATTTTGTCATTACATCAAACATGTTAAAATTTAATAATCTGCAAACAACTGTATATAGAATAAAATACAGTAAAATGTTTTGTTCTTGTAAATGGTAAAAATTAATAAACACATACATAAAAGCTAAAAAATAATATATATATATATATATATATATATATATATATATATATATATATATATATATATATATATATATATATATATATATATATATAGTGCATCTTCAGAGCCACCTTGAACTGTCCAACACTCATGGATTGGCGTACTATAATTGTGGTTAACACCATATGGAAGAGCAGAGACTTCAACTTCAAAACCAAGCTTAAACTCTACAGCGCACTTGCTGTATCCAACCTCCTCTATGGATGCGAGAGCTGGATTCTGACAGCAGAGACGCGTACAAACATTTGAAACGAAATGCTTCAGGCGACTCCTCTGCATTTCGTACATTGAACACAAGGAACATCTGAGACAACAAGCGGACTCCCTTGCTGGAAAGCAAGAGCCCTTGTTGGCAACAGTAAAACGATGTAAGTTCTCCTGGTTTAGCCACTTCACTTGGCACAACACCATTGCAAAAACCGTCCTGCAAGGCACCCTGGAGGGCAAGAGACAACACCCTGGAGGGCAAGAGACGACACCCTGGAGGGCAAGAGAAGACACCCTGGAGGGCAAGAGATGACACCATGGAGGGCAATATACGACACCCTGGAGGGCAAGAGACGACACCCTGGAGGGCAAGAGATGACACCCTGGAGGGCAAGAGACAACACCCTAGAGGGCAAGAGAAGACACCATGGAGGGCAA
Source organism: Lamellibrachia columna (assembly GCA_963662155.1). Lineage (NCBI taxonomy): Eukaryota > Metazoa > Annelida > Polychaeta > Sabellida > Siboglinidae > Lamellibrachia > Lamellibrachia columna. Next base: position 20,354,615 of record OY759275.1, read on the forward strand.
GAGACGACACCCTGGAGGGCAAGAGAAGACACCATGGAGGCAAGAGAAGACACCCTGGAGGGCAAGAGACGATGGGGCCGCCAGAGAAAAACCTGGCTAGATAACATACAAGAGTGGACACATCGAGACCTACTGACCGCGTTACACACAGCAGAGGACATACAACACTGGGGAGGACTATGTGTGAATGGCACCCCTACGATTGTCCCGGTCAAGGGATTAAGGAAGGATAAGGAAGAAGGAATTGACAATTGGTTCCCAGCCTTTGGAGCTGCACAAGAGAAAGCTCGTTCATTGATTTTAGCACAAGAAGTAGCATGTTTAAAGGTAATGTATGGCCATTTTCATTGGTTAACTGATACGCAAGGTGAGGTTTCATATAATTAAAATACCAAAATTCTCTTAATTTTTGGATCTCAAAGTTCCAAAAAATAACAATGCTATACTTTGACCATGTCTTAATCTTTATTGCTATAGAATATTCATTGTCAGAACTTACATAGGAATTTGATGGACTATTAAAGCATCCGTCATGTTTCACCTTCAAAATTTAAGACTTTCTGGTCGGTCCTTTATATGCAATAAAGCAGCACCAATATATGTCGTAACAGTAACATAATCGTATATTTTCTAAAATATTAACAGAATGAGGTAACAGTAACACAATCGTATATTTTCTAAAAATATTAACAGAATGAGGGCTCACGATAATAACATATTTTGTATGGATATCCTTTAAACCAACCCTGATGTTATAAATACAATGTATTACAATATCCTGTAAAACAGTCGTTCAGTAACCAATCAAAATCCCCGCCCATTCCCTTTAAAGAGACCTTGTCCTTTCCACGCAGTAACAATACTGTCAACTGGTAGATATATGATAGTTAACTTACATGTTCCAGTATTTGTCCTTCGACAGGATATTGGGGTTCCCAACGACAATCAGAAGTGCCTTGGCTCTGGTTATGGCGACATTGAAACGCTGTAAAGGATCATACATATGTTACGTTATACTGAACCTAAGAAGTGAAAGAAAACGTGGTAAAGTACTACTTCATCGCTGATAACACACATTGAAAATATAAAACATTATTTCACATTCATTCCCATCACCTGATAAGGCATTCGTTTTTAAAACCAATTATTGTAGGCCTATCACTGAGAAAGATTATTTAATTTTAATGCATATAACTGGATGGCTGCTTTGCAATGGGCCTATCATCTTAACAGGATTTGTTTTTTAATATTACTTCACTTTGTTTATATCAATTACCAGATGGTTTTGGTCTTTTTCATAATAACACTCATGCTATGCTCACGCACGCACGCACGCACGCACGCACGCACGCACGCACGCACGCACGCACGCACGCACGCACGCACGCACGCACGCACGCACGCACGCACGCACACACATGTCAGTGTTCCAATGCTCTGTATACAAACACAACAAGATGCTGTGTGCACCTTTGGGTTGTTAAGGAAGCCCAGTTTGTACTCTGTATCAAGTGTCAAGAACTCCGGGTTGCTCCTGACAGTTGAGATGATGATCACACGTCTCTCCTGCCCCTGGAAGTCTTCCACTGACCCCGTCTTCACATTGCCATAGTGACGGTTCTTCAGTACCTTCTGCAGCTTCTGAACCTGTGACAACACACGTGATGATAACTACATCTCAGGCATATACTCTATAAGAAATTGTTACTCTATACACACCTGATATACACAGTCAAAGCTCCCTCCTCAAGTAATAAAAACAGAAAATTTCAGGATTGTTACCTGATCAAAAAAGTTTTAATGCCAACGAAACCACAAATATCTCCCTGTAGATAGAAAGTGCATAAAACGTGGCAGTACACATTTGCGCAAAGCTACGTTTTATGAGGTCTTCTAAAATGTTACAATTTTCCCCAATGCGGGGCAAGTTGTATCAGCTAGCTGGGCAAGTTGTACCATATATTTTTTACCATTGTGACAAATTGTAACACACCAGTATACAAAATCAGTGGCTTTGAATTGCATTAATACATATCTAGAATATATGACTAGTGTATACATAAACCTTAATAGGCCCTACCTAAAATTACTTAAATAAATAGTTATATTTTTCGCATGATACTGCTATGTTAGAATTTGTCCCGGGAAATGTTACAACTTGCCCCAGCACCATTTCATTCACAATTCCTTGTAAATTACATTTAAACATACTTAAAACACTGCTTAATGGCCTATGTAACAGGTAGAGTATATATTCATGACCAAAACTACCAAAACAGAACAACATAGGATAAATCATGTGCACACAAACCCTTAACATAGCGAAAGTATACCAAATTACCCCCTTTTCTTTTAAATGGTGCCTTTTTTACCTTTTCGAGGGATCCATGTGATATCTCATGTGCTATGTTTATAACTATTGATGAACATGCTGTTACCTTCCGAAATAATTTGCATTAGCAGTTTTGTCTGTAGTACGTCTGATACAACCTACCCGTGTTACAATTAGCCCCGGTCTCCCCTACTTTTGCTAAAATCACTGAAAGAATAGACTGATCATTACGTAGCGTCACTTGCACAAGTGTGAATAGCATGGTGTCATAGTACCAGGTATGTAGAGCCTGATGTCATAGTACCAGGTATGTAGAGCATGGTGTCATAGTACCAAGTATGTAGAGCCTGATGTCACAGTACCAGGTATGCAGAGCCTGATGTCACAGTACCAGGTATGTAGAGCCTGATGTCATAGTACCAGGTATGTAGAGCATGGTGTCATAGTACCACGTATGTAGAGCCTGATGTCACAGTACCAGGTATGTAGAGCATGGTGTCATAGTATGTAGAGCCTGATGTCATAGTACCAGGTATGTAGAGCCTGATGTCATAGTATGTAGAGCCTGATGTCATAGTACCAGGTATGTAGAGCATGATGTCATAGTACCAGGTATGTAGAGCATGGTGTCATAGTACCAGGTATGTAGAGCCTGATGTCATAGTACCAGGTATGTAGAGCCTGATGTCACAGTACCAGGTATGTAGAGCCTGATGTCACAGTACCAGGTATGTAGAGCCTGATGTTACAGTACCAGGTATGTAGAGCCTGATGTCATAGTACCAGGTATGTAAAGCCTGATGTCATAGTACCAGATATGTAGAGCATGGTGTCATAGTACCAGGTATGTAGAGCCTGATGTCAGAGTACCAGGTATGTAGAGCATGGTGTCATAGTACCAGGTATGTAGAGCATGGTGTCATAGTACCAGGTATATAGAGCCTGATGTCATAGTACCAGGTATGTAAAGCCTGATGTCATAGTACCAGGTATGTAGAGCATGGTGTCATCGTACCAGGTATGTAGAGCATGGTGTCATAGTACCAAGTATGTAGAGCCTGATGTCACAGTACCAGGTATGTAGAGCCTGATGTCACAGTACCAGTTATGTAGAGCATGGTGTCATAGTACCAGGTATGTAGAGCATGGTGTCATAGTACCAGGTATGTAGTGCATGGTGTCATAGTACCAAGTATGTAGAGCCTGATGTCACAGTACCAGGTATGTAGAGCCTGATGTCATAGTACCAGGTATGTAGAGCATGGTGTCATAGTACCAGGTATGTAGAGCATGGTGTCATAGTACCAGGTATGTAGAGCATGATGTCATAGTTCCAGGTATGTAGAGCCTGATGTCATAGTACCAGGTATGTAGAGCCTGATGTCATAGCACAAGGTATGTAGAGCCTGATGTCATAGTACCAGGTATGTAGAGCCTGATGTCATAGTACCAGGTATGTAGAGCCTGAGGTCATAGTACCAGGTAATTAGAGCTTGAGGTCATAGTACCAGGTAATTAGAGCTTGAGGTCATAGTACCAGGTATGTAGAGCATGGTGTCATAGTACCAGGTATGTAGAGCCTGATGTCATAGTACCAGGTAATTAGAGCCTGAGGTCATAGTACCAGGTAATCAGAGCCTGAGGTCATAGTACCAAGTAATTAGAGCTTGAGGCCATAGTACCAGGTAATTAGAGCTTGAGGTCATAGTACCAGGTATGTAGAGCATGGTGTCATAGTACCAGGTATGTAGAGCCTGATGTCATAGTACCAGGTAATTAGAGCCTGAGGTCATAGTACCAGGTAATTAGAGCCTGAGGTCATAGTACCAGGTAATTAGAGCTTGAGGCCATAGTACCAGGTAATTAGAGCTTGAGGTCATAGTGCCAGGTATGTAGAGCATGGTGTCATAGTACCAGGTATGTAGAGCCTGATGTCATAGTACCAGGTAATTAGAGCCTGAGGTCATAGTACCAGGTATGTAGAGCCTGGGGTCATAGTACCAGGTAATTAGAGCTTGAGGTCATAGTACCAGGTATGTAGAGCATGGTGTCATAGTACCAGGTATGTAGAGCCTGAGGTCATAGTACCAGGTAATTAGAGCCTGAGGTCATAGTACCAAGTATGTAGAGCCGAAATACACCCTTTTCTGCCAAATTGTGGACAGAACCATACACAAATATGTTTTAATCAACCACAACTATTTTTTATATAACTTGATCGTTATCTGTTTATGAATATCGACTTGCTATTCAGCCTGCAATGTACACATTACACTAGTTTATTGCCTCGGTTACTTTAAGGAGACAGGCTGGTTGTGAAATGTCATATTATAATAACTGTCATATCCTAAAAACTACTCATCCTATCTTGACATAATTTCCAGTGTACTATGTATATATGAAAAGAAGGTAAAATATTTTAATTTAATAAAGAAATGTTTTTTTATTAAAAGTAAATTTTTATTCAGCCAAACTACTTCATTGCACAACTTGATATATTATTTGTTAGAATATATCAAACAATTAGACATATATGAATGCAAGTTTCCATGGGACGTCCCGGAAAACCACCCATCAACAATTCTAAGATTTTCTGGTTACCATCTTGGAAACTGGTTGCAATGTCATGTGACCTTCTTTTCACACAGACAATACACCGTAAATGTGGACAAGATAGGACAAGTAGTTTATCAAATATGATAATTATTAAAGAAAATGACATTTCATGAACAGTGTGACTCCTTAATAAACCTTAAATTCCACTAACTCTAAACTACCTGCTTCCTGTAGGGCGAGATGATGCCGATATCTGTCTCCTTGATCTTAACCTTCCTCGTCTCCAACAACTTGGTGACGTAATCAATAACGATTGAGACCTCGGATGGGTTGAAGAAAGATGGACTGGACTCCTCTCGTGTTTCCTGCGCAACAACCCCGTGGAAGACAAGAGGGAAACCCGTCTTCGGTAGCCCTTCCCAACTGCATAGCGACTCGCGCAGAATTTTGTCCGCACACGGCTTCAACTCGTTGTCATAGAAACATTCGTTTGGCAGCTTCAGGATGGATGGGTGGGAACGATAGTTGCACACAAGTTTTGTGACGAGTCTCTGGTCATAGGTGCCTTTGTGTCGTTTGTAGACATCACATTTCTTCATGTACCGTTCTATGAGGGGCATCGCTGGAAGTAGATACTTACGTGAAATAGTACATTAGCGAATTGCATCCTGCTTGAATCATCTGAGACGGTGTTGAAGTACTAGCACAAATAAATGGATGCAGCCTATGACCTTGTCTGCGGTATTCACATGGCAAATGTACCATTTCATATTCCTATCACATGCCTAATGATTTTTGCAAATTTGTTTACGACTATTTTCTCTATCATCGCAGTTGGTCGTCATTCAGTAAAATATTCAAATGTTCTTCTGCCATTTTGTACGCGATATCACCAATAGTTCTATTTTGTACACGATGACGAAAAAAATTGCCCTGCTCAATTGTTTTGCCAACTATGGGCACTATCGATAGTTCAGTGTACTATTTGACGATAACTATTGATTTACTATACATAGTATTGCATCATCACCTCGACCATTGCAATGCACTGATAGTTCTGTGTATTGTTGCCCCCTACCAATTACCAAAAAAATTATATCATAATTTTATGCATTTTTAAAGTGTGTATTATGCATGGTAACAAGGCTAAAATATTTGTTGCACTGAATATGCGATAATCAGGAACTGTAGATTTGCTTAAATTATTTACACCGATAAATGACAATTCTTGCTTCCTTTCTATGCCAATGCATATTCAATCATTCCACACACAAAAAAGCATATATTCTTTAAAACGATATTGTGTTTTTGCTCACTGTTGGAGTGCGGAGTGAGTGATAATATAAGCTGTACACGCTCACTGCAGTAGACACCGAACAGTGCTGCAGAGTGAGTGATAATATAAGCTGTATACGCTCACTGCAGTAGACACCGATGCAGCGCGGTGCCACTTAGACTGGAAAAGTACACCAGGCTAATGGACACTCTAAGCCGTGCTTCCACCAAACTATCGGAAGTGGGGAAATTGGGGCTTGATACTAGAGAGTTGGGACGCATATTTCACATGGTAATATAAAAATTCTGTCAGATTTGCGTATTATACTTGGGTTATATTATACACACGGAAAATTATGGTACACAAAGCAAAGGAAGAATGTAGACATATACAGACCTAGTCCATACTTGATGGCAATGGGCGATCGTATGACAGGTCCCAGTTGTTCAGGATCTCCAGCTAACACTACTTGTCCCCCATGGGAGCAGTCAGTGATTCCAGCAATGGCGACAAGAACCTCAGGTTCAATGGCGTGACCCGCTTCATCGATGAACACATGGGTGAAGTGTCCGGCGGGGAACTTGGCTGACACGATTCTACAAGCAGCCAATAATAATGCTTTATTTCTGACACTTGATCAGTGTTTTTTAAGCTTGCAGTATCCTGCTTGAAACCCAAGGTCCAATGCGGAGCTCCCTATTAAATGTCAATCCCCCCATCTCACCACATTCATACGCAAAATTTACGGTCCCATCCCCGAAATCTACAGTCAAATTCGGGACAGTGGATTGCCTTAAAACAATCGCTGCACTCAATGAAGATGCAATGACGCCAATGAGTTCTATTCAAGCCATTCTTATCATTGTTTATAATACGGCATATACAATATTATAATCAACGAACCTGATTCGTGTAATGGACTAAATAAGTTGCGGAGAGAGTTTTAATATCAATACAATCACCACGACAACTGTCCACAATGCTATTCTTCTGTGTTCTACGTTCATTTAATGGGCAGACATGTGATCAAATTGATTTCACACAGGACAATATCCTAATAATACGTAATTCCGAGTGTCTTTTCCAAAACTGTTTATGAAACTTCTCTAATAGAATAAACCATGCGCTTAAATACATCAACCCAGCGACTGAGACCATCAATGTGTATAAATATGCATTCTACCCCAGGACCATATCCACATGGAACAGACTACCATCATGCTGTTCTACACATCACCCCGTCACTACCAGCCTTCCTTCGTCATGCCAGCCATCCGGGAAATGTAACCCTTGCACAGAGTTCACATCCTCTAAAGTTGACAAGTTCCTGTATATAGTTGCACCCTTTGTTTTTATTCACTTTTGTTTTATTGTCCTCTTTTTGGATCAGCTGTTTCTTAACATATTTTAGCTTGATTCACTGTTGACGTCACGCACTGCACCAATCCCAGTTTAGCTGTGATCAGCTGTATAGAGAGTATCGCATCAAACATCTATAGACAAAACGTGAACTATCAAATACTCGTTTACACAGGGGCTGAAGCTATATGATGTGAACGGAGTTACCCAGACTTTGGTCGCAACAAGGGGATTGATCAAGTGTTTAATGCTCGACTGCTGTGATACTGTACCCAATGTGATCACATCACAAAATGTATGCTTTCTATCAGCGCTCATATCATTGAAAAACCCTGCTTACAACCTGCTAACTCTACAGATTCTGGGTGTGGAACCGAAGGTCCCAAAGGTTATACTTCCAGAATCGTCACAACACTATAAATAATAAAGCACACATTTTTTATATTATAATGCCAATTTGATCTAATGTAGTCATTTTGCCAGTTTCTAGGACATATACTGTGACAGCCAGTGAGGAAAATTATTAACAAGGTTTTCAATTTTATGCACACAAAACCAGTAAAAATCACAAAGAAATCAGGTAAACTCAATGAACGATTACAGATTATCTCTCAGTTGTGTAAACGGCCACTACATGCGACACATGTGCCAATAAATAAGGTTTTACAACAAGCACCATTCTGTAGTTCCAAATAATCCACCAGGCAGAATAGTGGTAAAATGGATCCATGGCCGACCCATACTGTGAACAAATGGTCATTAAGAACTGAGAATCATGAAAACTGGAACTTTGACAGTATTACTTTGGTTTAAATTTCGTTCTGATGTAAAAAAAATTGTATTCATCTAAGAGAGAAGACACTGCTACACTTTTGTAATTGTGGACATTTACTTATTTATACAATGCACATAGGGGTCAAGGTCAGCGTACAATTTTTTTTAATGTTGGTCGCCTGCGAAAATTCCACGTGGTGAACTGTCATAGAACTACTGCTGCTTTAATTTGTTTAACAGTTCAACATGACAACTTGTAAATTCACAAGTTGGAGTTGTTGGAAAAATACCAAGCTTTAACATAATTATGAAGATAAATGTTTGTAAACATATTTATGATGGTTATTATTGTACGCCCATGCATGTTTTCAATATGTTTTCAATGTCCAACATTATCGTAATTTAAAGCACTAATTCGGGGGGTCTGAGAATTAGTATGCTTTGTACGGATAGGTAAGTGTTGACAATTGTGAATGACCCCTAATGCCCTCACCTGCCCGCTGTCACCAAGGTGGTGATGATCACTTTATACTTCATCAGGTCCTTCTTGCTTGGGTAGAACATTGCTCTGGTGTGTCTGTCAATGTTGCAACAGGCCTAGTAAAACAACACAAAACTAACAAACATCTGACAAACAGTACAATGTTGTCATGTCAATACATGAACAATACAGTGTTGGTGTTTGTCACTTCATAAACAGTATGCCTATAATGTTGTCATGTCATTGCCTGAACAATACAATGTTGTCAATTGTCTCACTTCATAGATAATACAATGTCACAAGATGTGATGTGAACATAGATAACACAATGTATGTGTGTCACTTCATAAACAATACAACGTTGCTGTGTGTGTGCGTGCGTGCGTGCGTGCGTGCGGTATGTGTGCGTGCGTGCGGTGTGTGTCATCATAAACAATACAATGTTGTCAATTGTCTCACTTCATAGATAATACAATGTCACCAGATGTGATGTGAACATAGATAATACAATGTATGTGTGTCACTTCATAAACAATACAACGTTGCTGTGTGTGTGCGTGCGTGCATGCGTGCTTGCGTGCGTGCGTGCGGTATGTGTGCGTGCGTGCGGTGTGTGTCATCATAAACAATACAATGTTGTCAATTGTCTTACTTCATAGATAATACAATGTCACCAGATGTGATGTGAACATAGATAATACAATGTATGTGTGTCACTTCATAAACAATACAACGTTGCTGTGTGTGCGTGCGTGCGTGCGTGCGGTGTGTGTCATCATAAACAATACAATGTTGACATGTGCCACTTCATAGACAATACAATGTTGATATGTGTCACTTCATAGAAAATACAATGTCATCATGCGTGTCACTTGACAATATATCATGCATGTCACTACAAAGACAATACAATGTACACATGATCACCTTAATGCACTCTGGCACAGTGATGATCGAGCGTGACCCTGCGTTCAAGCGGAACAATTGAGCCGCTGGCACATGAAGTAGGAGTCGTTCTGCCAGAAGATCCGCAGCACTGTTCGATGGAGCGCACGCCATTATGTGGGCCGACGGCACGACACGAAGGACCTTTGACACAAACACGCAATCTTTGTTTTGTATAAATAAATGTTTTCACAACCAAATATTCATCTCGGTGACATTTTGACTGCTAGGTACCAGTTGTCATCAAACTAATGATGTGACCATTAAACCACTAGGTGGCAGAGTTGCTTGCAACAAACTGTTATACTGTAGAACTGCAACCACAATGGTTATTTCTCTCTACTTTTAATGCAAGCAAACTGCCTATTTGAGATATACCCCTTGAATGAACTGATATTCCGATTTCTTGGATTGTGATATTTGATATGATAACCTCTCAAGAAACTTATTTGGTGTTTGTTCTGAATATTTCATCCATCAGTGTTCAATGAAAGATGTGAGTATTTCAGATCATGAGAACTGGTTTAGGAGAAAAATCAAGGAAACAACAAACTTTCATCGAACAAAGCCTGTCCTGAACCGAGATGTCGGCCAAGAGCTCCCAGTCGGCCAAGAGCTCCCAGTCGGCCAAGAGCTCCCAGTCGGCCAGGAGCTCCCACCTGATCAAAGAATTGACTTTGTTCATTAGATTGAGTAACCTGCTAAAGTGTGAATAGCATTGTCACAGTATATATAGTCGGGCCACTTTTGCCCTTTTCAATTCAAATTTGAGCAGGATCAAAAATAATTATTAGCTCGTCCGGTGATTTCACCTAAACTAAATAATACATTTGCACAAATGAGATGAGTGAAACTAAAATTGTGACATCTTTTTATGGATGTTTGACAAATCACCTGCTTCATCGCTTCGACAATTGTGACAGTTTTCCCCGTGCCAGGGGGTCCGAACACAAGGTAGGGTGTGGGGCGGGACCGTCCGCTGACGATGTTGCACACTGCTTCCACCTGTTGGACATTGCCTAACAAGCGCGTGTCTTTGAAATGTTGCCTGCAACCAATGTGTTGAGTACTACAGATACAACCAACTCTGGTTCTGCACTCGAGAGTCTATGGATCTGCAGGGCTGAACTTTCTTCATAAAACACCCCATTCTGTTACCGGAGACTACAAAGACTTGTAATACACTTGTATATGCATGAGTGCATGTTGTGTGTTTGTGTGTGCCTGGTTGTGTATGTGCGTGCGTGCATGCGTGTGTGTGTGTGTGTGCATGTGGTGTTTGTGTGTGCCTGGTTGTGTGTGTGTCTGGGTGTCTGTGTGTGTGCGCACAGAGGGGTGTCCACAATCTCACAAAGGGGTCCAAGTTTGGTCATCCATTGGTTTACAATACTAACATGTAGCAGCCCAAAGGAAAAAATAAATAATTTTTTTAGCAAAAGATAAAGGGCCACGGCTCCCATTTGGCTTAATTTTTTTATTTTATCCATTGTGGTGCTACATGATACGCCCCTGGCACATCTGTGCATGCGTGCGTGCGATTGACTGTTTGTGTGTGTACATATGTGCATGTGTGTGTGCGTGCGTGTGTGTAACAAAATATAGAACTTAGTTGTTTCCACAAATAACATCAGTTTAAAACATTTCTAACAGAATATGTAACTTACCTAGCATTCTGGACAGTCAGCTCATTGTTGACGTGCTTTGGTTCCTCCCAGATGGCGGCAGTTGCAGTTGTGGGGAAGAGAGTACTGTTCATTCGGTTCCCGGCAAGCTCCAGCGCCCGGTGGTGCATACGTGCAGGGTATCGGTTCACGGAAAATCGCACATTGAACTTGCTATTCTCAACAAAGTTGTGCAGAAAGCTGCAATGAAAATCATCACCATTTTAATCACCTTGAAATATCATCTTAAAAAGATGCACTACACGAAACCAATGTAAATTAATCTCAGACCCCTTTCCCCAGCTACATGAAACTTTGTATTATATCAATCAGTGTGAAACTTTGTATTACATCGACCAGTGTGAAACTTTGTATTATATGGATCAGTGTGAAACTTTGTATTACATGATCAGTGTGAAACTTTGTATTACATGATCAGTGTGAAACTTTGTATTACATGGATCAGTGTGAAACTTTGTATTACATGATCAGTGTGAAACTTTGTATTACATGTATCAGTGTGAAACTTTGTATTACATCGACCAGTGTGAAACTTTGTATTACATGGATCAGTGTGAAACTTTGTATTACATGATCAGTGTGAAACTTTGGCAGCTTTGTATTCGTTAGTTTTAGCAATATTTGGGGTAAAATCAGATCCTGTGAAAAATCAGGTCATATTAACTGTTCAGTTCACGGGACCTGACGAGCTGTGACACTTGGAGACTTTTCGCGTAGACTGTTGGTATACCATGTTATGAATACAAAACATGTGTCACATGTGTTCAATTGTATACTGTATTTTATTCAGTATTATGTATAACAATGTATTGATACTGCCTTGAAAATAAATGTATCAAAACTGTTTATTTTGATGTTTTGATTTGTTGTTGCTGTCATTCATACATTCTATCTTCAAAGTATTGATTAGCTAGTGGACTACCTAAGAAGCTGTAGGGCTATTCCACTTTGCAAGGTTGGTAGCCCGACTGGCTACCTTCCATGACTTGCTAAATCTCACCCCTGCATGCACACTTTGCAGTTCCACAATGTCACACACCTTACCCACATAGCGAGCAGAAAAATGGTGTTTGATGTAGCAGTTTGTTGATATCCTGCCCGAAGTGATCGCAACCAGATGAACACTTTGTTAGACGAGTATCTGCTAGAGGAAGACCAGCAGTACAGTGAATGAGACACCATAGTCGTTTTGCGAGGCAGGGGGCAAGGTTGTTGAGCCTGCAAGATGTGTCATCCGACCAGCAGGACAGTGTGCGAGACACTATACTAGGTCTACGGTCTATAGCTGTTTTGCGGGGAAGGGGGACAGGGCGCGAGGTCATCGAGCCCGTTAGCCATTCCCATCATCTGCACTCTTGGCCACACCATGAAAGCGAGGAGGTGGCTGCTGTCTCAGTGATGATTAACTGTTTTGAGGTGTCGCTGTTTATGTACTTGTTGTTGTTTTGTATTGTATTGTTAAGGATTTCTTGTGTATTTTTTACTATGAAGAATATCAGATTGAACAAATATTATTATAATTATCTGAAACCCCTTTTTCAGTATACAATCTGTTACACAACTGATAGAAAACATTTTCAAAAAGTAGTTTAGTAAGTGTATTTAATACATTTTTGGTAACTTCTGAAAAAAATATTTTTGTTGCAAATACTGATGTAGCTTTTGATTACTTTGATAATGTGTCCTACCAGTTGTGTAAAGAAAATAAGCTGCATATAACACTAAAAACCTTACTTTGCTAGCATTATTACTTCCAGAGATGAGGCATTTTTGAGAAAACAGGATTATATCTTGGAAGATGCATGCTTTACCCATAAATAAAAGTTATTTAGAAGTATGCAATTATTATGATGTGAACGTTATGAATACAATGCTCTCAAAATAGGGTGGACACATTTTGAATGATAATTTTTTTAAATCCATATGCCAAGTCTCCCCTTAGGCTGAATAAATTGATCACAACAATCAAGTAACTTCTTACTGCCCAACTGTATTTTACAAAAAGAAGGTCACTAGTAACCATTATCTGAACTAAAATGTGTCACATTATGACACCGTTGGCATAGTGCTGCTAGTTTTGACATTCCTTAGCAATGATGTTAATTACAAGGCAATTAATATTGTCCGTATTTTTTCTGACAAAGATCGTGTTATTATATTAGTAGAATGTCATGAGGATGCCTTCATCTTCAAGTGGTCCAAATATCTGCCAGACATATGCATGGTAACTAAGGTAGCTTTGGTAGTAAACATACTAAACTTTGACGGCTGATTTCTCAGTTTGAAGATTTCTACCCCATACATGTTTAGCGAAAGGTAGCTTTGGCTAGAATCGAGATATCTGGTTGCTTGATGGATGATGTGAAAGTTGAGATGCTACTCTTTTCAACGATACTAATAATTCTATATGTTCAAATTAGGACGTGACTCATTTTGTTAAGATGGGTCACATATTCTGTGTGAAACCTAGGACTATTAACAGTGATTCTAACGAAATGATGCAAAATGGAAGGAAACAAACGTGTTGCCAGTGTTTCTTGGTAAGGTTTATTTTAAGGGTTGATAATATATGTTTCACCTAAGTTTATGTATAGCTGACATAGACTATGCATAGAAGAGCCCATGTCGCCAGTAGTACAGTACTCCTATAAATGTAAAAATAAGTTACGTTATTCTAAATTTTAATTGGAATAAGTTACATAACTTGCCTTCATGCCAGAACCTGGCTGCACATGGACCGGCGGCTCGCACAATAAGTCTGACCATGGGGTCTAAATAAAATGTGTTGTTATACTGGAAAGTAAAAATTTTTATCTGTTCAATTACACATTTTTCATGTATGTCATGTGATAGGTTGCGTCCATTTCTGCCCCATTGCCCTCAAAATATTTTATGTGTGCGAATTTGCCCTTTTTTCAGACTTAGCACCATGCCCTTTTGAAAACTGAGTAAGACATGTCGAGGTACGTAAGCAAACACAGCTGTGTTTTATCTTTAGTCATGATGAGTATAACGATATATAGTTTACTTTGGGTTGATGTTTAGATAGCGATGGGTCAGGTTAGATGCTATTAGCAGTTATTTCATAGAATGAATAATTCCCTGACTGATTACTATAGAATCGGAGTTATTTGCTTATAATAATTACACAGACTCAGGAATCTACTAGTTTTCTTGTAAATTACTGAGTAACTATCGTATATTAAATGTTTAGTTTTCCTTTACTTATCTTTGTTGTCTTGTTCATTTGTGCAACCACTATTCATTCACAAGCGTTGAATTACAGAAATGTGGCTTTTCAACTAGACTTGATCCAATCTAGTGAACATAGACCCCGCCAATCCGTGACATACATGTTCCAATATATATCGAAATGGTGGCAGGATTTTCGGATAAAACCTTTAATAATTATACATAATTCCCAGTGGTGATAAATAAGTATGTGAACATTTTAGAATTACTACCTTTCATTGAAGCCAAGCCACACTTCGTTTAAACAGGTGTTGTGGACGTAACCCTTGAATTCTTTTGTTCCGTCTGCTTTTCCTTTTGCATCACAGGATCTCACAAAAAGCCAGTCGCCTTTCAGCACAGATGGACGTTTTTCTGCCAATCCAGGCACCTGTAGTCATAGCAACAGTGTTATTTTCTATTTAACCATTTCAGTACTGTCGCCCTTGTGTAGTGACCACTGAATACTGAATTCCCAGTGACTTCGTCAGAAAATCAACATCACGTCAAATCAAGATTTTTAACAACAACATATTTTTCACGAATAGGAACGCCATATATATTCTTAAAGTTTTCTCGCTGGTTAACACAGACACATTATGGCTGCCTGATGCCGAGAGAGTGTATCGTTGTCATTTACTGTGTTATGTGCTTTGGAACAAAGGACAATTATATAGACATGACCCATACATGCAAACATTTTGTTTTATTTTATGGCTACTATATTCATATGATGTTTGGTTGATTATAAAAAGGTAAATAAACAGGATTCTAGTGGTACCCGAGTGATTGACACGGAGGGTCACTGATTTGCATAGTACAGGTCTGCTCTTTATTACCAATATTGGTCAGTAACTGAAGACATCATTAGATACAAATCAATGCAACTTGTCCTAAACAAGAACAATATGCACTGCCAAAATAGTATTTATGTTTGCATAAAGATCAGGGCTGGGGTCAATTCAATTTCATCAATTCAAATTCAAATTCCTTTCAATTCATTTTTTAAAATCCAAATTCCAGCTCAAATCTTTCAATTCCAATTCTGAATTATTCAATGGGAATTTCTCCTAAGCAAACGCATAGGATAATAGTAATTGTAAGACATTTTTTCTGTAATAGAGGAACTTCTTGTTCTTCCATGTAAGCTCAGAACTCTAGGTTAGCCAGATATAAATGTGGCTAGAGTATTTTCAAGCCGTGATCACTACTGCGTGGCAGTAGTGACTTTTTTCAAAAGTAATAGATGTTAAAGTAATAAATAATAGTCTATTACTTTTCTATTACATCTATTGCTGCAATTTTACAAAATATCAGGTTTGTTTGCATGTTATTCCAACTGTTAGTAATTGTAAACAATGTGCAGACTATAGCTAAGCCATTATTCAAACAACATGAAAAGACCAGTAGGTTGATCATTTTAAGTGTTCAGAAATACCTGCTCAATGAAACAATGCAGGAGTAGCAAGCCAACTACTAATTGTTGGGAAGCCCCATTGGGGTGGCTATGGCTTCACACATTCCTAGCACACACAACGGTTTCAGATATGTGCAGGCAGACAACAAATGTTATCTTAGAGCAGGAGCTGCAACACTTATTGAATTCAAAGTAAGCTCATCACACCCCACCATAGTTTGATTTGAGCAGAACTTCTGAGTTCTTTTTTCCAATTGCTATATGGCAGACCCTTTGTTTAAATTATGACAAATGTTCTCACCTCAGATCTTAAAATGGTGTACGAATGTATGTTTAGCTGCTACAAAGAGTGAGTTCGTATACAATTCTAGGGTTGGTTTGAAGATGACATTGGAAATAAAACCAGATATCAACAGCACTAGAAAATGAGGTTCAATTAATTTTCTTTCAATTCCAATTCAACTTACTAAAAATCTTTCAATTCCAATTCAGGAATTGAATAATTCCAATTAATTTTTTAATTCACCCCAGCCTTGATAAAGATGCAAACAATGTAATGTGTCAGCCTGTCATTCCGTTACCCGAATACTTAGTTCCAAAAGTCACCACCATGTTTTGACTGGAAGGGTGTATCGTAACTGAGCTTTTATGATGTTGTATAATTGTAACGGACAATTGTATTGAAACCCAAAGCGTGCCCCACCTACCTTAAGTGTCAACAGCCGACGGTTTTCTCTACATCGGGTCATTGTCACACCTCGCATGTCATAGTTGCGGATGTCTCTATGCATTTGTATCTCTTCACAGTGCAGAAGCAAAGAAAATCGCTCACAATGATTGGTTGGTGACAGCTCACTCGTCAAAACATTCCTACAAAAAAACAGGTATTACTTTAATTCTGCGAGTAACCTTTGACTTAGCTGATTTCTGTATTCAGCTTTGAAAAAAAAAGCATTTCCACCCATTCAATCCAAGCCTCCATTGATAATCTAGCATACAAAATAAGTGTGGGGCGCGGTGGCGTAGTGATTAAAACATCGGACTCTCAATCAAGAGAATCCAGCTCCGAATCCTCTTGCTGCCATTTTGAATCTTGGGCAATTTTATTTACTCCACATTGCCTTAGTTCACTCATTTGTATAAATGTGGATATGTGAACGAAATCTTCATGCAGTAACTGCATTGTGGCTGAATGTTTCCCAGTAAAGTTGAGTTGATGTTGGAGTGAACAGGTCTGCCAGGGGTGAAGTCTAAAACACTTTGAGCAGTCCCAAGAACAGGATACCGTGCTATATAATATACTTTTACAGTAGCGGTAGTGTTGTTATTTCAATTTAAATTATTTAACTATGTTTTGCAGGGTCCTCAAAATGTTATGACATGGTAGGTTGTGTCACAGACTACTCGACCAACTAGCCTGTGGCACTGAGAAGATGACAGCGAGAACCGACTCACTTGACTTCGCTGAATTGTTCCTGTAGTTTAGGGTCCACATCGTCTGAGTCCTCCAGATGCTTGCTGTGCAGGCGATTAAGGTACTGGGGCACAGAGTATTGTGCCAGCTGGACCTCATGGCCTAGCTGCCCTGCCGACATCCTAACAGCAGACACAGAATGTCAACACGGCAATAGGTCAATCTACATGTTTTTATGTGAGAACGATCTCGAAAAGCTGTAAAATACTTTGTTAAACTGTTTTTTCCATGTTTCCACACGCCATTTTGGGGAGCCAACTGTAATATGATTCAACGAAAACTTCAAATATCAGACAAACCAAATCAGATGATTAAAGGTCTCTGTGATTGCTTTATGTCACAGCTACATAGTGTGCTCTTTGTTGAAGATTAATTTAATGATTCACTACATGTATATTACAGATATTGATGGCAGGATGATAACAGAGTGCCCGCATGCTTCGTTAAACCAGCCAAAACCCTTGGAAACCAAAGTGTGCAGATAAATGATACATCAAGAAAAGCATAAAAGTCCTCCACGACAATGGTTATAGTCCATAAAACATTAAAAAAAAAATGGATGGTAAGGAGCAAAAAAGTAAGTAAGTCACACTGACAATGGAAATATCCATGTCATTGTCCTAAGTCACTGTGAGGTCTGAACGTGTCTGAGTGTGACACTGTGTCAGTCAGTTACTGGTCATGTATCTATGCCAGTAGGGTGAGTAGGGTATGACACTGTCAGTCTGAGTCACTGTGTTACTGGCCATGTAAATGTGTCAGTAGATTGAATGGGGTATGACACCATGTCAGTCACTGTGTCTCTGGCCATGTCACTGTGTCAGTAGTGTAAATAGGGTTTGACACTGTGTCAGTCTGTGACTATGGCAATAACAAAGCCAAAACTAACATCTTCACTTCAATTTGAATAACAGTGCATGAAAACTGAGCAAACATTTACGAAAACACTAACTTAGGCGGTGGGAATCCATCAACAATTTCGGCTCGGGGTTCGAACTGTGGTCGTCTGGGGCGTTTATACTTGGTCGTTGGCTGCAACTGCGTCACGATGTCATTCGTGCAGCGCACACGCAGCAGTCGGACGACATTCAAATGTTGCTGCAGGTCTTGCGGCTGTTTCTGCCACATGAATTTGAAGGCGAGGGCAGTCGAGTACACGCCCAGATGGTTGCCATGGATCTTGATGTCCACATCCCCACTCTCCCCTACAGGTGATTACAAGGCTAGCAATTCAGTTGAGAAAAACTGATTTAATTAGGGGCCATTCACAATTGTTAACATTTACCTGTTTGTACAAAGCGTACTAATTCTCTGGCCCCCTCTCCCCTGAAGTAGCACTTTAAAATGTTGATAATTTTTCCAAACCCAAAATATATATATCGATGTAACAATGTCACCCCCCCCCAATGCATAGAACATACAATAATAAATTAATAACCATCACAATATGATTAAAAATATTTATCGCTGATAAGTATGTGACTCAGACTGTATTACAGCACTGCCTGGTGAACGGCAGCACGATTTAAACAATAATAATTCCATAATAGTTCAATGTGCAATGCCACATGATGCACTGGTGGTCATATGTGCCACATGATGCACTGCTTGTCAAAAGTGCCCCATGATGCACTGGTGGTCATACTTCACATGCGACCAACATTTTTCAATTTACTTCAATTTTTTTTACCATAGTCGACAATTGTGAACTTCCCTTAAATTGAAGCACTCTTTCAAAAAAGCTATTCTAAAGATGTTCAGGTTTACCAACTGTGATACAACGACAGACAGTATAGACATAATGTGGTATTTGTTTACTGTACTTTGGCAGAAACAGGACAACTACTGAAGAGTGAAGAGCTACTTTTAAATATTGAAATGTCTGTTGTCTACCGGCCACAAGAAACCAGAATATAATTGACTGGACATAACCCTTACGGAAAAAATTTAATAAATGAGATGAAAACATCCTCATAGAATTTATCTTTAATAAAACAACGTCAAAAACCGCTCCATTTATTGTTGAGGGCTTATTTCCAGTTTCCATTGCTACTGAAACATCACTATCTCGTCTGTAAAACTAGTACGCCCAACAAATTTCACTGCCTTGTAATAGCTGACTACAATAGCCACTACCTCGAAGACAACACATCTATAACCTCCAATAAGATAACAAAAAAGTAGTAACTATCTGCAACATGACGAGCTCACTCACGATGTATATATGCAATCACCCCATTAGTATGACAGTATAAAGACTTGTATATGTTTGGTTATATTGTTAGCTGTGTTGGTGAGATTACCTGGCTTTAGGAGTGACTTATGTTGCTTCATGTTTGCCTTGATGTCTCTCAGTAAGTTAAATTGCACTGTTAATGCGTCTTTGTCATTATTGTTTGTCACAGTAACGGTTAGCATTGTGTGCCCCTTGAGTGCCACTTCGCAGTCTAGATCGCCGTTCTTAGTCTGGGTGACGTTCTGGCAGGTCAGATCGATGTCTTTGGGCAACTTTGACAGCTCGTCTCTGTGTGGATGACAAAACAATTATGTAATGTATAATGTAGTGTTGTTTTGATTGTAAAACAAAACACATGTGAGCAGTCAAGATGTTAGGATAGATATAGTTTATACTAGATATTTAATCCATACAATAATATTGTATTTCCTCCTCCCAGGCATCGAGGTCCACTCGCCTCTTTCTACGTTCCTTCGCCTTCGTGGACCATTGGCCTCTGATCTACCGATTGGCGATGTATTAAAAAAAAACACAAAGGTAGTGATTTAGTTATTTACTGATGTGTTTGCTGCTTGCCCGATATGCTTTTCTACCTATCGGAGAAAGATGGAAACAGTGGGCGAATTGAGCGGTGAGCCACTCTCCAGAGGGCGTCACCGTGGCTTCTTTACCAGAAAGTACCGGGTATAAGTTAGTATAACTTAATTTTATATTACAAACGATCAGATTATGTACCTAATACATTTAAAAATGTTCATGTACAGAGATCATTTCATGAACTTACTTGTTTGTTTTTAGTGCAAGGAGCATACTCTGTAAGCGATGTCTCTTTCCTACGATATGGACTTTGACAACCTTCACGGAACTGCAGCAAACCTTACACACCATGCATCGGAGAGATGCATTTGCCTCTTGGGTGAATCCTGCAGGAACACCGTTGGGAACCATAGAATCCTGGTTACTTGCTACAGTCCTGCGATGTTTTTGTCCGCGATGTTTTTGTCCACCAACATGTTCAGTGGCACTCACTAGGGAATTGCAAACAACCTCACAAACATTACATCGGAAATGTCCATTTGGTTGTAGGGTAAATCCTGCAGGAATATCTCGTTCGTCCCTCTCCCCTTGCACAATGTTGGGAACTACAGAATCCTGATGTCCTTCTTTCTGAGGAGGATTCATTTTCTGAAACAAATAAAGAAGAAAACTTACAGATAAAATATTGTATGTTATTGTATCTAATTTATCTGTGGGGTGCGGTGGTTGTGTGGTAGAGCGTTGGACTTTCAGTTGAGGGGACCGGGGTTCGAAACCACCTGCTGCCATTTCAAAAATTGGGCAAGTTCGTTCACCCCACTTTGTCTGTGTCTTTCGGAAGAGACACTAAAAGCCATTGGTCCCTTCTATCTGGTGTCTATGCCAGGGGAAGTAAAAGATCCCACACAGGGAAATGGAAAAAACCTATTGTGGACTCATAGAGCTGGTGGTGTCAATCTCTAAACTCTCTACTACCTCCCAGTTTACCTGTTATCAGCTGTTTAGGGAGTATCTCATCAAGCATATAAATCAAAGTGTCCGTTTGTCTGTTGTGTCTTACGCACTGCCGCATTTGTGGGTCGATCTGGACAAAATTTTGCATGGTGACCTTCTGATGGACACAGGGGGGTCAGATGTGGAACCATCCCAAAGTGCCCCCGGGGGTGGGTTGGGGTTACAACTTCAAAAAGGCTGTAGCAGAAGTTGCAACCGTGGAATTACATTGTTTTCTATGTCATCGTCTTGAAGACGGGCAAATGTCTCACGAAGACAGGTAAAATAAAATAAGACGGCTTTTTTATGAGATGAGATTTTTTCATAATTTTTTTTTGGAACTTATTCTTAGGGCACGCGGTCAGGATTTGATGAATGTTATCACCGGCAGAATAGTGAATACCCGGTACCACCGATCTATAAGACTATATTGTTAACCTTGACATCGTTGGCAATATAACCACACTGTGGCCACTGTGGCCACTGGAGTGTTGGGAGTGTCAACCTCTATTTATTTGGTTGGGAAATGCATTTCTATGGATTTTCCCAGTGTCTATTTATCAGCGCTGTCATTGGCGGAAACAATCCTGTGACCCTGATGCGAGTTCAAAATGATCAACATTCACGACAATCAATGCCCTTTTTGCAAACGCAAATAAAAGCAGTGGTCCAGCGACTGTCCCTGAACAGTCCGAGGCAGCGGTGCCTTCCACATACGACCAACCGCCTTATATCTGAATCCGCGTAATGACGGGGCGCGCAATAATGATGTGCGACTGTATTTTGTTACTGATGTGCCTTGGGCCTAGTAACCGAGATGCTACTGTATTGTCACAAATGGGGGCAGCCGTGGCTTAGTGGTTAAGGTGTTGGACTCTAAATTCGAGGGTTGTGAGTTCAAGACCCACACTGGGCACGGTTCGTTTTCGAAGCTTAGGCAATTTCGTTTACCCTACTTTGCCTCAGTCTACTCAGCTGCAAATGAGTACAAACATTGTTTGGAAGGTACCTGCGATGGACTAGTGTCCCGTCCAGGAGAGTCAGTATAACTGCACTCTAAGTTGCTTCGCACTACAGAAACCAGGTTTAAGCACTGGCCATATAAGCCTTTATGGCTTCCTAAGGCGTAATGCCTGGGGGATGACTTTACCTACTGTATTGTCACCCACCGCTGGCACTCTTTGCAGTGGTCGACTTCGACAGATTCACAGACAAAATTGGCGTTTACCATTGGCAGCAGTTTTCCAGTCGCTGAAAAACTCAAACTGCAGGCAAACCACGAATGATCAGGCAGTGCACAGTCTAGTAAATTCATATTGGTTTTTTTTCCAACCGGCAAAACTGGATCTGGGTGATTGCTGTTTTACCAAAGAAGTCAGGGTTAGCAGGGTTGACTGAATTACTTTTATTTTGTACTTGAGTAAAAGTAAAAGTAATTCACCTAAAAATTACTTTGTAAAAACAGTACTTGAGTAAAAAGTAAAACTACTTTGTAAAAACAGTACTTGAGTAAAAAGTAAAACTACTTTTTAAAAGTACTTGAAGTAAAAGTAGAAGTAAAAGTACAACACTTAGAAATAACAACAAAATCATGAGTAATATTATATAAATTACACAACTTGCATCTGACAACTGTTTTGCAACCACTCTGCCTATAACAATGTGCTCCCAGACAGCCTTAGCTGGTCAATCGGTCTGCCACCATTGAACACGGTGCTCACTTGGATGCTTGGAAAATTACATTATCTTTAATGAGCGCTCACAAAATCAAATAATTTCAGTTAAATACAGAACTGAATTAATGATGAGGCACATTCTGTCTTTTTATCGACCTGTTTCACTGAGGTATGGGAGGAGCTAGACTGTACAACAGGATATGTATAGGCAGGTGTGATTGTATCTGAGTGGGTAGTCAGTCCAGTACTAGTAGTAGCCTTTCAGGGAAACTGGTCAGAGATAATAAAACCTAGCACTGCCCATAGTAAAATTAACAAAGACATCTGATGCCTAGCTGATGGTACCAGCTGGGGCTAGAATTGATCAGAAGACAGACCAGTGCAACAGAGGAATGCTGTTACTAATTGCAATTAAAAGTGACTGTGTTGTCAGGGCATAGTTGTCATATGATGGCATACCATATTAGGATACAGAAAGAATAGGCAGGTGTGATTGTATCTGAGTGGGTAGAGGGTCAATCCAGTACTAGTAGTAGCCTCTAAGGGAAACTGGTCAGAGATAATAAAACCTAGCACTGCCCATTGTAAAATTAACAAAGACATCTGATGCCTAGCTAATGAAGCCATCTGGCTTGTGAACCCCCACCTTCTCATGTCTTCCCAGACATGTCTTATCAGCTCACACAAACATTGAAACAACAAGCTTTAGCAGCTAGCTGTGTTGGTTACCTGGTACCAGCTGGGACTGGAATTCATCAGAAGACAGACCAGTGCAACAGAGGAATGCTGTTGCTAATTGCAATTAAAAGTGACCTGTCAGGGCCCCTGTCCCTGTTTTTGATAATATTTTTTATGGGTCAGCTTGAATAAGCCATTGCTGGGAAAAGATGCTGCCAATTGGCAGAGTATCAATTCTATACTGTTTAGTTCTGTAGAGTAATCATTATTATCATGAATATCAGAATTGTGTCAGTGTATGGGGATTATCAATACATTGTCGAAATTGCAAATTTTAATATTTATAATACGTATTGGAAACTTACTGATTAATAGTTTATATGGTGCAACGGAGACATTTGCATCGTGGTTTGAGATGGCGTTCAAGCGTTGTGTGCTCGAAGTGACATTTCATGTCAACGGCCTTGACCTGACCTATGCCAATATTTGGCAGACTTCGTTCACTGACATAGATATAAAACAGTGGTTGCGTCGAATTTCCCAAAGAGAGGTATGCATGCAAATATGATCGCAAACTGGCATGCGATTGAATTTTATTAATAGCTTTTGGCCTTGCGACTATGAACAGTTTTTGAAATGTCGTTGACGGTGGGGCGCCACCGGCAGCAGCGGTTTCGCCAAAAAATTTTACGAAAATATATTGCGAAGTAAATAAAAGTAACAGAGTAAAAAGTCGCGTTACTTTAGATAAAACTACTTCGTTACAAGTAAAAAGTATTTAGTCAAAATCCTACTTCATTACACACCAATTACTTGAAATAACTACTCAAGCATTGTAACGAAGTACTTTTACTTTGTTACATGCCAACCCTGAGGGTCAGTAAGTTTCTGATGAGACAGTACATACCACGGTGCATATCATGGTATTTATCACCTTGTCAGTAATACCTTTCTGATGTCTAAAGCATCAGAAATTGTTAGAAACCACCAGAAACTGTCAGAAATACCTTTTTTTTCAAATTTGCTTGATTTGTTAGCATACAGTAATGATTACAAAAATAATGGTGGCACCACGGGGGAAGAAACACTTCATATAAGTCGAAAGCATACACGTTAAGTTTCAGAAATGCAAATGCAGGAGATTTATGCATAAATTGGAGAGTCTCAGTGTATAAGAGAATTGTTCGTATATTTTAGTATTTCAAATCCTCTGCCACACATAAAAATTACAATAGATCTGCTTTAGCTCCCAGTACATTGTACATGTACTGTTAAATGGTACACTGACATGTTAATATAGACATTGTGGCAGCAGAACATTTACTTGTGGATTAGTAATTATAAACTAACATGTTTACTACTGAGTTGGTCTACTAATAATTTGTTCTACTCCCGAAATATATTATCGTACAAAAAAATCCCTTACCTGACTGGCAGTAACCTTCATATTTTATTACACATGCAACTAACATAATATTTAGTGGCAGGGCTAGAACTGAAGCATTTTCGTTTCTTCAAAGTTTGTGATCCTGGGTGATGAAGGCATTTGAGACCTTAGGTGATGGAGGCATATTTTTTTATTTTGTATACCTATTTTTAAAAATAAGTTTTTTGGACAATTAGCAAACATATATGAATTAAATAGAACTCGTATAAAGTGGAGATGCATTGATTGGCATTATTTAAATGGATAATTAGCGAACTGTACGTTGATGAGTGATAATGGGGGATCGTTCATTCAACGCATATTTTAGACAATGCAAGGCACAAGGATACTGTTTAGCCAAGCCTCCGTCGTCCAGTCTGCACAAAACTTAATTGAAATAACCCCTGCTGTTGTCATTGGCTTGTGTATAAGGAGGGATTGACGATCTTTTGTTAACTGAGGCCACACAAAAATATTTTTTGTTTCATTAGAAACCCGGGAGATTTGTTCTCCCGTGGAAGACCGGGAGATATAATAGATTTCAGGGAGTCTCCCGGCAATTCCGGGAAACTTAACATATATGGTTGAAAGACTTCTGGTTTCTTCCCTATTTCACTTTTGTTCATATTCAGTTGAAATGAGTAATATTTCGCGTATTATGTTACAGTTGTGAAATAAACTCATTCATTCATTTATTCACACCATGGTTTCACTAGGCAGCTAGCTTTAAAAACAACAGGTCAGGTGTCAGTCACAATTGGGCAACCATGAAGGAAACTGTCTGGGGTGTAAGTGCATAGCAGCAGTAACACTGGAGAGGACATCAAGGAACTGAGTTAGGACTGTTGACAGGTGTCGTTGACAAGTGGGAAGGCAAAAAACTAAGGCTAGGCAAAGATTTCTTTGTGTAGTTCTTGGAGTTAAGTTTAAGCTATACAAATGTATTGTAAATAAATTGTGAAAAATTACGCTAGCAAATATGAGATGGATGTTAAGGTAAATTGTATGTACACGTATATGAATAAAGTGCTAATAACAGCTAAATTGTTGTGTAGAGATTGTCACATTAACATGAAATGGTAAATTGTGAATATATTAGCAACTTTGACTCACAGCAGGACTGTTCCAATGTTCTTTCTATGCATGAATAATGTATATAACATCCTATTTAGTAGACCATATAATTAGCATTATCACACATAAATCCATAAGAGATTAGATACTGACAGTTTCTGATGTCAGAAACCTGTCAGAAAGTAGTATCTGACATTGTCTCACCAGAAATACCTTTCTGACTGTCAGAAACCCAATCCTGAAAGAAGTAATGTTTCAATGTATTATTTTCAAAAGCAATTGTATTATTGAGTGCTATGTATTCTAATGTATTGTTTTTACCTTTAGTGTAAAGCGCTTGATTTTGAGTGCGATTGTAATCATATTTGTTTATGCGTCCATTTTGTTAGACATCTGCAGACATGCACTTAAGATGTTGCAAGCATTACTTCCATGTTTATATATTTAAAATAAAGTTCCAAATTACCTTTTTATGAATATTCATGTGTTGGTTCTTCACTTATTACATAGATTTTACCATATAATAATTTTCGCATTTTTTATTATCATGTCATGTTTTAGCTTCATTATTTTTTAATTGGGCTAAATACTAAGGCTTAAATGCACGCAACATTGTGACTATTAATGGCAAAACTGAAATTGACCTTCCATTAAAAAAATTAATTCGGCCAATAATGGCTGGCATTGGCTCAACTGACATTTGCTTACCAGTGAAATTTTTTTTAGAAAGTTCAAGACTAGCAAAATGTTTTTCTGTTTAAGGGCCTGGTGGGAGAGGCTGGCTGCACAGAGGGAAATCTTTATAGAAGCATTCATCTTCCAGCAGACGGCCATTACAGCAGTGCTGGCACGGCAGCAGTGCTGGCACGGCAGCAGCGCTGGCACGGGACCATCCCTGTGGAGGCAATAAGCCAGTCCGGAGGAAGCAGGTGTTACCAATGTGGGAAGCAAGCTATGGCCGAGATCCAGGAAGATGTACGAGAAATTTAGGCCAGTTGAAAATAATTTATTACTTTGTTCGATGATTTCATCATAAAAATAACACATCTGTACAAATGAGCTAACACGTTGTAGTTAAAACGTGATAGGTTTGATTTGTCATGAAATTATTCTAAATCAACATGAGCGAACAACAGAATTGCGGAAGTAGCTTTAAAGATCATATGCAAAGGTCGGATACATTTACTTGTTTTCACTCACATTGGATAGAACTGTATCCCCTTATTCATATTCACTCATATTCAGTCATGAAACTGTAAAAAGTTACATTAGTTTAGTCATAAAACGGGGGTACACCTAAATTCCCGAAACCAGTTTGTGGATTTTTGGTGGTAGATGTCAGGCCACGTGACATCATTTTGGCCAAACAAACTAACTTCGCCTACGCTGGTTCATAAGCACTTAACTTTTAGCAAGATTTAGATCATACTAAATGTCGAGCAATGGTGATTCTGACGGTGCAACTGACATAAACTTATCGGTTCAAGCCATTCCATACATGTACGAGTCAACAACGCGGTCAGTCACAAAAACGAAGTTAGTAGCGGCAGCGAGTTGTGTCAAACGAGGTATGATTTATTGGCCGAAGCCTTCAGATTCACGCCACTGTAAAAAAATGCCCGGGATCAGAAACGTCAAAAATAACATAAATGTAAATGTATTTACAATAGTGTTTTTTTGATAGTACCATGTGTATTTATTTATCAAACTGTTTTTAAATTCCATGTTTAGTTTGCTAGTAGACACAATCGTCTAGTCTAGCCTAGCGATGGCATAGCCTTGGAAGTTGGACCAGCAGCCTATGGAATGACCATGTCTGTTGATGTTCATTTGGCCAGACTAACATCACACGCTGACAGACAGGGGATCAATTCCATTCCGGAATTTACCCTAAATTCTAATTCCAATTCCTGAATCAGAATATATTTTTTTAAAGTCAGTTGGAATAGGAATTGAATTTTTTTTTATTGGAATACATTTTTTTATTGGAATTATTGACTTGATACTTTTAATCGTGACCCCTTAAATTTACTATTAAAATCATATTTGCCTGCTATTAGCATGTCACCCTGAATCTGGTAACAACCAGGAAGCTGTCAACATTAGCATATACACTGTCTATTCTGTTATTCTAGCATATACACTGTCTATTCTGTTACTGAAACATTGTGAACAAGAACAATATAATCAAGCATTTGCATCAAAAACAAATACTAAGTTACTGTAACAGACAGTAAAACCAAAGTCAGACTATTCAGGCCTCATCTCATTTTCTTTCTAAGTGGACAAGGTTTATCTCCCCATGGAGAATACATGTTGGTGATTGGGATGTTGAAAACTCAAAGTTGACAGTAAATCAGATGAAATATCAATGATACCACAACTGATATAAACAGGGGAAACTGTTCACAACTCAGATTAACGACCCAACTGTCCAGGGCTGTCCAAAATGTCTGGTTAGCAAAAATCTAGGAGAGGTGTCACAGCAGAAAGAACATTTTCCTCACTGTACCATTGTTTCATCTAATGCAGTTGTTAGTTGTGGTGTGCAGTGGAGCTTGATGCGCATTGCTTAGTTTATGAAGCAATAGAAAAAACACATTATGGTCGTTAAATGGCAATACTTAAACTAGATATCAAAGGCAATTCCCCTTACAATTTAAGGATGATTCATACATAGCAGTCGCTTGGGATTGCCCATGATTAACTAGCTAAGCGTAATAAATGTGGGGCCCAGAAACCACTACCACCACCAGCATTGGCTTGCCAGTGGAAAAATAAATCCAACAATGACAACCACAGGAACAGGAGAAGTCGGGGAAGGATAGTGGGTAAGTCGGAAAAAGCAAGCGACAAGGCGTGGGTCCAGCTTTCTTGGGCGACCAGGAATTCTAGCCTGACGGCTTGGTCGCACCCGCCGTGATTCGCTGACGCATAGTCGTCATAAGATGGCATACCATATTAGGATGCAGATTCCTGAACGGTGACACAGGTGAGCCTTCTATCCCCCATTGCATAGCCAAGCACACTTCGTAAAAGGTATTTAATTCATACTGGATTAAATACTGACATGTCAAATGGCTGAATGCCATTTTAAAGTTTTTTATAGCAAACCTGACATATATAACAAATTGGATTTGAATTTTTCCTTAGCCTAGGATTTTAAAAGTTTGAATTGGAATTGATAATTTGGAATTGGAACTGATTTTTTCAAGGCAAAATTGGAATTAGAATATTTTTTTTGGAATTGACTGGAATTGGAATTGACAAAACGGAATTGACCCCATGTCTGCACGCCGACTGCATACAGACGTTGCCGAACAAAGTGTCAAATTGCTAAGGGTTTCTTTGCCACTAATATAATTAGCTTTTATCAAAGAGTAGCCAATAAGAAACCAACAACAGTATTTTAATGCATTCCAAATTACTGTTATAGTACTAGTACAACTGTTTGTTACCATATATCACGGGTGGGTGAGAGAGGATATGGTGACAGAGGGAAGGGAAACACTACAGTGAAAAATACACTGAATTGTGCTCTGATAAATGCCAGAAGTTTGTGTAACAAGAAAGAAGAGATGGTCAGTTATGTAAATGAAAACACACCCGATATGGTTTTCGTGACAGAATCCTGGGCGAACGAAAACACAATGGACAGTGAATTTGCACTTAATGGCTATGTCACCATGAGGAAAGATAGAAAGATAGAAGAGGTGGAGGAGTGCTAATTTATGCAAAAGAACTCTCTGACTGCAATGAGGAAATACTATGGTGTAGACTGGCAGGTGGTAACATTCTAGCTGGTGTATGTTACATGTAATATGCAGGAAGAAGCAAAAATTAATTCCAACATTATCAAGGCATGCAGCAGAACGTTGAACAAAGAAGTAATGTTATGTGGATATTTCAACCACAACACTATAAACTGGAAAGAACTTGAAGCAACAGCAGAAGGACAAGCATTTTTAAACTTGACACAGGACCTTGGGTTGATTCAACCTGTAGAAACAGCTACAAGACATGGAAATGTGCTAGATCTTGTTCTGACAACAACTCCAAACTTAGTGAGACATGTGCATGTAACAGAACCATTTGGCTCAAGCGATCACAACATAGTAGAGTTCACGATGGTATGTAGGACTGAATACACTGATTGGAAAAAACTTTACTGAAACCTTCCATAGAGGAGGCAGTGAGCAGGGTTGACTGAATTACTTTTATTTTGTACTTGAGTAAAAGTAAAAGTAATTCACCTAAAAATTACTTTGTAAAAACAGTACTTGAGTAAAAAGTAAAACTACTTTGTAAAAACAGTACTTGAGTAAAAAGTAAAACTACTTTGTAAAAACAGTACTTGAGTAAAAAGTAAAACTACTTTTTAAAAGTACTTGAAGTAAAAATAGAAGTAAAAGTACAACACTTAGAAATAACAACAAAATCATGAGTAATATTATATAAATTACACAACTTGCATCTGACAACTGTTTTGCAACCACTCTGCCTATAACAATGTGCTCACAGACAGCCTTAGCTGGTCAATCGGTCTGCCACCCTTGAACATGGTGCTCACTTGGAAAATTACATTATCATTAATGAGCGCTCACAACCTAGCACTGCCCATAGTAAAATTAACAAAGACATCTGCTGCCTAGCTGATAAAGGCATCTGGCTTGTGAACCCCCACCTTCTCATGTCTTCCCAGACATGTCTTATCAGCTCACAAACATTGAAACAACAGGCTTTAGCAGCTAGCTGTGTTGGTTACCTGGTATCAGCTGGGGCTAGAATTGATCAGAAGACAGACCAGTGCAACAGAGGAATGCTGTTGCTAATTGCGATTAAAGGTGACCTGTCAGGGCACCTGTCCTGGTCTTTGATATTATTTATGGGTCAGCTTGAATAAGCAATTGCTGGGAAAAGATGCTGCCAAATGGCAGCGTATCTATTCTTTGCTGTTTAGTTCTGTAGAGTAATCATTATTATGAATTTATTAAACATCTCAATAGGAATTTTATTCGTGAAAATAAAATGCTGACGTAAGCCGGTAAGGCCGTTGCTGACAATGCCAATGGGTGAAAATCGGTTCTCGTTCTCGATCCACTATGCGTGTTCGCTCACGAATATCAGAATTGTGTCAGTGTATGGGGATTATCAATACATTGTCGAAATTGCAAATTTTGATGTTGATAATATGTATTGGAAACTTACTGATTAATAGTTTATATGGTGCAACGGAGATTGAATGATATTAATAGCTTTTGACCTGGTGATTATTTTTTTAAATGTCATTGACGGTGGAGCGCCACTGGCAGCAGCGGTTTCACAAAAAAATGTAACAAAAATATATTGCGAAATAAATAAAAGTAATGGAGTAAAAAGTCACGTTACTTTAGAAAAAACTACTTCGTTACAAGTAAAAAGTATTTAGTCAAAATTCTACTTCGTTACACGCCAATTACTTGAAATAACTACTCAAGTATTGTAACGAAGTACTTTTACTTCGTTACATGCCAACCCTGGCAGTGAGTAAGTTTGTACCAAAGAAAGTGAGGAGGAAGAGAAACAACAGGCCACTATGGTGGAACAAGGAGATCTACAGAGCCAGGAGGAAGAGAAGCAACAAGCCACTATGGTGGAACTAGGAGATCTACAGAGCCAGGAGGAAGAGAAGCAACAGGCCACTCTGGTGGAACAAGGAGATCTACAGAGCCAGGAGGAAGAGAAGCAACAAGACACTATGGTGGAACAAGGAGATCTACAGAGCCAGGAGGAAGAGAAGTAACAAGCCACTATGGTGGAACAAGGAGATCTACAGAACCTGGAGGAAGAGAAGCAACAAGCCACTCTGGTGGAACAAGGAGATCTACAGAGCCAGGAGGAAGAGAAGCAACAAGCTACTATGGTGGAACAAGGAGATCTACAGAGCCAGGAGGAAGAGAAGCAACACGCCACTATGGTGGAACAAGGAGATCTAAAGAGCAAGGAGGAAGAGAAGCAACAGGCCACTATGGTGGAACAAGGAGATCTACAGAGCCTGGAGGAAGAGAAGCAACAAGCCACTATGGTGGAACAAGGAGATCTACAGAGCCAGGAGGAAGAGAAGCAACAGGCCACTATGGTGGAACAAGGAGATCTACAGAGCCAGGAGGAAGAGAAGCAACAGGCCACTATGGTGGAACAAGGAGATCTACAGAGCCTGGAGGAAGAGAAGCAACAAGCCACTATGGTGGAACAAGGAGATCTACAGAGCCTGGAGGAAGAGAAGCAACAAGCCACTATGGTGGAACAAGGAGATCTACAGAGCCAGGAGGAAGAGAAGCAACAGGCCACTATGGTGGAACAAGGAGATCTACAGAGCCAGGAGGAAGAGAAGCAACAAGCCACTATGGTGGAACAAGGAGATCTACAGAGCCAGGAGGAAGAGAAGCAACAAGCCACTATGGTGGAACAAGGAGATCTACAGAGCCAGGAGGAAGAGAAGCAACAAGCCACTCTGGTGGAACAAGGAGATCTACAGAGCCAGGAGGAAGAGAAGCAACAAGCCACTATGGTGGAACAAGGAGATCTACAGAGCCAGGAGGAAGAGAAGCAACAAGCCACTATGGTGGAACAAGGAGATCAACAGAACCTGGAGGAAGAGAAGCAACAAGCCACTATGGTGGAACAAGGAGATCTACATAGCCAGGAGGAAGAGAAGCAACAAGCCACTATGGTGGAACAAGGAGATCTACAGAACCTGGAGGAAGAGAAGCAACAGGTCACTATGGTGGAACAAGGAGATCTACAGAGCCAGGAGGAAGAGAAGCAACAGGCCACTATGGTGGAACAAGGAGATCTACAGAGCCAGGAGGAAGAGAAGCAACAAGCCACTATGGTGGAACAAGGAGATCTACAGAGCCTGGAGGAAGAGAAGCAACAAGCTACTATGGTGGAACAAGGAGATCTACAGAGCCAGGAGGAAGAGAAGCAACAAGCCACTATGGTGGAACAAGGAGATCTACAGAGCCAGGAGGAAGAGAAGCAACAATCTACTATGGTGGAACAAGGAGATCTACAGAGCCAGGAGGAAGAGAAGCAACAAGCCACTATGGTGGAACAAGGAGATCTACAGAGCCTGGAGGAAGAGAAGCAACAAGCCACTATGGTGGAACAAGGAGATCTACAGAGCCAGGAGGAAGAGAAGCAACAGGCCACTATGGTGGAACAAGGAGATCTACAGAGCCAGGAGGAAGAGAAGCAACAAACCACTATGGTGGAACAAGGAGATCTACAGAACCTGGAGGAAGAGAAGCAACAGGCCACTATGGTGGAACAAGGAGATCTACAGAGCCAGGAGGAAGAGAAGCAACAAACCACTATGGTGGAACAAAGAGATCTACAGAGCCAGGAGGAAGAGAAGCAACAAGCCACTATGGTGGAACAAGGAGATCTAAAGAGCCAGGAGGAAGAGAAGCAACAGGCCACTATGGTGGAACAAAGAGATCTACAGAGCCAGGAGGAAGAGAAGCAACAAGCCTCTAAGGTGGAACAAGGAGATCTACAGAGCCAGGAGGAAGAGAAGCAACAAGCTACTATGGTGGAACAAGGAGATCTAAAGAGCCAGGAGGAAGAGAAGCAACAGGCCACTATGGTGGAACAAAGAGATCTACAGAGCCAGGAGGAAGAGAAGCAACAAGCCTCTAAGGTGGAACAAGGAGATCTACAGAGCCAGGAGGAAGAGAAGCAACAGGCCACTATGGTGGAACAAAGAGATCTACAGAGCCAGGAGGAAGAGAAGCAACAAGCCTCTAAGGTGGAACAAGGAGATCTACAGAGCCAGGAGGAAGAGAAGCAACAGGCCACTATGGTGGAACAAGGAGATCTACAGAGCCAGGAGGAAGAGAAGCAACAAACCACTATGGTGGAACAAGGAGATCTACAGAACCTGGAGGAAGAGAAGCAACAGGCCACTATGGTGGAACAAGGAGATCTACAGAGCCAGGAGGAAGAGAAGCAACAAACCACTATGGTGGAACAAAGAGATCTACAGAGCCAGGAGGAAGAGAAGCAACAAGCCACTATGGTGGAACAAGGAGATCCAAAGAGCCAGGAGGAAGAGAAGCAACAGGCCACTATGGTGGAACAAAGAGATCTACAGAGCCAGGAGGAAGAGAAGCAACAAGCCTCTAAGGTGGAACAAGGAGATCTACAGAGCCAGGAGGAAGAGAAGCAACAAGCTACTATGGTGGAACAAGGAGATCTACAGAGCCAGGAGGAAGAGAAGCAACAAGCTACTATGGTGGAACAAGGAGATCTAAAGAGCCAGGAGGAAGAGAAGCAACAGGCCACTATGGTGGAACAAAGAGATCTACAGAGCCAGGAGGAAGAGAAGCAACAAGCCTCTAAGGTGGAACAAGGAGATCTACAGAGCCAGGAGGAAGAGAAGCAACAAGCTACTATGGTGGAACAAGGAGATCTACAGAGCCAGGAGGAAGAGAAGCAACAAGCCACTATGGTGGAACAAAGAGATCTACAGAGCCAGGAGGAAGAGAAGCAAAAAGCCACTATGGTGGAACAAAGAGATCTACAGAGCTAGGAAAAACAGACTGAGATGGTGGAACAGATATAAAGAGACAAAGATCCACCAAGACCACATTTGGAATATTGTATTCAAGCATGGAGACCATATCGTAAAAAGGACATAGACAAGCTAGAAAGAATACAACGAAGAGCAACTAAAATGATTCCAGAATTGAGAGACTTTAGTTACTCAAGTCGCTTATTACAATGTGATTTGACAACACTAGAGACCAGGAAACTAAGAGGACACGAAATAGAAGTGTTTGAAATAGTGAATGGTTATGAGGATGTTGATAGGAATATGTTCGTCAAACTTAAAGAAGGCAGTAGAACCAGAGGACACAACGCAGCATTAGTTAAGGAGCAGTGTAGGTTGGACATGAGAAAGTACTCTTTCTCACAGAGGGTGATAAATGAATGGAACAAACTGCAAAATGATTGTGTTAATGCTAGTAGTGTGAATATGTTTAAAAATAGAATTGACAGATATTTGATAAGAGCGGACTACACATGAGAAAATTGTTGGACTCTCGATAAGCCAATGGCTTCCTTGTCCACTTGCCATCTGGAACTTGTTGTTTGGGATGGCAATCTTGTTAAATCTTGTTAAATATTAGGCCTAGTAAAAAAGAAACTAGTTTCTGATCCGGGCTTTTTTAAAGGAACAGGGAGGCCCTTGTTATTTATTATTTATGAATTTTTTGCTATTAGTTTCGAAGATAGCCGCCATGTTTAAAATGCTCACTGTGGTTGATTAAATGACAAACTGTAGTTTTTCTATGCAATATGGAATGTGCCAGTGATGAATATTACTATATAGCCTGCCATCCATTGTCAAATACCATGGATACATTACTTTTTAGCGGGAATGGCAGATGAATAGAAACATTTACATAAATGTAACATGGCTCATACCTGTTGCACCGGAAAAATACTTAAATTTACTAGAAACAAACAAGAAGCAAATGCAATGTTGAATGTATTTATGAATGTCATGTGTAGGTTTGGCCATGGTTTCATTAGTTTGTATCAGAGGCATACAACTGAATGGCATTTATACTGATTGAGACTGGAATTATGTGAGTCTGTCTAAAGACTATTCAATGCAAGGCATCATCATTTGAATCTTATTTTAGACTTTGTAGAATGCACATACATCCCTACATCTTGTATGATGAATAACGAGTGAACTGAAAGAGTATAACAGTACTTCGTACAGCAAGGTTTGGACAAAGATTACTTCACAGAACCGAAAAAACTTCTAAAAATAATCTTTTTCAATAGTAAGCAAAAACGGAGGCGTAGACACAAAACGAAGTGGGCGGGGATGAGAAACTAGTTACTTTTTACTAAGCATTATCACATTATTGATTTATGTCACGTTTTGCCATCTTAGTGTCTGCAAAAAAAAGCTAAAGAAAATCTAATTTGGCTAAAGAAAATTTGAACCTTTAGCCAAATTGGCTAAACAGATTTTAGGCCCAGCGCTAGCCTAGGATCAATGATAACCTAAAGACGGCAACAACATTTAATAATCATTTTGCGACACAGTTCACTCAAGAGAATCTAGACAGAATTCCAAACCCGGTTCAGATGTTTCAAGGAAGTAGCGAGGAAGAATGAAATAGTATCACTTTTGAGAAGTCGAGCATATGTAATAAATTAAAGAAGCTAAATGTATCCAAATCTCCGGGAACGGATCAGATTTTCCCAATTGTGCTAAACAGATGTGCTGAAGAACTAGCCGGGCCATTGAATGCATTGTTTACAAAGAACTAGCCAGGCCATTGAATTCATTGTTTACAAAGAACTAGCCAGGCCATTGAATGCATTGTTTACAAAGAACTAGCCAGGCCATTGAATTCATTGTTTACAAAGAACTAGCCAGGCCATTGAATGCATTGTTTACAAAGAACTAGCCAGGCCATTGAATTCATTGTTTACAAAGAACTAGCCAGGCCATTGAATGCATTGTTTACAAAGAACTAGCCAGGCCATTGAATTCATTGTTTACAAAGAACTAGCCAGGCCATTGAATGCATTGTTTACAAAGAACTAGCCAGGCCATTGAATTCATTGTTTACAAAGAACTAGCCAGGCCATTGAATGCATTGTTTACAAAGAACTAGCCGGGCCACTGAATGCATTGTTTACAAAGAACTAGCCGGGCCATTGAATGCATTGTTTACAAACAACTAGCCGGGGGATTGAATGCATTGTTTACAAAGAACTAGCCGGGCCATTGAATGCATTGTTTACAAAGAACTAGCCGGGCCATTGAATGCATTGTTTACAAAGAACTAGCCAGGCCATTGAATGCATTGTTTACAAAGAACTAGCCAGGCCATTGAATGCATTGTTTACAAAGAACTAGCCGGGCCATTGAATGCATTGTTCGCAAACAACTAGCTGGGCCATTGAATGCATTGTTTACAAAGAACTAGCCTGGTCATTGAATGCATTGTTTACAAAGAACTAGCCGGGCCATTGAATGCATTGTTTACAAAGAACTAGCCAGGGGATTAAATGCATTGTTTACAAACAACTAGCCGGGGGATTGAATGCATTGTTTACAAAGAACTAGCCGGGCCATTGAATGCATTGTTTACAAAGAACTAGCCGGGCCATTGAATGCATTGTTTACAAAGAACTAGCTGGGCCATTGAATGCATTGTTTACAAAGAACTAGCCGGGCCATTTAATGCATTGTTTACAAAGAACTAGCCAGGCCATTGAATGCATTGTTTACAAAGAACTAGCCGGGTCATTGAATGCATTGTTTATAAAGAACTAGCCGGGCCATTGAATGCATTGTTTACAAACAACTAGCCGGGCCATTGAATGCATTGTTTACAAAGAACTAGCCGGGCCATTGAATGCATTGTTTACAAAGAACTAGCCGGGCCACTGAATGCATTGTTTACAAAGAACTAGCCGGGCCATTGAACGCATTGTTTACAAAGAACTAGCCGGGCCACAGAATGCATTGTTTACAAAGAACTAGCCGGGCTACTGAATGCATTGTTTACAAAGAACTAGCTAGGCCATTGAATGCATTGTTTACAAAGAACTAGCCGGGCCACTGAATGCATTGTTTACAAAGAACTAGCTGGGCCATTGAGTGCATTGTTTGCAAAGAACTAGCCGGGCCATTGAGTGCATTGTTTACAAAGAACTAGCCGGGCCATTAAGTGAATTGTTTACAAAGAACTAGCCGGGCCATTCAGTGCATTGTTTACAAAGAACTAGCTGGGCCGTTGAATGCATTGTTTACAAAGAACTAGCCGGGCCATTGAATGCATTGTTTGCAAACAACTAGCCGGGCCATTGAATGCATTGTTTACAAAGAACTAGCCGGGCTACTGAATGCATTGTTTACAAAGAACTAGCCGGGTCATTGAATGCATTGTTTACAAAGAACTAGCCGGGCTACTGAATGCATTGTTTACAAAGAACTAGCCGGGTCATTGAATGCATTGTTTACAAAGAACTAGCCGGGCCACTGAATGCATTGTTTACAAAGAACTAGCCGGGCCATTGAGTGCATTGTTTACAAAGAACTAGCCGGGCCATTGAGTGAACTGTTTACAAAGAACTAGCCGGGCCATTGAATGCATTGTTTACAAAGAACTAGCCGGGCCACTGAATGCATTGTTTACAAAGAACTAGCTGGGCCATTGAATGCATTGTTTACAAAGAACTAGCCGGGCCATTGAATGCATTGTTTACAAAGAACTAGCCAGGGGATTGAATGCATTGTTTACAAAGAACTAGCCGGGCCATTGAATGCATTGTTTACAAAGAGATTTCAAAGTGGGCAGGTACCACAAGACAGGCTTGATGCAAATGTCCTTCCAATTTACAAGAAAGGACACCATTCCAAGCCAGGAAACTACCGGCCAGTTAGTTTAACCTCACAAGTATGCAAGGTGATGGAATTCTTCATTCTGGAATCCATATCTGAACATCTTAAACAACACAATTAAGCTGATTCTAGATTCACAACATGGTTTTATACCAAAAAGAAGCTGTCTTAGTAAACTGCTAATATTTCTAGAAGTGACTTCTTATATTGACAAAGGATATCCAGTTGACGTGATCTACTTAGATTTCAGTAAAGCGTTTGATACGGTCCCTCATCGCAGACTTATCTCAAAACTAACCGCTCATGGCATTATAGGCAAGACCAACAGATGGATAGAAAGTTGGCTAACAGATAGAAGACAACGAGTGTGCATAAGTGGTGCAGAGTCAGACTGGCAAAAAGTGATCAGTGGTGTACCACAGGGATCAATACTCGGCCCAGTGTTATTTGTTATCTTTATAAACGACACTTACTCAACTGTAGTAAGCTCCCTGTTAAAGTTTGCTGATGACACAAAAACGTTCAGGCTAGTTCCTGAAGTTCTCCTGGAAGACCTCCATTCTATGTATAAATGGAGTCAGGATTGGCAGCTACTGTTCAACTTCACTAAATACAAATGCATGCACATTGGATACAACAACCCGAACTATGACTGTTTTATGGGAGATGAACGTATAGAATCAATAGATATAGAAAAAGACCCAGGAGTACGCATTCATAAATCACTGAAAGTAAAGGAGCAAGTAAACTACATAGTCAAGAAAGCAAATAGAATACTAGGGACAATTCGGGACAAACTAGGACCTACACAGACAAAAGCATAAAAAACATCAAAAACTTATACATCACCTTGGTCCGAACCATAATCGAAAACTGCCAACAGGCATGGTGCTCACATCGTCAGAAAGATATAGACAAATTAGAAAGTGTCCAGAGGAGGGCCAATAAAATGATCACTGGAATCTCTAAGCTCCCATATTATCTAAGATTGCGAAAGTGTGGCCTCCTGTCTCTACAAGATAGGAGAAAAAGGGTTGTTATGCTTGAAGTTTTCAAGATTATTAATGGATTTACTGATCTAGACACCAAGAGAATATTCGAGCTACTCCATCTACTCCGTCTAGGAAGACACAACAAGTCAATAGTTCGACACCACAGTCGACTAGATGCACGCCACAAGTTGTTTTCACAGCGAGTAATCAAGCCATGGAATATTCGACCAAGCGATTGTGTCAATGCACTAACAGTAAACAATTTCAAAACAAAATATGAACATTACTGCCATAACCACTGATTGGGGGGTATATATGAGCCAGAAGGCTGCCTGCCCACTACCCAGCTAGCACAGCTTGGTTGGGCCAACATTGTAATAAGCTCGGCATAGTCACGGTCTGCATGTTGACCTAATGTCAACGTTGGGCCAACCGTGGAAACTTGTAGCGGGCAGACGGCAACGCAGCGACGTCACACCTATGTTACACCAACTATTAAAACATCATAGTGACACCTAGCGAAGAATCTCGCATATGCTCATTGGTTGGGGTTTCGTTGTCAAATAGTCGCCATCGTCGCGATCTGCATGGTAATGTTTCCCCGTCGTTTTGCCAACGACATCCAACATACGATTAATCATGTAATCCGAAGAGCGACTCGCCAACCGGGGATACCATGTATACGTAGCGATACAGCGTGGGAGAAGAATGTCAGAAATGCGATATGTAAGAGAATTGGCGGTTTAGTCACCCATTTGGGCGGCAAATTTTTATAACGTTAAACCGTTAAATGTACCAAGCAGAGAAAACGTTATTTGTAGATAGCAATTTGAGGTAATGTTTTATTATAGCAAAATATAGCGATTGTCACATAAAGGTTGTATTTCATAACAGATTAGTACCATAAAGCATAAATGGGTTATTGTATTTTAATTGAGTTTATTGTTGGGCGAGCGATAATAGGGACTTCGAAGTGGTCACTCAACATAGCAAAACATGTTTATCTGTTTTTTCTATAGTTTTTAGTTATTACGGATGCTATGAAATAATTTTTTTCATACAGGACAAAACGTAGGCAGGTTCATAACGATGTTGTTGACAATTTTGCAACCGTTTTATCCAGTGCTGGCAGGCTTGTGGAGGTTGGAGGAATTGTAAAAGTTATTCTGTTTGAGATGGTGGTGAAGAGCAACAGCTACAATTGACACTATAGTCTGTGCTTAAAAAATTCTTAAGCATGTATTTAATTTATGGAGTTTAGTTAGTTTGATAGCATTTTGGTTATTCTATTTGTTCTATGGAAATGTAATATATACCCCACATTGAACAGAAATACACTATTGTTGGATGCATATTTTTGTTCACCATTTTACTCTGCATTTGCCTTTAAAATGGTAGATATTTCAAATATGTTAACATTTTCAACAGGTGCAGTGCGTCGGAACACCGGTCTGCACTCGGGATGCAAACAATAGAAATATGTTGCGTGCACCCTGAAACAATGGCTGCGATTCCTGCACACGAGATGGTGGACGGCGTCAGAGGCAACATAGGAGGGGAGAACAGTTACAATTGTAACAAGATAGGATGGGGGCAACAGTTACAACTGTAACAACATGGGATGATGCAACAATTACAATTGTAACAACACACGAGGATGCAACAGTTACAACTGTAACAATATGGGAAGAGGCAACAATCACAAATGTAACAACACATGAGGAGGCAATGGTTACAACTGTAACAACATAGGAGGAGGCAACAGTTACAACTGTAACACCATAAGATGATGCAACCGTTACAACTGTAACAACACATGAGGAGGCAACAGTTGCAACTGTAACAACATATGATGATGCAACAGTTACATCTGTAACAACATATAGGAGGCAACAGTTACAACTGTAACAACATAGGAGGCAACATTTACAACTGCAATTCAAACAATAGAGATATGTTGCGTGCACCCTGAAACAATGGCTGCGATTCCTGCACACCGAGATGGTGGACGGCGTCAGAGGCAACATAGGAGGAGGGAACAGTTACAACTGTAACAACATAGGAGGAGGGGACATTTACAACTGTAACAACATATGATGAGGGAACATTACAACTGTAACAACATAGGAGGCAACATTTACATATGTAACACCATATGATGAGGCAACAGTTATAACTGTAACAACATGGGAGGGTGCAACAATTACAACTGTAACAACATATGATGAGGCAACAGTTACAAATGTAACAACATAGGAGGAGGCAACAGTTACAAATGTAACAACATAGGATGAGACGACAGTTACACATGTAACAACATAGGGGGTGCAACAGTTACAACTGTAATGACATGGGGGGGCAACAGTTACAACTGTAACAACATAGGGGGTGCAACATTTACAACTGTAACAACATAGGAGGATGCAACATTTACAACTGTAACACATTTAGTTTGAGGAGGAACTGGTACCACACTGACACTACATCCAGACCTGGGGTCAATATATTACACACATCACTGCAAGCTTAAAAAAATGTATTTGCAGCTTATACCATATGTTGCTATATTTGGTAACAGCGAGAGAGCAGTGTAC
The DNA here is from genome assembly GCA_963662155.1 of Lamellibrachia columna. NCBI lineage: Eukaryota > Metazoa > Annelida > Polychaeta > Sabellida > Siboglinidae > Lamellibrachia > Lamellibrachia columna. The sequence continues at coordinate 20,396,772 of OY759275.1, forward strand.
TTTGCAGACTTCAATTCCAATTCAATCTGTTTTTATTTTTATCAATTCAGTTCCAATTAACACATTTTTTTATCAATTCTAATTCAATTCAGAATTGACCCCAGGTCTGATTACATCACCCTTCAAACTTAATTAAAGAATAGCTTTTGTTTGTTAAAAGTGACATATATATTTCCAAACAGAAACAATTATGGTGCAGCAATGACAATAGTGTTCAGGTGTTGCTGTAGTAGGACCTAAATTTTATAATCATGACAATCCTGTTGACACCAACAGTACATGTGTTGTGATTGTTAAGTACAATGTAATGTTTAGTTTATCATGTCATTTATTTGTCCGGAGGACATATTCCCTGAAAAGTTGTTCATGATATTTCTCCATTGGTGTGTCCTGCAAAACTTTTTCATGTTTGGAAACTGTTATCCCAAATTCAGACGAGTAGTTTTGGATAAGTTAGGCATTCAAATTGGGCTCATAGCAGATTGTGGCATATTGGCTGCAAAAATCTCTGATCATAAGGCAATATTTGCAGAACTTAATTTCAATATCAATAAAACATATACTGTAACTGATAAAATTAGCATGAGATCATTCACAGGAAGAAACATTGATAGCTTTACAAATGAATTAGAAGATATAAAATGGCATCAAGACTTTGATCACAATTCAACAGCAGATCCACTCATATCGTACAATAACAAATTCTCTACCAAACTAGAGGAGGTAATGAACTATCACTTCCCATTGAAAGATGTAAAGTTTAATAAATACAAACACAAGAAGTCGAAATGGATGACTTATGATCTAGCTAAAATAAAAAAGAGACAAACTATACTTAGAAGTACACTGTCACATGACAAGTCCTAACTCAAATATAAACAAACTAAAATCAACTGAGTTGGAAAATAAAGCAAAAGAAGTAAGGAAATTAAAACAAAAAGCAAAGGCTACTTATTATAACCTGCTATTTAGTAAATACAGGAATGACATCAGGAAAACATAGCTGATGTTATCAACAAATCCAAAAAACAATTTCCGACATATTTCAATGTAAATGAAACTAAGATAACAGATAAAAAAGAAATAGCAACACAATTCAATAACTTCTTCATAAATATTGGACCACACCCTACAAACAAATTAAACACTAATGGGAAACCAAGCTTCAAATCATATCTAAAAAAAGAACAAATGATACTAACTTCCAATTTACACCTGTCAGTGAAATTGACACAAAAAATATAATAAATAACTTAAAGTCAAAAAGAAGTATGGGAAATGACAACATTTCTTCAATATTACTGAAAGCTTCTGTTAATGTCATTGCCAAACCCCTTACCAGTATAATTAATGAATCTCTACTTAGAGAAAATTCCCTAAAAAATAAAAAATTGCTAAAGTTATTCCCATCCACAAAAAATATGATAATCATAATTTCAACAACAACAGACCAATATCTCTTCTGCCGTGCATATCTAGTCTTTGAAAAAATAGTTTATTCTTAATTATTCCACTATCTCACTCTTAATAAGCTCCTCCACCCAAATCAGTATGGTTTCAGGCTGAATATTCTACTGAACTGGCAATATCTGAATTAGTTGACAGAATATACTTAAATCTTGACAAAAAAGGTTTACCAGTGGCAATATTTCTAGATCTGTCAAAGGCTTTTGACACAATTGATCATAAAATCTTTTCCAAAAAAATTCCACAGGACAAAATACAACAATGTGAAAATTGGACAAAATCCCACAGGCCGTAATACAATATTTATTTGTAGTTCTTCTCTAAGCATCCGTTCTAGTTTGGCAGACATTTATCAGTGTGCATTTCTTACATTTTTCTTCGGAAAATAGTAATAATAGGGTATGATTGTGTTTACTTTGAGGTTGTAGCTCCTGCTCTAAGCTAACATTCTTAATTGGTCTGCCCTTTGCTTTGTGTGAGTTGGGAATGGGGAGAGATGCCATATAAACAGTCCTTGCCACCTGACCTGTCTCCAGTCCACCACAACACAATGGGTGTAATTGGCTTGCTAACTCTGCAATGTTTCACTGAGCTGATATTTTCTGAAGCAATATCAGGCTGCAGGTCTTTCCAGGTTGTTTGAATATCAGCTTAGCCTTTGTCTGAAAATGTCTGTGCATTGTTTATTGCTTCCTGGATGTTACTGTTATGTGCTCACCATTATTATAAAAAGGCTAATCGCTAAGGCTACCCACCGCTAGCACCATGGACCAGTACCCACCAGACAGTGAATACTGTGACTTAAATATAAATATATAAGCAGGTGTTATAATTAGTCTTGATTTTCAACTCATGTGAGACTGAAATTATACTTTTATTGACAACTCATTCAGGCAGTTTGTAATATGAAACGTACTGTAATTGATTGTAATTGAAATAAATTTTCAATTATACAAAATATAACAATTACATTTACAGCAAAATTTCAAAACCATAATCAATTACAATTACATAATTTAGCTGTAATCAATTACAATTACATAATTGGACCCAGCCCTGACTGCACCATACATAGTCACAGGGAGGCTTGTACGATAGCGATCTCTCAGGTCTTAGTGCAGGCCTCCCTGGATCATCAAAACTATGTAAAATATGTACAAACTGTTATTTGACTCTGTATGTATCATCTAAACAAATAAAACTTCACTTCACCTCCATCTCATTGTCTCTGATCAGATATGGTTTCGATGAGAGGGCTGTCAATACTGAATGCAACATACTTTGTTTTTGGGTGAGTTGAGATAGAGGATGCCTTCTGCTATGCCGAGGGCCGAATGTAAATCCAGGTGCTGTGTCATCTTCACCTATCACCATTATTATCTACACTGAGACTAGTGTAACGTTCACATGTATGCCATAGTATGCCATGCATGGGTATTATGTTGAATGCACAAATGTACGGGACTTTATGTATATTAGTCAGGTTATATCTGTGAAATAATTGTAAAACTGTTGTGTTCTACTTCTAGCGATAGGTTAGTAATTGTGAAGCCATAATTTGTTAGTTGTTATTGGATTTCTTTTGTGTCAAATGTATTGCAGTATGAAACCATATCTGAGTATGTCTTAGAATATTAAAGCATAACATTTGTAATTATAGCATAAGCTATATCATATAAAATTGTTTATACATTAGTACAGCTTTCAAATATACAATAACTGAGGTTGTATTTGAATTAGGATTATGCTGTCAATGCATTGTTATGATTCTTAGTATGATATTACAAAAAGTCTCATTATGACTACACTTTCAGTGTCTAAGAATGGATTGGAATGTTTGTATATCACAGTATTGATGTATACATAATGATATTACACAGTATTTTTGTACATTCAACTATACTCAGATGAAAACTGATTGTAATTTTACATTGTGAAACATATCTGAAATAAAATGAATATTTTTATTATGAACATGTTCGTTTTTTGAAGGTTGGGAACACACTGAAATATGGTTGGGGTAACATTAGCGGATGGTTGGGACAACATTGGCTGATGGTTGGGGTAACGTTGGCGGATGGTTGGGGTAACGTTCACGGATGGTTGGGGCAACGTTGGCGGATGGTTGGGGTAACGTTGGCGGATGGTTGGGGCAACGTTGGTTGATGGTTGGGGCAACGTTGGTTGATGGTTGGGGCAACATTGGTTAGTGGTTGGGGCAACGTTGGCTGATGGTTGGGGCAACGTTGGCTGATGGTTGGGGCAACGTTGGCTGATGGTTGGGGCAACGTTGGCTGATGGTTGGGGCAACATTGGGTGATGGTTGGGGTAGCGTTGGCGGATGGTTGGGGCAACGTTGGTTGGTGGTTGAGGCAACGTTGGCTGATGGTTGGGGCAACGTTGGCTGATGGTTGGGGCAACGTTGGCTGATGGTTGGGGCAATGTTGGCTGATGGTTGGGGTAACGTTGGTACTATGTATGCTGTTGACGTAGGTGTAACGTTGGCCCAACGAGCAAAGTAACGTTGCGCCAACGATAGTTGCTGCTGTTGGGCGAACGTTGTGCCAACGGTTGGCATATGGTTGGCTGACTGTCACTGTGCTAGCTGGGTACACAACTCGCAACAGCGATCAAAAACACGCCTATCATGCCCCTATGTCGTATACGGGCGAGGACTAGATCATGATGATCTAGTTATCGCCTGTCATGAACACGCTGCATAACATGATCATCATAGTATGGCTTAATTATGACGCAACGTTTTTTTTCACGAAATACCTGGTGACTGGTCTAGTGGTCTGCACTCGGATGATGATCCAGGCTTGGCAAAAAACGTCTGTCAGTGTCACCAGCTGCACTGAATGCGACAAAAGTGCCGCAATACCTATACCATCGATGCGGCAAGATAGTATACTAAACGCTAACCAGGAAATTAGATAACACCACTAATAAATACAGCGGAAATTCCCGCCAACCGACCGGTTTCAGTTTCGAGATGACAGGTGTAGTGCTATTATGTTCCGCCGTCAAATACTTTCCGCTTGATGTATCGGCGCATGCGCGAGGGTTTATTCATTGTGCCTCTCTGGTTTTCCGGCGGAGAGACCACTCCTTAAAATTCCGCCACGTGACCTTTCAAATAGCGAATAGACTTTATCAAGACCAAAATAGACTTTTTATCGTTCTTAAACAATACTAGCGTTAGCCTCGATTATCCAGGCTCCGCGCTGTGGCGCCATCGTTTGTCGCACACATCATCGCCTGGGCACGGACCACAGTCACTTTTCCCATAGACGACCATTAATAACGTTCTTGCGCCTACATTGAAAATTTATCCTACAATTTTTCAGAATTCACAGAAAATTACAGACCTACTAAGACAAAATTCGTGAAAATGACCTCCTTTTCGCACAAATTGCTTCAACGCATGATATGCCCCTGCATTTCTGCCATGAAATTCCCCGGTTTCCAAAATATGAGTACATCCTGCCTAACAGCCACTGTGTCCTTACACAACTGGTATACCTACTGACAAATGGCATCGTTTCAAAGCTTAGATGCTACTGTGCACAAAAACATCACTTCCACTCACTCATCCACACAATTTCTGCTCTCACAAATAAACTCTATCTGCACAATTCATTTTTTTCCTTGGGACTCTTTATCTATGTAATGGCGGACGGATTCTGACTGTGGTCCGTGCCCGCCTCTGCCTCTGGCCTGGATGCAATCTGAACTTGTGTATGAACTAGTGCCTTGCACGGGCCTATAATTTTAGCCCAAGGCCGGCCCGCAATTAGCAGTCCAGGCCCGGCCCAAGTCCGCAGCAATTTTTCAAGCCCGGCCCGGCCCAGGCCCGCAAACTAGAATTTAGGCCCAGGCGCAGACCCGACCCGACCCAGACCGTGAATGTTTGGCCCATGCCCGGTCCGGCCCGCAAGTTTCAGGCCAATACCCGGCCCATACCTGCGGGCCAAAGACGGGTAAGCCCGCGGCCCGCAAGCCCGCGGCCCGCTAAGTTTAAAGAAGATAAAACTATAATCTTGTAAGATACGAAACACAAATAAACTGTAAAACATACTTATTGTTTTATTAAATAAAAAAATAATATGTGAGCATTGTATAATGTTCACTACTGAAATACTAATGTCAGTTGTTGTTTAGTGGTGTCTATCTAGTAGCTACTACTATATGTCACCCACTGGCACTGACACCCAGTGGCATTTCCAGCAGGCCTGCAGTCACTAGCCTGAGACAGATCAGGTTGAGACATGTGTGAATTAGTACAAGTGTGAATGAATCAGTACTGGGGAAATTGTAGATACTAAATAATAGTCACTAGTTCACACAATTGAAAAATACCAATTACCAACTGGGGTGGGTACTGGGTACTGGCACTACTGGGCAGTCGAGTGGGCAGAGGCCAGTGGGCTGGTCATTCAGGCGGGCAATGTTTGGAGGGAAGACCTAGACAATAGAATGTCCACTGGTTTGGTCAAAGGGTGATTAAGTAGGTGGTTAATCATGGCTTGATTGCCTCTGCAAATATGTCTAAAGTAAACATTTGAGGCTGGCTGCTTCCAGCCAGGTGAACTTAAGTGGCCTGGTATGGGGTCATTAGATCTATGCAAAAGGGTACATTCATGCCAAAAATATGCGGTTTACAAAGTCTAGACATCACGGAATAAGGGATATGAAGTTAAGTTTGAGCTGAAGAAGAATGATGGGAAACATGCATTAACTGTGATGAAGCCAGTGAAACAAGTGCCACTACTCCAGTCACAGTGTCTTGCCAGTACATGTTTAAAGAATTATAATACAAAGATATGGGCATGCGACTATGCATATATTTTATATGAAATGTCTCTATTAAAAGAATGCACATTATTAAAATGATACCATAGGAAGTCCCATTGTTGAAAAGAGGTTAAACTGCATTCCAATGTATAAAGCACTAGTGTCATTCATAATTCCATGCAAGGTCTCAATTTGCAACCATATAATACTAAAGAAAAAAATTAAACATTCATTAACTGGAATTACAATTTATAATCAGTTTTTTATTAATAATAAAATTTATAATCTGGGTTTGGATGAATATTTTTATTATGTCAAGGCCCAGCCCAAGCCCGGCCCGTGCAGGGCACTAGTATGAACCCAGATTGTGGACGCATACATAGTAAGTTAATTACGATGTCATCCGGACATTTAACTAATTCATAAAATAAAATTTCAAAAAAAGTTAAATCAGGTAAAGAAAATTTTGCTGTAGCATCTCGACAATGACGCTGATTGGAGTTGGTAACAACGATACCACGTCTTTGAGGCCAGACCACGTCTTTGAGGCCAGACCATAGAGTTACATTATTAATCAGCCCCATATAAACAAGAGCGATATGCCAGCTCACTGCAGTGAAGCGGGCGTGGACCACTTGCCGGCATTTCATTGCACGGCAGAAACAGTTGCATCCACTGCAAGACATACATGGTAGTACTGTTTATAGTGTGAACATATCATGTTATTAATAGTTATCTAACATATGTAAGTAAGTCAGTCAATAAGTTAATTTATTTCCTCCTCACCATCATCATGTACAATATAAGGCCAACAAAAGCAATGAAGATGAGGTGGCTGCCTAGCTGAGGAGTAGCAAATAAACGTACAGGCCAAATAAACGTATAGGCCAAATAAACGTATAGGGTGACAAATCGGTCAAATTTAATAATAGTATAGTGTCGAATAACAGTATAGGAGGGCAAATTGCTCAAAATAAATAATAGTACAGTGCGAAAAAGTCACTAGTATATTTGTCTATTTTAGCGCCGAAGCAATTTTTTACTCGACGTGAAGCCAAGGCGTCCCTAGAAAACTACGCGGATCGCTGGGTATTTTGGTTTTTTTTCTGCCGAATATGCATAAACTTTGTGCGTATTCGCGTCACCGCAGATATAGTAACCACATTTTATATCTGCGGAAAACCGGGGAATTTTGTGTTTTTAGATGGACATTCGCACGGCGGTCATTTACGGTCAGTTTACGCGGTGATAATGGCGTCTTAGCTAATAATATACCATGTCGAGCTCTAGCGAACTAAGGATTCTGACCGATTCGTCTAGTCATGGAAATATAACGGTGTAACGCTTCGGGATCAAAATCTAGGATCCTCAGAAGCACGGGATCTAAATTCACGACTGTCGTTCGAAAGGATGATAACTTAGCCGTCAGAGGGAACCACATGCAGCTCCAGTTGGGAGCAATTGATGTTATCGCGAGCGGTAAACCGCTTCGTGGATGATTTATTAGCGCTAGCAATAGGGAGTGAGAACCATTGTTCTTCTAAAAATTATACCCTGCATAATTTGCCACGGTTATCGGAGAATATAGGCTGGCACAAATGTTAAAATTTAATAATAGTATAGAGCCAAATAAGGTGCGTATAGGATGGCATTTTTCATCAAATAAATACGCGTATAGGGACGTTTATTCGGCACTCAAGAGTATAACCATATCGGGTTAGTAGCCAGTGATGATGACACCAGGAACAAATTAACTCGAAGATTTGTCATTGTCATTTGTTCTTAATGGGGCAAGGCCACCCGATTGATTAATCATTTGGTTGAGGGTGGTCACAGCAGTTGTGTTATAAGCTTGGGCAGTTGGGTTGTTCATACTGGAGTAACATCGTGCATGAAACTCTCCAAGACATACACGTTTTGGAGGCCTGCTGGAGACAGTTGTGGGACAACGAATATGATTATTTCCTGTGTGGCTTAAAACTGTATGAATCGACAGAAGACAGGATCTAAAATGTTTTTGCAAAGGTAAGAATCCTCAATTTTACTAAAATAGTTTAGTTGACTGTCAACACGAACATGCATTAGTGCATGGATAGATTGTGCATGTAATCAGGTATTAGGTAACTGTAGCTAGGATCAGGTGATGCCCTCTCTCACTTTGAAGTTACTGATTAATTGCTATAAGAAGTGGCTGTGAGGGGGTTTATCTTGACTAATCCCTAGCACAGACCCTAACTGTGCCTTGAGCAATGTCCAATTCGTCTGTAAACAACAATGCAATGACAGCTATATATATATATATATATATATATATATATATATATATATATATATATATATATATATATATATATATATATATATATATATATATATATATATATATATATATATATATATATACATACATACATACATACATACATACATACATACATACATACATACATACATACATACATACATACATACATACATGTGAAATAGAAAACATTGTTGACCGTTGAGTTCATGCAATTAGGGGTTTAAACATGTATAGTACTAGTTTTACATTAATACCTACATGTATGCTAGGGAATTTATGGATAAACATTAGTATATTATTATTATATTAGTACTGAACAAGATAACGTGCAGACAAATTGTGAACAGCACTAATGTGTTGGAACTATGGTATTTAATAGATTTTTATGTATCATGTTATCTTACACTGGACGCTATGATATGAAAATAGCTCACTTGTTCTGTTTGTATTTGTACAGGCTCACTCCTTGATGTGGTACTGAAGATCAGGAGTGTAAATTGTGCAATGACTGAGAAACTTAGTTTTATATAATTTTAGTAGTAAGCTTAATTTATCAGTTTAGTTAGTAAGTTGTAATAAATGCAATTTTATCTTACAAACTTGCCTTACAGTGGTATTTTCTTAATTGAGGCATAAGCTTACCACCTGCAGCCTACATATTATCATAGTTATTTAACAGTCACATTAGTAAGACATGAATTTAAATAATTGTACATCTACTACACTCAATAATTGAAGTTATTTAGTAGATGCTGGTATGATATATATATATATATATATATATATATATATATATAATATCTCTTATTAGTGCTCCATATCTATGGATATATAATGAAGACTGGGTGCTGTACAGTATAAACACTGGGTCTCCAGTGGGTTCTTGTCGTGCAGCAGCATGAATGTCACTGGTCCATGCCTGCATCAGTGTATCATGTGTCAACTGATAAGGGCTCAGCTGTCTTGTTTTACTAACAGGTGTTCTATTTATGTATGAGGGCCAGACTCTCTTCTCCCCTTATGAAAATATACCACGGTATGCCATGGTATACCATGGTATTACATGGTAAACCATGACATTACATCGTAAACTGTGGTATACCATGGTTTACCCGTTTCAAAATACCATGGTATTTCACCATGCCTTCCCTATTTCAAAGCATCGTGGATTACTATGCTTTCTATGGGATATAACGGTATTTTACCATGGTTTACCATGATTTACCATGGTTTACCTGTTTCAAAATACCACGGTATAGCATGGCATTTACCATGATATATTTTCATAACGGTCGGCGAATTCACGACGGCAAGCGAGAGTCGGATACGCGAGACTATGCGCGGACGCTGTATCTAACTAAAATGGACACCCCTAACTTTCACATTGCTATACTTAATAACACAACTTCAGTTGAGGTTGTTGGCGAATGGCGCTCTATGCGGGCTTTGTTATTGAAAACTCAAAACTTATCAACACACGTGTTCTCTGTGACACAACATCTTTTATACAATTAAATTGTTTCTCTACACCTAGTAAGTAAATAAATCAAGTGTGGTTGAAAAATGTTCGATGGAACGTCGTATTATATCAGCCACTTTTTCGCAGCTTTTCTATTTTACCCAGTTATCCACACTGTGTCTGTGCTGTGGAGCTTATTTTCGATCATTGGCTTACGATAGATTTAAAGAGCATGTTTGTGAAATGCATTTTGAAAACGCTCCTTAAAATTATAACGATAATTATAACTGTTTTATGATGGATTTTCCTGATGAACTCATTATCTTAGTGAAACGATCAACAGGTACGCAAAATTGCATCAAGCCCAGCCCGGCCCGGCCCAGCCCGCAAACTAGAAATTAATTTTTATGAACGAACTATCCCAAACACGCCTACAAAATATCTGCCCCATACACGTGAAGCTGATGGAGATATGAGGGAATATGCAGACATATAGTCGCAAACTACTCTTAGTATAGACATCATTTTAAGTAAAACTGGTCTAAATTTGTCTAAAAACTAAGTTTAAATAAGCAGAGTTGCTTCTTTGATGTAATTAAACTCAACAATAACGTGGATATAATGTGGTTGATTCTATGACTATGTGAAGCATTTGTATTACCCGGCCATCAAAAATAGTGTACAACTAAGTATGTTACCGAGTGAAAATAAAATTATCAATCAGTCATCAATCAAAACAAAATTGGACAGTTAGTGCTAACATAGTTCAGCAGTCTCATTTAAACATCAGTAGTCACCGATATGTCCTACTAGTCAGTGTTCCACATTGCATTATATACCAAGTTCAATTTCACAAATGTTTATTCATAATTTTTTCAAAAAAATTATAATGTGTCGAATGTTTTAATTTCCAATCACCGCAATGCCATATTGCATATATGCCAATGTACTAGTTGATTAGTGTCTAATCTACGATCCACCGTTATATCAAAAAGGTAACAAGTGCGTGCAGTTTGCGAACTTGTTGGCATTGACTAGTATGCCAATAATTCATGTTACAATATTGTTAAACATGATACTCACGTCTTGTAACACTCCTGTGGTGCAACATTGAACCACGTACACTCTCGACTCGAACCTGTTTTTTTATTTATTTAGCAATGATGTTCGTTGTTGCGATTTTACGTCATGAATAAATTAAAAGCACTTGGCAGTTTGCTCAAGGTAATACACACCTCGTGTTTTGATTATCGCAATCTAATCAGTTGCGTATCTAGGATCTCGCAAAGGGAAGGCCAAAAGCAAAGTGGGGGGCAAACTTAGTCAACCATTAATTAACATGCTACCATGTAGCGGCGCAACGGAAACATATGGACAAAAAAATAAAGCCAAAAGGGGGCCATGGCCCAGTCCCCCCAAATACGCCACTGAACTAAATGATGGTGCTGTTTGTCAGTACGTTGGTGTGAATGTATTGTTTTATTTACAAGTGATGCAGTTGATAATTGTATTCGGTCATTTTTTTCAAGTTATATTATAAAACAATTATACCAAATTTTAAGCTTTCTGCATTATTATTAGTGTATTATTAAGGAAATTGTCGGTAAAATGGCCCCTTAAGCATGGACTGACCTACATTTTACTTTTTTAAATAGCTATTTTTTTTTATATTTCCCAGGAATCGTATGCACGGAGAGCGGATATTCAATGTATCAACAGCGTGCAAAGAGACCCATTCTTTTAAAGAACACAAATTGGAGGCCCAAGCGGGTCCCCTCACAAAGATGTCGCACAAATCTCACACGTAGGCGACCCACGCTCATACCTTGCACACTCGCGATGCGCCCACTGGCTACAGCCTCCACGTTGCAACTCCTTGCCTTGTACCTACTTACATATGATGTATCTACAGTTTGTGTAACTGCTAGAAGCGTGCATATGTTTAAAAACAAGGTTGACACATCCCAGGAAGGCGGGTTACGCGTAAATGAAAAAAATTTGGACTCTCAATAAACCAATGGCTGCCTTGTCCACTTGTCGGCCTTGGATGGTGATCTTGTTAAATCTCTTGACGTAACTTTGGACAATAGAAGAAAAAACGCATGACAGCCTTCCGCCGTTATCGCCGCCATGTAGGAATGACAGCCTTCCGCCATTATCGCCGCCATGTAGGAATGACAGCCTTCCGCCGTTATCGCCGCCATGTAGGAATGATAGCCTTCCGCCGTTATCGCCGCCATGTAGGAATTACATTACACCTCTCGTTGAATGCGGCACATTACTCGTGAAGTAGTTGACGATGGTCAAAGGTGAAGAACATTCTGACATTCGACCAGTGGGTCCACCCTACCTAGACTTAGCTGTGGAAACTGTAAACTGGCCGACAGCACAACTGGTGAAGTATTTGTTACACACTGAAAGAAGAAAATTGTGGTGGCAACGATATGTCAGGGATACAGTGATGCTGCCAACAATGTTAACTCGGCTGTTGTGCATGCCGGCAAAGAGCCACTTGTGAGAAGTATGATGGATACCATCCAGTAGACGGCCTTCTCCTTGAACTACGTATGTTTGTGTACCATCCTGGCCCAGCGTGAGTTACAAGAGTACGCACAATCCGGTATGCACAACAAAACTAATCTGCAATCGTTACACGAGACAAGATGGTCCAGTCGTGCGAATGCACCGTATTCATTCATATCTGTATTGCCTGTTGTAGACACTGCCGTGGAATATTTGGAAGAAGATGAGGAAGCCGCCATCGCGTTGAACAAATGCAAACAAAACATTATTCTGCCTTTTTATGTTTTTCTTGACTGTGTGGTGCTTTTTATGTTTTGAAATCATTATCACAGGCAAACAACACAATCAACAAAGAGATAGCTGGTGTTATCTCTTTATTATGTTCACAATTATTCAATCAATATTTGTATTCGTTCCAATTCCAGAGTGCTGAGTGATACCTCAGTGACGACTGTTTGGGAATTGCTGATATATATGTTAATGTCGAGATGAAAAATTTGTTAAACTAGTTGTCTTACTTATTTAAAATTAGTTTGTAATTATAATATTTAAACCAGTTTGCTGTTTATTGTGCATTGATTGATACATTAATTGAACACAATGTTTGTGGGTCAAACCTAGTCTTGCTCATTGGCATATACGACCAGTACTGGGTTTCTCACACAAATATTGAACGAGTTGAGTAAGCTACTAAAAGATTACTCATCATAACAGCTTGCAGGCACAAACTAGCAATTTTGTTGGAACATCAACTGGAGTTGTTTTTAATGAAAACGCAAGCAACAAGTATACAATTCATCGTTGGACACGTCAATGAACACAATATAAATTGAGCACCAGTTGCCATCAAAAATAATATTTCAACAACACGTCTAACAAAATATCAAAAAAGAGCTCTGGAAAAAACCAAACATGAAGAAATAAGCACTACAATCAAGAGGAGAAAATGACTTGCCACATACTCAGAAGAGATCTAACAAATACAACCAAACAAGCACTGGACTATAACCCACAAGGAAAGAGAAGACAAGGAAGGCCAAAAATCAACTGGAGACGCTCCACACTACAAGATCTTGATAAAGTGGGGGTCACCTGGCAAGAGGCCAAAGTTCTAGCCCAGAAGAGAGTGAGGTGGAGAAACATGGTTGACGCCTTATGCTCCTGAAGGGACCAAGAGTATTAAGAAGTACAGCGCCACGATAGGGTAAATTGTATTGTTATACCCTATAATGTTGCAGTCAAAAATAATATTTCAACAACATGTCAACCAGTTTAGAATGTTCATGTTCACAGTATATTCATAATAAACAATTGTGTAATAGCGAAATAATCTCTATCAGACTCAGCAAAACCAACTCAGAATATTGCTTAGTGCAACTTTCATCGGAATGTACTCTGCATCTTAGTTTTTATATGTACAAGCATACAAATACATATTTCAGACCGTATACAGTGTAAATAAGTTTCCCTTTCATTTAACACATTTTTTCACATTCAACAAATTGAAATAAGTACACAGTATAACGCAGTGTGTCCCATTTACCGGGCATCACAAACATCCACTTTCATGTCAACATTTACTGCTGACTAGATATCTGGATGTCACTTTCAAATGTCCTGAATCAGCACTGATAGGATATCTGAATGTCACAAATTTCTTGAACTAGCACAGATTAAATATCTGTCACTTTCAAATGTCCTGAATCAGCACTGATAGGATATCTGAATGTCACAAATTTCTTGAACAATACTGATTAAATATCTGAATGTCACTTTCAAACTTATTGAACCAGTGTTGATTGGATATCTGAATGACACAAACTTCTTGAACTAGTGTTGATTGGATATCTGAATGTCACAATTTTTATTAGCACTGATTAGATATCTGAATGGCACTCTTAAACTGCTTGAACCAGCACTGATTAGACATCTGAATGTCACTTTCAAACATAAACAAGTTAGGTAGATATATGTCAACAATTGCCAACATTCCTCAACTGTATCACAGGTTAGATTTCGTGTCGCCACTCTGGGTCTTCATGACGCGTCACTGCACTAATGTCGAGCTGCTCCCCCAGGCCTCCAGCAGTGCATTTGTCTACAAAGTAACACCAACATTTGAACTAATTTTTTTTGCCTTAGGTATGGTAAATTTGTGTTGTCTTTGGACCAACCAAATATGACAACCCAGTTGTACATATGGGAAATAAATGTGCCTCCTCACAATTAATTTTCCCGATGACCTTGCTCTCCTGTCCCACAGTCACCAACAGATACAGGAAAAAAACAGAGCTTCTAAACACAGTGTCAACACAGACAGGACTCAACATCAACAGAAGCAAGACAAGGATCATGAAAGCCAACACGAAGAACAACAACCCAGTCACACTTGGAGGGGAACCACTGGAGGAAACAGACTCCTTCAAGTACCTGGGCAGCACAGAAGAAGATGTCAAAGCACGGATACAGAAAGCTAGACTAGCATTCCTCATATTAAGACAAATTTGGAAGGCAAAACAAATCAAGCTTAACACCAAACTGAGGATATTTAACTTAAATGTCAAGTCAGTGTTACTCTATGACTCGGGGACATGGGGAATTACACAGAAAACATTAAAAAGAGTACAGACTTTCATCAACAAATGCATTATATGCCAAAAGTTTTATACCTAAAATGGTCAGACAAGGTATCCAACACTACGCTTGGGAAAGGACCAAACAACTGCCAGTAGAAAACGAAATAAAGAATAGAAAATGGAGGTGGATAGGACACACACTGAGGAAACCAGCAACAAACATGAACTACTCATTTCTGTAATACTGTGATAAAGTAAATGTTTGTAGCATAGGTGTTACCTCATATTTCACTACATTAATTGATGTATGGCAAAAACAAAGGGCAATACAATATAAACATTCCGTCTTGATTAATTAGACTACTTGCCTTGTACATGATTGCTGCAACATTTGAAATTTTTTATCTAGCCATGTTAATGTGATGTTTCCAGTTCAGATCAATAAATATGCCCAAAAATTTGGTTACACGTATTCTAGTTATTCGTTCATTATTTATGCACAAATTAATGTCAACATCGGATGGACGGTTCTTTGACATGGTCAGGGTGTGGATGTCACTTTGACATGGTCGGAGCGTGGATGTCACTTTGACATGGTCAGGGTGTGGATGTCATTCTGACACGATCTGGGTGTGGATTTCACTTTGAAATGGTCAGAGTGTGGGTATCGTTTTGACACGATCAGGGCATGGGTGTCGTTTTGACATGATCAGGGCGTGGATGTCACTTTGACACGGTCAGGGTGTGGATGTCACTTTGACACGGTCAGGGCGTGGATGTCACTTTGACACGGTCAGGATGTGGATGTCACTCATCTCTCACCTATGTCATCAAGTTGCATGTCAGCGAATCGCTGTAGAAAATCGTCCGCTGCAGAGTCGTCATCCACCAACTCTACTCCTGTGTATGCTCCGTGACTGCAGCACTCCTGTAGCAACCTACCACAAGGCAAAAGGTCAGAGGTCGACTGCCCTGTCATGTTGAGGTACGGTACTGAACAATTATTGCCATTGTCAAATTCTTGGTATCTATTTGTATCATTCACTGCAAGTACCAGTTTCACTCAATCCACTTAAAAATCATTTCACCAGTTTTTGAAAAAGTAGTTATAAGTATAAATGATGTTTGATGCGACATTGATACTTTGCTTACAGTTTTAGCCATCATACATATGAAATAGTAATAACTTTGTACATAAGAAATAGTAATAACATTGTCAGAATAATACATTCTTATTCCAAATAATTATTCTGGGGTTCCGGCCATGTACTTATTTTGTCATTACATCAAACAGGTTAAAATTTAATAATCTGCAAACAACTGCATATAGAATAAAATACAGTAAAATGTTTTGTTCTTGTAAATGGTAAAAATTAATAAACACATACATAAAAGCTAAAAAATAATATATATATATATATATATATATAGTGCATCTTCAGAGCCACCTTGAACTGTCAAACACTCATGTTAAAATTTAATAATCTGCAAACAACTGCATATAGAATAAAATAAAGTATAAAATGTTTTGTTCTTGTAAATGGTAAAAATTAATAAACACATACATAAAAGCTAAAAAATAATATATATATATATATATATATATATATATACATATATATATATATATATATATATATATATATATATATATATATATATATATATATATGTAGTGCATCTTCAGAGCCACCTTGAACTGTCCAACACTCATGGATTGGCGTACTATAATTGTGGTTAACACCATATGGAAGAGCAGAGACTTCAACTTCAAAACGAAGCTCAAGCTCTACAGCGCACTAGCTGTATCCAACCTCCTCTATGGATTCGAGAGCTGGACTCTGACAGCAGAGACGCGTACAAACATTTGAAACGAAATGCTTCAGGCGACTCCTCTGCATTTCGTACATTGAACACAAGGAACATGTGAGACAACAAGTGGACTCCCTTGCTGGAAAGCAAGAGTCCTTGTTGGCAACAGTAAAACGATGCAAGCTCTCCTGGTTTAGCCACATCACTTAGCACAACACCATTGCAAAAACCGTCCTGCAAGGCACCCTGGAGGGCAAGAGACAACACCTTGGAGTGCAAGAGAAGACACCCTGGAAGGCAAGAGAAGACATCCTGGAGGGCAAGAGAAGACACCCTGGAGTGCAAGAGATGACACCCTGGAGGGCAAGAGAAGACACCCTGGAGGGCAAGAGATGACACCCTGGAGGGCAAGAGAAGATACCCTGGAGGGCAAGAGGCGATACCCCGGAGGGCAAGAGAAGACACCCTGGAGGGCAAGAGAAGACACACTGTAGGGCAAGAGACGACACCCTGGAGGGCAAGAGAAGACACCCTGGAGGGCAAGAGACGACACCCTGGAGGGCAAGAGAAGACAGGGCTGCCAGAAAAAAAACTGGCTAGATAACATACAAGACTGGACACATCTAGACCTACTGACCCCGCTACACACAGCAGAGGACATACAACGCTGGGGAGGACTGTGTGTGAATGGCACCCCTACGACCTTCCCGGTCAAGGGATGAAGGAAGCATATAAGGAAGAAGGAATTGACAATTGGTTCCCTGCCTTTGGAGCTGCACAAGAGAAAGCTCGTTCACTGATTTTAGCACAAGAAGTAGTATGTTTAAAGGTAATGTATGGTCATGTTCATTGGTTAACTGATACGCAAGGTGAGGTTTCATATAATTAAAATACCAAAATTCTCTTAATTTTTGTGGATCTCAAAGTTCAAAAAAATTCACAATGGTATACTTTGACCATGTCTTAATCTTTATTGCTATAGAATATTCATTGTCAGAACTTATATAGGAATTTGATGGACTATTAAAGCATCCGTCATGTTTCACCTTCAAAATTTAAGACTTTCTGGTCGGTCCTTTATATGCAGTAAAGTAGCACCTATATATGTCGTAACAGTAACATAATCGTATATTTTCTAAAATATTTACTGAATGAGGGCTCACAATAATAACACATTTTGTATTGATATCCTTTAAACCAACCCTGATGTTATAAATGCAATGTATTACAATATCCTGTAAAACAGTCGTTCAGTAACCAATCAAAATCTCCGCACATTCCCTTTAAAGAGACCTTGTCCTTTCCACGCAGTAACAATACTGTCAACTGGTAGATATATGATAGTTAACTTACATGTTCCAGTATGTGTCCTTCGACAGGATATTGGGGTTCCCAACGACAATCAGAAGTGCCTTAGCTCTGGTTATGGCGACATTGAAACGCTGTAAAGAATCATACATATGTTACGTTATACTGAACATAAGAAGTGAAAGAAAACGTGTTAAAGTACTACTTCATCGCTGATAACACACATTGAAAATATAAATATCAAACATTATTTCACATTCATTCCCATCACCTGATAAGGCATTCGTTTTTAAAACTGACTATTGTAGGCCTATCACTGAGAAAGATTATTTAATTTTAATGTATATAACTGGATGGCTGCTTTGCAATGGGCCTATCATCTTAACAGGATTTGTTTTTTAATATTACTTAACTTTGTTTATATCAATTACCAGATGGTTTTGGTCTTTTTCATAATAACACTCATGCTATGCTCACACCCGCCCGCACGCATGCACGCATGCACGCACGTGTTCCAATGCTCTGTATACAAACACAACAAGATGCTGTGTGCACCTTTGGGTTGTTAAGGAAGCCCAGTTTGTACTCTGTATCAAGTGTCAAGAACTCCGGGTTGCTCCTGACAGTTGAGATGATGATCACACGTCTCTCCTGCCCCTGGAAGTCTTCCACTGACCCCGTCTTCACATTGCCATAGTGACGGTTCTTCAGTACCTTCTGCAGCTTCTGAACCTATGACAACACACGTGATGATAACTACATCTCAGGCATATACTCTATAAGAAATTGTTACTCTATACACACCTGATATACACAGTCAAAGCTCCCTCCTCAATTAATCAGGTTTGATAATGTCCAAATCTTTAGCGAGTGAAGACTTTGGTTTAATAAATTGGTATAATAAAAGAGTGCCTGGGGGAGACTGGTGCTAGTCGTAATAAAAACAGCATATTTCAGGATTGCGGTTCAAATTGTTACCCGATCGAAAAAGTTTTAATGCCAACGAAACCACAAATATCTCCCTGTAGATAGAAAGTGCATAAAACGTAGCAGTACACATTTGCGCAAAGCTACGTTTTATGAGGTCTTCTAAAATGTTACAATTTTCCCCAATGCGGGGCAAATTGTATCAGCTAGCTGGGCAAGTTGTACCATATATTTTTTACCATTGTGACAAATTGTAACACACCAGTATACAAAATCAATGGCTTTGAATTGCTTTAATACATATCTAGAATATATGACTAGCGTATATATTAACCTTAATAGGCCCTACCTAAAATTACTTAAATAAATAGTTATATTTTTCGCATGATACTGCTATGTTAGAATTTGTCCCGGGAAATGTTACAACTTGCCCCAGCACCATTTCATTCACAACTCTTGTAAATTACATTTAAACATACTTAAAACACTGCTTAATGGCCTATGTAACAGCTACAGTATATATTCATGACCAAAATTACCAAAAAGAACAGCATAGGATAAATCATGTGCACACAAACCCTTAACATAGCGAAAGTATACCAAATTACCCCCTTTTCTTTTAAATGGTGCCTTTTTTACCTTTTCGAGGGATCCATGTGATATCTCATGTGCTATGTTTATAACTATTGATGAACATGCTGTTACCTTCCAAAATAATTTGCATTAGCAGTTTTGTCTGTAGTACGTCTGATACAACCTACAATTAGTCCCGGTCTCCCCTACTTTTGCTAAAATCACTGAAAGAATAGACTGATCATTACGTAGCGTCACTTGCGCAAGTGTGAATAGCATGGTGTCATAGTACCAGGTATGTAGAGCCTGGAGCCTGATGTCATAGTACCAGATATGTAGAGCCTAATGTCATAGTACCAGGTATGTAGAGCCTGATGTCATAGTACCAGGTATGTAGAGCCTGATGTGATAGTACCAGGTATGTAGAGCATGGTGTCATAGTACCAGGTATGTAGAGCCTGATGTCATAGTACCAGGTATGTAGAGCATGGTGTCATAGTACCAGGTATGTAGAGCATGGTGTCATAGTACCAGGTATGTAGAGCATGGTGTCATAGTACCAGGTAATTAGAGCCTGAGGTCATAGTACCAGGTATGTAGAGCCTGATGTCACAGTACCAGGTATGAAGAGCCTGAAGTCACAGTACCAGGTATGTAGAGCATGGTGTCATAGTACCAGGTATGTAGAGCATGGTGTCATAGTACCAGGTATGTAGAGCCTGATGTCACAGTACCAGGTATGCAGAGCATGGTGTCATAGTACCAGGTATGTAGAGCCTGATGTCATAGCACCAGGTATGTAGAGCCTGATGTCATAGTACCAGGTATGTAGAGCCTGATGTCACAGTACCAGGTATGAAGAGCCTGATGTCACATTACCAGGTATGTAGAGCCTGATGTCACAGTACCGGGTATGTAGAGCATGGTGTCACAGTACCAGGTATGTAGAGCCTGGAGCCTGATGTCACAGTACCAGGTATGTAGAGCCTGATGTCACAGTACCAGGTATGTAGAGCCTGATGTCACAGTACCAGGTATGTAGAGCCTGATGTCACAGTACCAGGTATGTAGAGTCTGATGTCACAGTACCAGGTATGTAGAGCCTGATGTCAGTACCAGGTATGTAGAGCCTGATGTCACAGTACCAGGTATGTAGAGCATGGTGTCATAGTACCAGGTATGTAGAGCCTGATGTCATAGTACCAGGTAGTTAGAGCCTGAGGTCATAGTACCAGGTATGTAGAGCTGAAATACACCCTTTTCTGCCAAATTGTGGAAAGAACCAGACACAAATATGTTTTAATCAACCACAACTATTTTTTGTATAACTTGATCGTTATCTGTTTATGAATATCGACTTGCCATTCAGCCTGCAATGTACACATTACACTAGTTTATTGCCTCGGTTACTTTAAGGAGACAGGCTGGTTGTGAAATGTCATATTATAATAACTGTCATATCCTAAAAACTACTCATCCTATCTTGATGTAATTTCCAGTGTACTATGTCTATATGAAAAGAAGGTAACATATTTTAATTTAATAAAGAAATGTTTTTTTATTAAAAGTCAATTTTTATTCAGCCAAACTACTTCATTGCACAACTTGATATATTATTTGTTAGAATATATAAAACAATTAGACATATATGAATGCAAGTTTCCTTGCGACGTCCCGCAAAACGACCCATCAACAATTCTAAGATTTTCTGGTTACCATCTTGGAAACTGGTTGCAATGTCATGTGACCTTCTTTTCACACAGACAATACACCGTAAATGCGGACAAGATAGGACAAGTAGTTTATCAAATATGATAATTATTAAAGAAAATGACATTTCATGACCAGTGTGACTCCTTAATAAACCTTAAATTCCACTAACTCTAAACTACCTGCTTCCTGTAGGGCGAAATGATGCCAATATCTGTCTCCTTGATCTTAACCGTCCTCGTCTCCAACAACTTGTTGACGTAATCAATAACGACTGAGACCTCGGATGGGTTGAAGAAAGATGGACTGGACTCCTCTCGTGTTTCCTGCGCAACAACCCCGTGGAAGACAAGAGGGAAACCCGTCTTCGGTAGCCCTTCCCAACTGCATAGCGACTCGCGCAGAATTTTTTCCGCACACGGCTTCAACTCGTTGTTATAGAAACACTCGTTTGGCAGCTTCAGGATGGATGGGTGGGAACGATAGTTGCACACAAGTTTTGTGACGAGTCTCTGGTCATAGGTGCCTTTGTGTCGTTTGTAGACATCACATTTCTTCATGTACCGTTCTATGAGGGGCATCGCTGGAAGCAGATACTTACGTGAAATAGTACGTTAGTGAATTGCATCCTGCTTGAATCGTCTGAGACGGTGTTGAAGTACTAGCACAAATAAATGGATGCAGCCTATGGCCTTGTCTGCGGTATTCACATGGCAATTGTACCATTTCATATTCATATCACATGCCTAATGATTTTTGCAAATTTGTTTACGACTATTTTCTCTATCATCACTGTCGGTCGTCATTCAGTAAAAATATTCACATGTTCTTCTGCCATTTTGTACGCGATATCACCAATAGTTCTATTTTGTACACAATGACGAAAAAAATTGCCCTGCTGAATTGTTTTGCCAACAATGGGCACAACCGATAATTCAGTGTACTATTTGACGATAACTATTGATTTACTATACATAGTATTGCATCATCACCTTGACCATTGCAATGCACTGATAGTTTGGTGTATTGTTGCCCCCTCCCAATTACACAAAAAAGTTATATCATAATTTTATGCATTTTTAATGTGCATGGTAACAAGGCTAAAATATTTGTTGCACCGAATATGCGATAATCAGGAACTGTAGATTTGCCTAAATTATTTACGCCGCTAAATGACAATTCTTGCTTCCTCTCTATGCCAATGCATATTCAATTATTCCACACACAAAAAAGCATATATTCTTTAAAACAATATTGTGTTTTTGCAGACTGTTGTGGTCCAAACAGTGCTGCGGAGTGAGTGATAATATAAGCTGTACACGCTCACTGCAGTAGACACTGATGCAGCGCGGTGCCACTTAGACTGGAAAAGTACACCAGGCTAATGGACACACTAAGCCGTGCTTCCACCAAACTATCGGAAGTGGGGAAATCGGGGCTTGATACTAAAGAGTTGGGACGCATATTTCACATGGTAATATAAAAATTCTGTCAGATTTGCGTATCATACTTATATATTATACACACAAAAAATTATGGTACACAAAGCAAAGGAAGAATGTAGACATATACAGACCTAGTCCATACTTGATGGCAATGGGCGATCGTACGACAGGCCCTAGTTGTTCAGGGTCTCCGGCTAACACTACTTGTCCACCAAGGGAGCAGTCAGTGATTCCAGCAATGGCAACAAGAGCCTCAGGTTCGATGGCGTGACCCGCTTCATCGATGAACACATGGGTGAAGTGTACGGCGGGGAACATAGCTGACACGATTCTACAAGTAGCCAATGATAATGTTTATTTCTGACACTTGATCAGTGATTTTTTAAGCTCGCAGTATCCTGCTTGAAACCCAAGGTCCAATGTGGAGCTCCCTATTAAATCTCACCACATTCATATGCAAAATTTACAGTCCCCTCCCCAAAATCTACAGTCAAATTTTGGACAATGGATTGCCTTAAAACAATCGTTGCTCTCAATGAAGATGCAATGACGCTAATGACGCCAATGAGTTCTATTCAAGCCATTCTTGTCATTGTTTATAACACAGCATATACAATATTATAATCAACGAACCTGATTCGTGTAATGGACTAAATAAGTTGCGGAGAGAGTTTTAATATGAACACATATCAATTAATATGAACACATCTGTCCACAACGCTATTCTTCTGTGTTCTACGTTCATTTAATGGGCAGACATGTGATCAACTTGATTTCACACAGGACAATATCCTAATAATGCATAATTCCAAGTGTGTTTTCCAAAACTGTTTATGAAACTTCTCTAATAGAATAAACCATCCGCTTAAATACATCAACCCAGCGACTGCGACCATCAATGTGTATAAATATGCATTCTACCCCGGGACAGTATCCATATGGAACAGACTACCATCATCTGCTGTTCTACACACCACCTTATCACTACCAGCCTTCCTGTGTGTTGCTGTGCCAGCCATCAGGGAAATGCAACCCTTGCACAGAGTTCACATCCTCTAAAGTTGACAAGTTCCTGTACATAGTTGCACCCTTTGTTTTTATTGGATCAGCTGTTTCTTAACATATTTTAGCTTGACTCGCTGTTGACGTCACGCACTGCACCAATCCCAGTTTAGCTGTGATCAGCTGTATAGAGAGTATCGCAACAAACATCTATAGACAAAACATGAACTATCAAATACTCGTTTATACAGTGGATGAAACTAAGTGATATGAACGGAGTTACCCAGGCTTTAACAGCAGCAAGGGGACTCATCAAGTGTTTGATGCTCGACCGCTATCTTATTGCGCCCCATGTGATCACGTCACAAAATATATGCTTTCTATCAGAAGATATCAGCTCACATCCAGTTCCATTTACTAAATTTGAGGGCAATACATCAGAACATTTATGGCAGTTATTTGTAACTCCTGAAATGATAGCAAAGAAAATTAAGAAGATGAAAGATCATAAATCGTTGATGGGATACCACCAAAACTGCTTAAGGAAATTGTTGAGCAAATTAGTACAATACTTGCAAAAGTGTTTAACTTGTCACTAGAAGGAATAGTTCCTTCAGAATGGAAAGAAGCAAACATTACGCCACTATTTAAGAAGGGATCGAGGAACATGCCAGAAAATTACAAACCAGTGAGTTTAACATCAGTTGTATGTAAATTACTCGAAACATTAATTAGAGACCACATGGTGGAATTCCTTGTAAAACATAAATTAATAAATACATCTCAACATGGGTTCCTAAAAGCAAGGTCATGTCTAACCTATCTCTTGTTTTTTGGAAGAAATTACAAAGTGGGTAGATGACGGATCACCAGTGGATGTTATCTATTTAAATTTTCAGAAAGCTTTCGATAAAGTGGCACATCAAAGATTGTTAGTTAAAACTAAAAGCCCATGGCATAGGTAATGATGTAATCAACTGGATAGAAAATGGCTTACACACAGAAGACAGAGAGTAATAGTAGATGGTGAGATTTCAAACTGGAAATCTGTTTTGAGTGGGGTACCACAGGGATCAGTATTAGGCCCTTTACTGTTTTTAATATATATAAATGATTTTGGAAGATGACATATCTAGCAAAGTACTGAAATTTGCAGATGACACAAAAGTATTCAGAAAGGTAACTAATGATACAGATAAACAAAGTTTACAGGATGATCTAGATAAATTAGTTAAATGGTCAGAAAAATGGCAAATGTTATTCAATTTTGGGAAGTGTAAATGCATACACATAGGACATGGAAACTTGGACGAAGAATATAAAACGGGGGATGCTGTAATAGGTAGAATTACACAAGAAAATTACTTAGGAGTAACATTTAATGCTGACATGAAAGTTTCAGAGCAATGTTGGATTGCTGCTTCGAAAGGAAATCAAATTCTAGGGCTAATTAGGAGAACTATCACGTATAAGGAGAAACAGCTAATTGTATCTCTTTACAAAGCAATAGTTAGACCACATTTGAAATATTGTATACAAGCGTGGAGGCCATATAGTAAGAAGGACACAGACAAGTTAGAAAGAATACAACGAAGAGCAACTAAAATTATTCCAGAATTGAGAGACCTTAGTTATGAAAGCCGCTTATTACAATGGAGGAGACTAAGAGGAGACCAAATAGAAGTGTTTAAAATAGTGAACGGTTATGAGGATGTTGATAGGAATATGTTCTTCAAACTTAAAGAAGGCAGTAGAACAAGAGGACACAAAGCAGCATTAGTTAAGGAGCAGTGTAGGTTGGACATGAGAAAGTACTCTTTCTCACAGAGGGTGATAAATGAATGGAACAAACTGCCAAATGATTGTGTTAATGTTAGTAGTGTGAATATGTTTAAAAATAGAATTGACAGATATCTGATAAGGGCGGGCTACACAAAGATGAGAAAATTGTTGGACTCTCGATAAGCCAATGGCTTCCTTGTCCACTTGCCATCTGGAACTTGTTGTTTGGGATGGCAATCTTGTTAAATCTTGTTTGTGGAAATCAGTTTTGAGTGGGGTACTACAAGGATCAGTATTAGGACCTTTATTATTCTTAATATATATCAATGACTTGGATGACAATATAACAAGTAACATACAGAAATGTGCAGATGAGAACAAAAGTGTTTAGAAAGGTTAACAATGATGGAGATAGACAACATTTACAAAACGATCTAAGACAGTTTAGTGAAATGGTCTGATTCTTGGGTTGATTAGAAGAAACATAACAGACAAGGAAAAAGCTAATTATACCTCTGTATAAAGCAACAGTTAGACCTCATTTAGAATACTGCATACAAGCATGGAGACCATATCGTAAGAAGGATATAGATACGCTTGAACGGGAGACAGAGGAGAGCAACTAAAATTATTCCAGAACTGAGAGACCTTAGTTATGAAGAACGCCTGAAAGAATGTGGTTTAACAACTCTAGAGACAAGGAGGTTAAGAGGTGATCAGTTTGAAGTTTTAAAAATATTGAATGGGTATGAAAATATTGATAGAAGTATGTTTTTCTCACTCAAGAAAAATAGCAGAACTAGAGGACATAAGGTAAAATTAGTAAAGGATCAGTGTAGATTGGATATCAGGAAGTATTTTTTCTCACAGAGGACAATAAATGAATGGAACAAATTGTCTACAGGTTGTATAACTGCAACATGAAAATGTAAAAAAAAAGTTTACACATATCTCAAGAGGGCGGGTTACACGTAGATGAACATTGTTGGACTCTCGATAATCTAATGGCTACCTTGTCCACTTGCCATTTAGGCCTTTGGCTTGGATGGCAAATCTTGTTAAATCTATCAGCTCTCTTATCATTGCAAAACCCTGCTTACAACCTGCCAACTCTACAGTGCTGTCACGTTTCTGGGTGTGGAACCCAAACTCCCAAAGGTTACACTCCCAGAATTGTCACAACACTATAAATAACAAAGTTTCACATTCTTGGTATTCTAATGCCAATTTTATCTAATGTAATAATTTTGCCACTTTTTATAACATATTAGTCACAGATAACACAGTAAACTGCCTTGAAAACGATACAGTCTCAGCACATGGCCATGCCCTGTACTGTCACAGCTGTACACTGTCTCAGCACATGGCCATGCCCCGTACTGTGACATCCGGTGAGGAAAATTATTAACAAGGTTTTCAATAGATTTTATGCACACAAAACCAATAAAAAGCACAAAGAAATCAAGTAAAATCAATGGTACAATTACAGATTCAATTATGTAAACGGCTACTACATGCGACAAATATGCCAATAAATAAGGTATTACAAGCACCATTCTGTAGTTCCAAATAATCCACCAGGTGGAGTAGTGGTAAATAGATCCATGGCCGACCCGTACTGTGAATAAATGGTCATTAAGAACTGAGAATCGTAAAAAAATTGACAGCATTACTTTGATTTCTTAGACATTTAGTTCTGATGTAAACAAAAATATTTCATCTAAGAGAGAAGACACTGCTACACTTTTGTAATTGTCAACATTTATTTATTCATACAAAGCACACTGGGGGGGAGGTCAAGGCCAGAATACTATTTTTTTAAATGTCGGTCGCCTGCGAAAATTTACCACCTTTGCGACACGCAATGCCACGTGGTGAACTGTTACAGAACTAGTGCTGCTTCAATTTGTTTAACTGCTCATCACTAAGTGCCGCTCATCCACAACTTCATGGAAAACAATCATCAATATGATGCCATGGAGTTGTTGGAAAAATACAAAGTTTTTAACATAATTATCAAAGATAAATGTTTGTAAACATATTATAATGGTTATGCACTGTGTCACAACAATGTCACATCATTATGTTTTCAATGTTCAACATTATAATCATTAAAAGAACTAATCCGGGGGTGGGGGGGTTGGGGGGGTGGGTGGGTCTGAGAATTAGTATGCTTTGTAGGAATAGGTAAGTGTAGACAATTGTGAATGACCCCTAATGCCCTCACCTGCCCGCTGTCACCAAGGTGGTGATGATCACTTTATACTTCATCAGGTCCTTCTTGCTTGGGTAGAACATTGCTCTGGTGTGTCTGTCAATGTTGCAACAGGCCTAGTAAAACAACACAAAACTAACAAACACCCGACAGGCAGTATAATGTTGTCATGTCAATACATGAACAATACAGTGTTGGTGTTTGTCACTTCATAAACAGAATGCCTATAATGTTGTCATGTCATTGCCTGAACAATACAATGTTGTCAAGTGTCTCATTTCATACATAAAACAATGTCGCCAGATGTGATGTGAATATATATAATACAATGTGCGTCACTTCATTAACAATACAATGTTGCTGTGTGTGTGCATGTGGTGTGCGCATGGTGTGTGTGCGTGCATGTGGTGTGTGTCATCATAAACAATACAATGTTGCAATGTGTCACTTCATAGACAATACAATGTTGATATGTGTCACTTCATAGACAATACATTGTTGATATGTGTCACTTCATAGACAATACAATGTTGACATGTGTCACTTCATAGAAAATACAATGTCATCATGCGTGTCACTTGACAATATGTCATGCATGTCACTACAACGACAATACAATGTACACATGGTCACCTTAATGCACTCTGGCACAGTGATGATCGAGCGTGACCCTGCGTTCAAGCGGAACAATTGAGCCGCTGGCACATGAAGTAGGAGTCGTTCTGCCAGAAGATCCGCAGCACTGTTCGATGGAGCGCATGCCATGATGTGGGCTGACGGCACGACACGAAGGACCTTTGACACAAACACTCAATCTTTGAACAGGTTTTGCAGAAATAAAGGTTGACAATGTTTTCACAACCAACATATTCATCTCAGTGACATCTTGACTGCTAGGTACCACTAGTCATCAAACTGATGATGCGCCTGTTCATCTCAGTGACATCTTGACTGCTAGGTACCACTAGTCATCAAACTGATGATGCGCCTGTTCATCTCAGTGACATCTTGACTGCTAGGTACCACTAGTCATCAAACTGATGATGCGCCTGTTCATCTCAGTGACATCTTGACTGCTAGGTACCACTAGTCATCAAACTGATGATGCACCTGTTCATCTCAGTGACATCTTGACTGCTAGGTACCACTAGTCATCAAACTGATGATGCGCCTGTTCATCTCAGTGACATCTTGACTGCTAGGTACCACTAGTCATCAAACTGATGATGCGCCTGTTCATCTCAGTGACATCTTGACTACTAGGTACCACTAGTCATCAAACTGATGATGCGCCTGTTAAACCACCTGGTGCCAGTTTTGTTTGCAACAAACTGTCATACTGCAGAACTGCAACCACGATGACGTAGTTTATTACTTCTCTATGTTTAATGCAAATTACCTATTTGAGATGTATTATTTACTCCATGAATGAACTGATGTTCTGATTTCTTGGATTGCGATATTGGATATGATTACGTCTCAAGAAACTTGTTTGGTGTTTGTTCTGAATATTTCATCTGTCAGTGTTCAATGAAAGACATGAGTATTTCAGATCATGAGAACTGGTTTAGGAAAAAAATCAAGGCAACAATAAACTTCCACTGAACAAAGCCTGTCCTGAACCGAGATGTCAGCCAGGAGGTCCCAGTCGGCCAGGAGCTCCCAGTCGCCTGGTTGGCCTTTGTTCATTAGATTTGAGTAACCTGCTAAAGTGTGAATAGCCTTGTCACAGTATATATAGCCAGACCACTTTTGCCCTTTTCAATCCAAATTTGAGCAGGATTAAAAATAATTTAATTGCTCATCTGATGATTTCACATAAACTAAATCACACATTTGTTCAAACGAGATGAGTGAAAAAATTAATTGAGAAAGAATCTCTCTTCCTAAAATTGTGACATCTTTTTAATGGATGTTTGACAAATCACCTGCTTCATCGCTTCGACAATCGTGACAGTTTTCCCTGTGCCAGGGGGTCCGAACACAAGGTAGGGCGCGGGGCGGGACTGTCCGCTGACAATGTTGCACACTGCTTCCACCTGTTGGACATTGCCTAACAAGCGCGTGTCTTTGAAATGTTGCCTGCAACCAACGTATTGAGTATTATAGACACAACCAACTCTGGTCTGGCTCTGTGGACGAAAGTCTATGGATCTGCAGGGCTGAATGTTCTTCATAAAACACCCCATTCTGTTACTGGAGACTACAAAGACTATCATACACTTATATATGCATGTATACATGTTGTGTGTGCCTGGTTGCGTGTGTGTGTGCGTGTGGCCATGTGCGTGTGTGCATGTGGTGTGTTTGTGTGTGTGTGTGCGTGCGTGCGTACGTGTGTGTGGGTGTGTGTGGGTGTCTGTGGGCGTACATAGGGGTATCCACAAAGGGGAGCCAAGCTTGGTCACCCATTTGTTTACAATACCAACATGTAGCAGCCCAACGGAAAAAATAAAAACATTTAGACAAAGGTAAAGGGCCACGGCTCCAATTTGGCTTAATTTTTTTTAGTTTTATCCATTGTGCTGCTACATGATACGCCACTGGCCCACGTGTGTGTGCGTGTTTCTAACAGAAGACAGAACTTAGTTGTCTCCACAAATGACATCAATTTAAAACATTTCTACCAGAAGATAAAACTCACTTAGCATTCTGGACAGTCAGCTCATTGTCGATGTGCTTCGGTTCCCCCCAGATGGCAGCAGGTGCAGTCATGGGAAAGAGAGTACTATTCATTCGGTGAAAGGCGAGCTCCAGCGCTCGGTGGTGCACACGCGCAGGGTATCGATTCAAGCAAAATCGCACATTGAACTTGCTGTTCTCTAGAAAGCTGCGCAGAAAGCTGCAAAAAAATTCATCACCATTTTAATCACCTTAAAACTTTCATTGATTAAAATGTTCCCTCTTGGGGATCATCTTAAAATAATGTGCTACACAAAACCGATGTCCATTAATCTCAGATCCCCCTCCCCAGCTACATAAAACTTTGAAATACATGGACCAGTGTTCAACTTCATATTCGCCTGGTTATGATGCAGCTGTCGTGATGCAAAACTGTCTGCATGAACTCAACACCATATTGAAATGCGATTGGAAAATAAATGTTTACACTGATGTATGATGTACACTGATGTATGATGTACACTGATGTATGATGTACACTTATGTATGATGTACACTTATGTATGATGTACAGTGATGTATGATGTACAATGATGTATGATGTACATTGATGTATGATGTACACTTATGCATGATGTACATTGATGTATGAAGCAAACAAAACTGCTATGCCCCGTGAAACAAATGTTGTCGTACATTGATGTTTTGAAACAAAAGAAATGCGTGACCCTGTAAGGAGTAAAAGCACATCCAAAAATCAACTTCTACCCTTAAAAACACTTATCCGAAGATGTCCGAGATAATTGCTATGCTAATGGAACAAAGAGTTCGCACTTACTGGTGAAATGTTATAATTGATGTTTTATTTATTGGATAAATAGGTAACCATTCAGCAAATCACAGTCAACTCACTGGATGGAATTCTATATTCACAAAACCAGCAAATGGAATGACAAATTTGTTTAAATATGCAGTTCTCAGTTCAACTGGGATTGTTATCCATAAATTTTATTTGAAATGAAACAGTTAAAATATTGACTAGTTATGCATTTAATACTTCACTTTTTTGAGTAAAAAATGACTCAGTTTATGGTAATGCTACTTTCAATGTAATTTAACAGTAGGATTTCGTTTAAATTAAATATTCAAATTCTGATGGAATGTAAATCGAGTTAATAATTAACATTTCGCCTGCCATGAATAGATGTGAAAAATATGTTGATGTAATAATCTGACATATGCAAACAATTTGTATACTCTAATTATTTAGTATTATTTATAATAGAGCAAACAATACAAGTATTACACTTTTTACCCTTTTCAATATATTATAGTTGTGTACTATAGCAATGACATCACTATTTTAATTGCTCCACTATATATACAGTATATATCAAAATAGCGGCAGGATTTTTAGATAAAACGTTTCATAATTATACCTAATTCCCAGTAGTGACAAATTAGTACTAGAACATTTTAGAATTACTACCTTTCATTGAAGCCAAGCCACACTTCGTTTAAACAGGTTTTGTGGACGTAACCCTTGAACTCTTTCGTTCCGTCTGCTTTTCCTTTTGCATCACAGGATCTGACAAAAAGCCAGTCGCCTTTCAGCAGAGATGGACGATTTTCTGCCAATCCAAGTACCTGTAGTCATAGCAACAGTGTTATTTTCTGTTTATCCATTTCAGGCCCTTTTGTGTTGTGACCACTGAATACTTCACTCCCAGTGATTTTGTCAGAAAATCGATTACATCACTTCAAATCAAGATTTTAGCAACAACGTATTTTTTTTAATACGAACATCATATATTCTGAAAGTTTTCTCGCTGGCTGTCATAGACACAATACAGCTGCCCGATGCCGAGACAGCGTGTTGTTGTTGTGTTAATTTACTGTGTTATGTGCATTGAAGCAAAAGACACAATTATATAGACATGACGAGGGCCCAAGGTTATAAAGCACACTCAAACTCAAGCTCAAGCCTTTGCTCTAGTCTGAGATTTCATGCACCGCTGAGTTTTCGTGCTCAACAGAGGTTATAAAACGTCTTGAGTACGTACTCAGCTAAGTATGAAACAAAGAGCTCTTTGATGCAACGACGCAGTTTTTTCAAACACAAGTGGCCAAATGGAACTCTCTTTTAGAAGAAGATAACAAAGATACTTCCATGTATAAACAGTAGTGGACAAAGAATTTTGGCTGCAAGCATCTCATTTGCGGTAACAGGTGCTGGAGAAAAATTAACCCATCGCCAATATGATGCTGTGTTGAACGATTGAACAGACGCAGCACCAGACAAGTCACAAGATATAACTGTCTAAAAATCAAAATAGTAAAAAGTAACACTGCGCACGCTGTATTCAGTGCTGCAGACACTGTCATCGATGTTAGTTTGCTATCTGGTTTTAATACACACATCACATAGTGCTGGTATTTGTGCTTGTGTTACGTTATCTATAACAAATCAACTGATACTTTCCTATGTCTATGGTAACACCTACTAACACACACACATTATTTATTGAAATAACGTTCATGAAACATGGCATAATAAACAGTTAACTTTTAGACTAAAGTAAACAGTCATCACTAAACATTAGGCTAACCTAAGCAATTCGAAAGTCGGCAGCTTT
Source organism: Lamellibrachia columna (assembly GCA_963662155.1). Classification (NCBI taxonomy): domain Eukaryota; kingdom Metazoa; phylum Annelida; class Polychaeta; order Sabellida; family Siboglinidae; genus Lamellibrachia; species Lamellibrachia columna. Next base: position 20,429,931 of record OY759275.1, read on the forward strand.
ATTATGTTTGCCCTGCTCATTTACAACTTGATAAATAGAACTTCTTGAAGTGTACCTAGAAACACGACAAGTTCTATCTTTGCAATAAATACTTCACATAAAAAAATTACATTACAAAAATACATTATATTTTATGTAGTCAAAGTTAAAATTATGTTGTTACGCAGTGAACCCAGAAGCTGCAGTGTTAGTCATATTGGATAGATCGCATTAGAGCAAAGAAATAGCTGCTTCCAACAGTGTGAATATCTAATTTTTTTTTCTCGCCACCTTATGGTTGGTTTTGACATGGGGCGCCAAATATGTTTGTGTCAAGGGGATTACCCACTGTTACAGCTTATAGTCTAGCCTATCTTTTACAAGGGTGTAATATTCTGGAATAAAGTGATTGAACTGAATACATGATATCATATATATATGTTTGTATTACTTCTTAATAATTAATATTTTGACAGATAATATAACAATCTCAAACAGTCATACTGTCACACACTTTTCTTGAGACAATAACCACGTCGGTCAGCTCTTCAACATGTCAAGTTATGTGTGGTGTTTCTTAATCGTGTAGCTATCTTTATTAGTATATTATCTTCCAATCACAAACTATCCCCAAAGTGTCGTTCTTCTTTGTTTTAGGATAGTTGTGACATATTTTATCTTTAACTATTATTTGGAAAAAGAGACATTTACTACAAATTATCACAAGGTGTGAACACAATATAGAGCTGTAGTTTGTCACCTGTACTACTTCGTTCTTAGATTTCACGTGACATTGAAGTAATGAGGCTAGAACAGCACATTTTTACCATCACTAACCTACATGGCTACAATTTTACTCTTTGGTAGCTTAAATATAAACATAATGAAGATATTTCTTAGATTGTTTTTCCTAGTGTACACTTTGAACAATCTTTAAAAAAAACTTCAACAACACTATACTAATATTGTTAACCCTGGGAGAGACCACTGGGCTGAATTCGGCCGGCGCGATCAGTGCCAAAATCGCTCCAGCCGATTTCAGTATCACTCTGTAGGAACAATTTTCGTTTCTGTCACCAGTACCTCACATGGGAACAAATGGTATCATTGGAAAGCTGAATCACTCTTCGTTCCGATTCATATTTATTCATGAGCAGGGCTGGGTCCAATTACACAATATTATATCAATTTCAATTACAATTACATTTAATTTTTTATTTCATTTACAATTACAATTACAGTTATAATTTTCCAAATTAATTACAATTACAGTTTCAATTTCAATTACAATTACATTATGCGGAACCAAATATATTTAGCATTTGTTAATTATGTATTTTTGCACGTTTTGCTGAATTTCAATATTTTGTACACAATTGATAAACAAATATAACGGTAATGTTTGTACATTTTGTTGAATTGTGACTTTGAATTATACTAAATAAAAAGATAGCCGTTTAAAACATATTTTTATTATATAAAAATACAATGCAATATCCAGACATAATCCTACTGAGACATTTATCCGTGTGCATTTCTTAAATTTTTCTTCGGAAAATAGTAATAATAGGGTATGATGTGTTTACTTTGAGGTTGTAGCTCCTGCTCTAAGCTAACATTCTTAATTGGTCTGCCCTTTGCTTTGTGTGAGTTGGGAATGGGGAGAGATGCCATATAAAAGGTCTTTGCCACCTGACCTGTCTCCAGTCCACCACAACACAAGGGGTGTAATTGGCTTGCTAACTCTGCAATGTTTCACTGAGCTGATATTTTCTGAAGCAATATCAGACTACAGGTCTTTCCATGTTGTTTGAATACCAGCTTAGCCTTTGTCTGACAATGTCTGTGCATTGTTTATTGCTTCCTGGCTGTTACCAACTTACTGAAAAGGCTAATTGCTAAGGCTACCCACCACTAGCACCACGGACCAGTACCCACCAGACAGTGAATACTGTAACTTAAATATAAATATATAAGCAGGTGTTATTATTAGTCTTGATTTTCAACTCATGTGAGACTTAAATTATATTTTTATTGACAATTCGTTCAGGTAGTTTGTGATATGAAACATACTGTAATTGATTGTAACTGAAATAAATATTCAATTATACAAAATATAACAATTACAATTACAGCAAAATTTCGACACCATAATCAATTACAATTACACAAATTTGCTGTAATCAATTACAATTACATAATTGGACCCAGCCCTGTTCATGAGCATAGTCAATGATAGCTAATAATGATCTAGCTTACAAAATATGTCACCTAGTTGGCGCCCATATTTGGATGCTTTTACTACGCTCCGCAGAATAAATTTACGTTTCCATTCATAGTACCTAATATGTAACACGTTACACCTTTGGAAAGCTCTATGATTGGCCTATTCGAATACATGTGAATGAGCGAGCGAGTGTAGCAAACGAGAAACACGTGTTGTCTGGGCCGTCTGAGCTTTTTATTTACTAATCCGCTATTTTGTTTTCTCACTTTGTCCGGTTTCAGTTCACTTTAGGCCGGATTATTTCAAGTTTCCGCGTCAATATTTCAGTACACTGAATGACAGCATTAGTTAATCACACTATTATACTAGTTCAGACAGTTAGAACGATGTTGTGGGCTTTTTTGAGGTAAATATCAGCAAGTTGCCATTGCGATTTCCTCCGGCTTCAACAGCCTGCACTACCACGGTAAACGACACGGGACCGATGGGCCTGTCTGAATCGACATAGTCCGGTGTTGGAAAAAATCTTAAAAATAAAAGTTCTCAACATATTTGATTCATTTTTGCTTAATTTTGTAGCTAATATGTATGGCTACATTTTTCTAATTGGACACATGGAAATACAACCACTGAGTAATTATCTAGTAGCAGGGTGAAAATAAAAAACGTTGTTTTCTTTTTTGATGAAATTCAAAAAGTAATATCCCTATAAGATTATGTGATGTAGTCATGTCTGCTACTGGTTATTACTGAAAACACAATCTCAACAAATGCTTGTTTTTGTGTTGAAATTTACAGTTTTTCACTGGCTTTTTACGTATTGTTGGCAAAACATAATGGCCATTTGTAATATTGATATGTCCCCTTAATTTGCCGCCACAATAGCCCTTGAATCTGTACTTGTAACGTGTTGTCGTCTATGGTATCAGGTTACGCCAGCCATCTAACAAACATGTGGAAGGGTTAATTGGGCCGATAACCCGCGGGGTCACCAGGTCACATATTTTTCGGCATTTCCATTAATGCAAAGGCACAATAAACTATGTTAACGGTCACTGAACGCTGATATTTGCTGGTTTAAGTACATGATTTAGTTAGGCAGATATAATACTGATGTGTACTAGCATTACAGTAACCAGACAATGTGGTCCGCTTTCACGGCAAACGAATATAGCTGGTTCGAACATAGTAGCGCACGCGGTCATTACTATGGAAACACTGTCGCTTTTCCGGGAATTCAAGGGAATTTCCAAAAGGACTGCGTTTTTTAATGGATGGATTAGTGAAATATGACATTAGTGCCGGGTGATTTTTCATGGTGTTGACGTTTAGTTCAGTATATCGTAGCATGTTATGAAGAAAACAATTTTAAAATCAACTGACATGCTAGCCACCCCAGCCACCTTAAATTATCCTGGGTGTGTGTGTGTATGTGTATTCCATATTTTGTATATGTATGCTAACTTCCAAAGGGCACCCACTGTGAAATCCTACCCTTATAGCAGCCTTGGGCCAGGACAGCATTTTTTAATATTTCATATCCAGACATACCTTGGGCTGCATGAATAATATAAAATTGGCAGGGCATGTAAGCTTCATCCAGTTGATATAATATTTATATTATCTGTGTGTTATAAAGACATAGCTATATATTATTTGCTATATTCCAATACTCCCAACTGAAAACTGGTGAAATGCTTAAATATATATTTTTTCTAGTAATGCCTATTTTTATGGTTACAGTGACAAAATGACGTGGCTGTATTGACAGTTCACGGAATAATTTATTTTGCAGACCACACACTTCACATATATCGTATTAGTATGGCTTAATGTTATAAATTGTCCGGCTAAACCACATAGTTTTAATTATGTAGACACGTTTCATGTGAATTGCGACTATGTAGTTGAACGTAAAATCGTCTTGTCCTGCAGCAGTTGTAAATGAATGGTCCCCTTCACCAAAAAAGCTGCCATCAAAAGTAAACTATCACTTGTTTTGCAGTGTCTGTCGCTGCTGCAGTTACATTTGGTAAATGTTCGTTGAATAGTGCAGTTTGAGGCATAAAACGAAATCTTTTACAAATGTTGCATTCCACCAGTTCTTCATACATTCTTGAAACAGACGAACTTTCAACGACTTCAATAAATTTATGCGTAAACTGTCATTTTTATTTATGCGTGAGCATGACGTTGAGCACGGTCCTGAGCACACTCAGGATTTCGGCATTTCGTGCTCAACTCTGAGCACTATTTCGTGCTCAAGATGTTTTATAATCTCGCCTGAGTTTGAGTATAGTGTGAAAGCGAGACAAGTATAACTAGCTGGGTGCTAACGTTAGTAAGCAAGGAGGAGGTGGCGATGACATTGTTAACAGAATTCGTAAAGCTAGGGTATCCTTCATGAAACTAAAGCAGATATGGAGTTCAAATATATACACATTGAGATCTAAATTGAGGTTTTTTAACACACTTGTTAAACCAGTGTTGTTGTATGGAAGTGAAACATGGAAAATTAACGAAGGAGACAACAGAAAGATAGATACATTTTTTTTCAAGTGCTTAAGCCTTAACAAGATTTAACAAGATTTGCCATCCAAGCCAAAGGCCCAGATGGCAAGTGGACAAGGAAGCCATTGGCTTATTGAGAGTCCAACAATGTTCATCTACTTATAACCCGCCCTCCTGAGATATGTGTCAACCTTGTTTTTAAACATATTCACGCTGCTAGCAGTTACACAATCTGTAGACAATTTGTTCCATTCATTTATTGTCCTCTGTGAGAACGAGTGCTTCCTGATGCCCAATCTACATTGATCCTTTACTAATTTTACCTCATGTCCTCTAGTTCTGCTATCCTTCTTGAGTGAGAAAAACATATTTCTATCAATATTTTCATACCCATTCAATATCTTAAAAACTTCAATCTGATCTCCTCTTAACCTCCTTGTCTCTAGAGTTGTTAAACCACATTCTTTCAGGCGTTCTTCATAACTAAAGTCTCTAAGTTCTGGAATCATTTTAGTTGCTCTCCTTTGTATGCGTTCAAGCGTATCTATATCCTTCTTACGATATGGTCTCCATGCTTGTATACAGTATTCTAAATGAGGTCTAACTATTGCTTTATAAAGAGGTATAATTAACTTTTTTCCCTTGTATGTTATGTTTCTTCTAATCAATCCAAGAATTTGATTACCCTTTGAAGCTGCAATACCACACTGCTCTGAAACTTTCATATCACCGCTTATTGTAACTCCTAAGTCCTTTTCTTTTACAGTAGTACCCAGAACAGTATCTCCCATTTTATAGTTTACATTCAAGTTCCCATGTCCTGTATGTAGGCATTTACATTTCCCAAAATTGAACAGCATCTGCCATTTCTCAGACCATTTCACTAATCTGTCTAGATCGTTTTGTAAATGTTGTTTATCACCATCAGTATTAACCTTTCTAAACAGTTTTGTGTCATCCGCAAATTTCAGTACGTTACTTGTTATACTGTCGTCCAAGTCATTGATATATATTAAGAATAATATAGGTCCTAATACTGATTCTTGAGGTACCCCACTCAAAACCGATTTCCAATTTGAAACTTCTCCATCTACTACAACTCGTTGTCTTCTGTCAGTCAGCCAGCCATTGTTCTATCCAGTCAGTTATGCTATCCCCGATACCATGGGCTTTTAATTTAAGTAGTAATCTTTGATGTGGCACTTTGTCAAAAGCTTTCTGAAAATCTAAGTAGATAATATCTACTGGTGATCCCACGTCTATCCACTTAGTGATTTCTTCCAAAAAACATAACATATTTGTTAAGCATGACCTCGCTTTAAGGAATCCATGTTGAGATGAATTTAATAATTTATGCTTAACGAGGAAGTCCACCATATGGTCTTTAATTAACCTTTCTAATAATTTACAAATCACTGACGTTAAACTCACTGGTCTGTAATTTTCTTAATTTAAGATGAATCCTACAAATTCGATGGCCATACGTTGTATCAAATCGAGATATTCTTGCAAAAACAAAATTGAAGTCAATCAGCACAGAGGTCAAGTTAAGAAGATGGAAGTGGGTAGGACATATCCTACGAATGGACAAGAACAGCAAATGTGAGACGGCGTTGACACACAAACCTGGACGCCTGAAGGTAGAAGAAAGGTTGGTCGACCAAAGACAACGTGGCGATCAACTATTGAAAATGAAAGACGCATACTGGGGTGGAACAGCTGGAACGAAGCCAAACATGTAGCAGCTGACAGAGATTCACTTCGGCCTTATGGGCCACTGGGCCCGAAGAGGATAGGTGAGGTGAGGTGAAAGCGAGGCTTGAGCATGAAACCATGCTCAGTTGAGCTTCAGTATGGTTTATAACCTCGGGCCCTAGACATGCATACATGTATACATTCACAATTTTTAAAAAGAAATTTTATGGTTATATTTCCAAGGTTTGGTCGATTATAAAAAGGTAAACAAACATGATTCTAGTGGTACCTGAGTGACCAACACAAAAGTGTCACTGATTGCTTAGTATAGGCCCGCTCTTTACTACCAATATGGTTCCAGTAACTGAAGACATCCTTTTAATAATCTGCACTACACCAATAGATACAAATCAATGCAACTCTTAAAAAAGGACAATGTGCACTGCCAAAATAGTATTTACGTGTGTGAACAGATGCAATCAATGTAATGTGTCGGCCAGTCATTCCGTTAAACGAATACTTAGTTCCCACCATGTTTCGACTGGAAGGGTGTATCATAACTGAACTTTTATGATGTTGTGTAATTGTAATTGACAATTGTATTAGAACCCAAAACGCGCCCCACCCACCTTGAGTTTCAACAGCCGACGGTTCTCTGTACATCGGGTCATCGTCACACCTCGCATGTCATAGTTGCTGATGTCTCTATGCATTTGTATCTCTTCAAAGTGCAGCAGCAAAGAAAATCGCTCACAATAATTGGTTGGCGACAGCTCACTCGTCAAAACATTCCTACAAAAAATAGGTATTTCTTTTAATTCTGCGAGTAACCTTTGACTTAGCTGATTTATGTATTCAACTTTGAAATAAAAACATTTTCATCCATTTAATATAAGCCAACACAGGAATATCTGGTATCAATGGAAAACACAGTGACTTGCCTTGCAGCCTAATTTTCAACATGAATAGGTTCGAACTCCTCCAATGAGAATCTAGCATTCAAAATAAGTGTGGGGCGCGGTGGCGCTGTGGTTAAAACATCGGACTCTCAATCAAGAGAATCCGGGTTCGAATCCTGTTGCTGCCGTTTTGAATCTTGGGTAATTTCTTTCACTCCATTGCCTCAGTTCACTCATTTGTATAAATGAGTATCCGGCTGTAGACAGAGGTGGACATGTGAACGAACAGTCTTCGTGCAGTAATTGCAGTGTGGCTGAATGCTTCCCAATGAAGTCGAGTTGATGTTGGAGTGAACAGGTCTGCCAGGGGTGAAGGGTAATGCACTTTGAACCGTCTCAAGAACAGGATACCACGCTATATAACATACATTTAAAGCAGCAATATTGTTGTTATTTCAATTTAAATTACTTGACTATGTTCTGCGGGTTCCTCAAAATGTCATGACTACTCGACCAACTAGCCTGTGGCACTGAGAAGTTGACAGCATGAACCGACTCACTTGACTTTGCTGAGTTGCTCCGGTAGTTTAGGGCCCATGTCGTCCGAGACTTCCAGACCCTTGTTGTGCAAGTGATTAAGGTACCGGGGAACAGGGTATTGCTGCAGCTTCACCTCATGGCCTAGTTGCTTTGCTGACACCCTGACAGCAGACATAGAATGTCAACACGGCAATAGCTAGGTCAATACGATATATATCCATTCTCCATTAATATGTTTTTTCAATAACCCACATGTGAGAATGATCTCGATAAGCTGTAAAATACTTTGCTAATCTGTTTTTTTCATGTTTCCACACACCATTTTGGGGAACCAACTGTAATGATTCAATAAAATTTTAAATATCAGACACACCAAATCAGACAATTAACGGTCTCTGTGATTGCTTTATATTACAGCTACATCATGTGTTCTTTGTTGAAGATTAATTTAATGATTCATTACTTTGTATATTACCGATAATCATGGTGGGGTGATAAAAGAATGTTTCCTGTAGATAAATAAGACATCAATGTACATAGAAAAGTTCCACTGTGCTAAAATCATCAAGACCCAGACCTCAGCAGCAAGTCAAAACCAGTTAAGCAGTCTCAAATCTGTTTACAATATCAAGTTGTGAACAGTTAAATTTTGAATAAGGATAATGATAAATAAATAAATAAAAGTTCTTTGATGCGCCAGTTTCTAGCTTATGCCAACCACTGCGCGTACAAACTAAAAGTCCATTAAAATATATAAATTAATTAAAACATCATCACAGAGAAGTCCTCCACAACTATGGTTAAACAAAAGATGGGAAGGAGCAAAAAAGTAAGTAAGACACAATGTAAGTAAGACACAATGTAAGTAAGACACAATGCTAATAGAAATATGTGTCTGTGTTCTAAGTCACTGTGAGGTCAGTGCATCAGCAGATAAGTCACTGGGTCTATGGGGTGAATGGGGTGTGACACTGTGTCAATCAGAGTCAATGGCCATGTCACTGTGTCAGTAGGGTGAGTGGGGAGTGATAATGTGTCAGTCCGAGCCACTGGTCATGTCACTGTGTTGGTAGGGTGACTGGGATATGACACTGTGTCCATCTGAGTCACTGGCAATGTCGCTGTGACAGTAGGGTAATTAAAGGGTTTGAGACTGTGTCAGTCTGAGTCACTGGTCACGTCGCTGTGACAGTAGGGTAAGTAGGGTTTGAGACTGTGTCAGTCTGAGTCACTGGTCACGTCGCTGTGACAGTAGGGTAAGTAGGGTTTGAGACTGTGTCAGTCTGAGTCACTGGTCACGTCGCTGTGACAGTAGGGTAAGTAGGGTTTGAGACTGTGTCAGTCTGAGTCACTGGTCACGTCGCTGTGACAGTAGGGTAAGTAGGGTTTGAGACTGTGTCAGTCTGAGTCACTGGTCACGTCGCTGTGACAGTAGGGTAAGTAGGGTTTGAGACTGTGTCAGTCTGAGTCACTGGTCACGTCGCTGTGACAGTAGGGTAAGTAGGGTTTGAGACTGTGTCAGTCTGAGTCACTGGCAATGTCGCTGTGATAGTAGGGTAAGTAGGGTTTGAGACTGTGTCAGTCTGAGTCACTGGTCACGTCGCTGTGACAGTAGGGTAAGTAGGGTTTGAGACTGTGTCAGTCTGAGTCACTGGTCACGTCGCTGTGACAGTAGGGTAAGTAGGGTTTGAGACTGTGTCAGTCTGAGTCACTGGTCACGTCGCTGTGACAGTAGGGTAAGTAGGGTTTGAGACTGTGTCAGTCTGAGTCACTGGTCACGTCGCTGTGTCAGTAGGGTAAGTAGGGTTTGAGACTGTGTCAGTCTGAGTCACTGGTCACGTCACTGTGTCAGTAGGGTAAGTAGGGTTTGACACTGTGTCAGTCAGTCTGGGACTACGGCAATAACAAAGCCAAAAATAACATCTTCACTTCAATTTGAATAACAGTGCAGGAAAACTGAGCAAACATTTACGACCATGGCAACACTAACTTAGGCGGTGGGAATCCATCAACAATTTCAGCTCGGGGTCCGAACCGTTGTCGTCTGCTGCGTTTAAACTTGGTCGTCGGCTGCAACTGTGTCACGATGTCATTTGTGCAGCGCACACGCAGCAGTCGGATGACATTCGAATGTTGCTGCGGGCCTTGCGGCTGTTTCTGCCACGTGAATTTGAAGGCGAGGGCAGTTGAGTACACGCCCAGATGTTTGCCGTGGATCTTGATGTCCACGTCCCCGCTCTCCCCTACAGGTGATTACAAGGCTAGCAATTCAATGTATAGAACATACAATAATAAATTAATAACCATCAGAATATGATTACAAATATTTATCGCCAATTATTATGTGACTCAGACTGTATTACAGCACTGCCCGGTGAACGGTAGCACAATTTAAACAATAGTAATTCTATAATAATTCAATGTGCAGTGCCACATAATGCACTTGTGGTCATAAGTGCAACATGATGCACTGGTGGTCATAAGTGCCACATAATGCACTGGTGGTCATAAGTGCAACATGATGCACTGGTGGTCATAAGTGCCACATAATGCACTGGTGGTCATAAGTGCAACATGATGCACTGGTGGTCATAAGTGCCACATGATGCACTGGTGGTCAAAAGTGCAACATGATGCACTGGTGGTCATATGTGCCACATGATGAACTGCTTGTCAAAAGTGCCCCATGATGCACTGGTGGTCATACTTCACATGCGACCAACATTTTTAAATTTACTTCAATTTTTGTTTACCTTAGTCGACAATTGTGAACTGCCCTTAAATAGAAGAGCTCTTTCAAATTAGCTATTCTAAAGATGTTAAGATTTATCAACTGTGATAGAAGGGCAGACAGTAAAGACATAATGTGGTATTTGTTCACTGTACTTCGGCAGAAACAAGACAACTACCGAAGAATGAAGAGCTACTTTTAAATATTGAAATGTCTGTTGTCTACCAGCCACAATAAACCAGAATATAATTGACTGGACATAACCCTTACGGACAAAATTAAATAAATGAGATTAAAACATGCTAATAGCATTTATCTTTAATAAAACAATGTCAAAAAACCCTCCATTTATTGTCGAGGGCTTATTTCCAGTTTCCATTGCTACTGAAACATCACTATCTCGTCTGTAAAACTAGTACGCCCAACAAATTTCACTGCCTTGTTAAATAGCTGACTACATGAGCCACTACCTCGAAGACAACACATCTATAACCTCCAATAAGATAACAAAAAAGAAGCAGCTATCTGCAACATGACAAGCTCACTCACGATGTATTTCCCCATTGGTATGACAGTATAGACTTGTATAAGAAAACCAGAACATAATGACTGGACATAAACCCTTAACATGTAACATGTCTGAAGCAGGTTATAGATGTGTTTGTTTAAATGCTAGGAGTACAGTGAATAAGAAAAACGAATTAAACATCATGGTAGAAGATATTGACCCTCACATAATTGGTATAACCGAATCATGGGCCAACACAGACATTACAGATGCTGAATTAGGATTGACAGGATACGTAATGTTTAGGAGAGATCGAATAGGAAGAAGGGGAGGGGGAGTTATTTTATATGTTAAAGAATCTTCAGGCTTATGAAATAAAATTAGAAAGCGAAGCAGATTACGATGAAGCTGTTTGGTGCAAAATAGTTTCAGGAAATTCAAAATTAACTACTGGATTAGTTTACCGAAATCCAAACATAAACGAAGAGGATAACACAAAAATACAAAATGTAAAAAGGAAGTTAGTAAAGGGGAATGTATCATAATGGGAGATTTTAACCATGGACACATACACTGGAAATCTCTAGAGAGTACAGGGGGTGAGGACCAACAATTTCTATTTTTAATTCAGGAGAGCGTCCTAACTCAGCACGTGCTACAACCAACCAGGGGAGAAAATGTATTAGATATAGTTTTATCATCACAAAAAGAATTAGTGGACAATGTAAAAATACATGAACCATTGGGTAACAGTTACCACAATCAAATACATTTTGACATCAATGTAAAATCAGAAAGTAAAAAAACATATAGGAGAAACTTCCACAAAGGTAACTATAAAGATATGAGAAAATACTTAGCAAAGCTAGATTGGAATAACACGCTGATGAATAAGACCGCAATTGAATGTTGGAATATTCTAAAATATGAAATTGAGAGTATCATCGACAAATTTGTTCCCTTGAAAAAACAAGGAAAACAGTCTAGAAAGAAACACTTGTCAAAAGAAGCTATTAAAAAAATAGTGTTTAAGCAAACTATGTGGATGGTTTATAGACGTACCAGAAAGGATGAAGACTATGCAAATTACAAAGAGGCACTTAACCTAGCTACAACTGAAATTAGAAAATCTAAAAGAACCTTTAAAAAAAAATTGGCAGGTAATATTAAAAAATTACAGCAAGAGTTTCTATGCTTAAATATATAAAGAATATAAAATGGGGGATGCTGTACTAGGTAGAACCACACAAGAAAAGGACTTAGCAGTAACATTTAGTGCTGACATGAAAGTTTCAAAGCAATGTGGGATTGCTGCTTCGAAAGGAAATCAAATTCTAGGGCTAATTAGGAGAACTATCATGTATAAGGAGAAACAGCTAATTGTACCCCTGTACAAAGCAATAGTTAGACCACATTTGGAATATTGTATTCAAGCATGAAGGCCATATCGTAAAAACAACATAGACAAGCTAGAAAGAATACAATGAAGAGCAACTAAAATGATTCCAGAATTGAGATACCCTAATTATGAAAGTCGCTTATTACAATGTGGTTTGACAACACTAGAGACCAGGAGACTGAGAGGAGACCAAATAGAAGTGTTTAAAATAGTGAATGGTTATGAAGATGTTGACAGGAATATGTTCTTCAAACTTAAAGAAGGCAGTAGAACCAGAGGACACAAAGCAGCATTAGTTAAGGAACAGTGTAGGTTGGACATGAGAAAGTACTCCTTCTCCGGAGGGTAATAAATGAATGGAACAAACTGCCAAATGATTGTGTTAATGCTAGTAGTGTGAATATGTTTAAAAATAGAACTGACCGATATTTGATAAGGGCGGGCTACACATAGATGAGAAAATTGTTGGACTCTCGATAAGCCAATGGCTTCCTTGTCCACTTGCCATCTGGAACTTATTGTTTGGGATAGCAATCTTGTTAAATCTTGTTAAATAAGATTGGTTATATTGTTAGCTGTGTTGGTGAGATTACCTGGCTTTAGGAGTGACTTATGTTGCCTCATGTCTGTCTTGATATCTCTCAGTAAGTTACATTGCACAGTTAACACGTCTTTGTCATTATTGTTTGTCACAGTAACGGTCAGCATTGTGTGCCCCTTGAGTGCCACTTCGCAGTCTAGATCGCCGTTCTTAGTCTGGGTGACGTTCTGGAAGGTCAGGTCGATGTCTTTGGGCAACTTTGACAGCTCGTCTCTGTGTGGATGACAAACAATTATGTAATGTATAATGTAGTGTTGTTTTTAATGTAAAACAAAACACATGTGAGCAGTCAATATTTTAGGATAGATATAGTTTACACTAGATATTTAATCCATACAATAATATAGTATTTCCTCCTCCCAGGCATCGAGGTTGACTCGCTTCTTTCTATGGTCCTTCGCCTTCGTGGACCATTGGCCTCTGACCTACCAATTGGCGATATGTTTAGTGGCTTCTTTATGACAAAGTACCGGGTGTAAGTTAGTATAACTTGATTTTACAATACAAATAATCAGATTTTGTACCTAATACATTTTAAAATGTTCATGTACAGAGATCATTTCATGAACTTACTTGTTTGTTTTTAGTGCAAGGAGCCTACTCTGTAAGCGATGTCTCTTTCCTCGGACATGGTCTTTGACAATCTTCACAGAACTGCAGCAAACCTGACACACCATGCATCGGAGAAATGCATTTGCTTCTCGGGTGAATCCCACAGGAACACCATCGCGATCTCCTTGCTCAGTTGTCATCTCACCATTCCCAGATTTCACCACGCCACTGACAGAACCGTGGTCACGTGCTGTGGCCTTGTTACTGGCTACAGCTTTGAGATGCTTTTTCCCGGTAATAACCAGTCTGTCTCCCTGCCCTGCTTCCGTTAGACTGTTAGGAACACCAGAACCCTTTTCACATGCTAAAGCTTTGAGGTGGTTTTTCCCACGAGCATGCTGAGTGATGTTCACTAGGGAACTACAAAAAACCTTACAAACGTTACACAGAAAGCGCCCATTTTTCTCTAGAGTAAATCCTGCAGGAACATCTGGGGCACCCCTCTGCTCACTGTTGGGAACCATAGAATCCTGGTTACCTGCTAGAGTGTTGAGATGTTTTTGTCCATGAATATGTTCAGTGGCACTCACTAGGGAATTGCAAAAAACCTGACAAACATGACATCGCAAATGTCCATTTGGTCCTAGGGTAAATCCTGCAGGAATATCTCGTTCGTCCCTCTGCCCCATCCCTTGCACAATGTTGGGAACTACAGAATTCTGATGTCCTTCTTTCTGAGGAGGCTTCATTTTCTGAAACAAATAAAGAAGAAAACTTACAGATAAATTATCGTATGTTATTGTATCTAATTTATCTGTGGGCAGGGTTGAAAAAAATCATGATTTTTATTTTTTTTAAATTTAACAAATCGGATTTTTTTTATTTAAATCGGATTTATTTGATTTTTTTTTTATTTATTTGATTTTTTTTTAATCTGGTATATAGATATTTATATAGATGTTTAAATTTGTAAACTCTTTCAAACATGTTCTATTCAAATCGATTTGGGTTCTTGTCTTAACAGAGGGTACATGATTTTTGCTTATATAAAGACATTAGACAATGTCCACAAGGCCTCACCCCCTGTAGTTGCATAATCTGTCTTAGAAAGAAAAGCATGCTGTGTGTCTGTGGCTGTAGCAGTGGTAATTGTTGTTTGCCTATAGGGTGGATTAGCACCTGTCCAGGGCTCTGTGTACTCTAAGGGTCTCTAACCAGAATACAAACTGGTACAGTATTAAACAACTGAGTCAACATACTGAATTGGTAACAACTAGCACAAGCTATAAGTGGACTTTAACTCAGGGCTTCTGTGTTGAAAAGATACTTCCTCTGGAAGACAAGTTTGTATGGCTTCATTGCGTTCAGAAAGGGAATAGCTCAAACATACACAATGTCATAAAATATTTGACTATCAGGCTATCTGGTGACAATACAGCTACACAAGTGTGCGCACTTTGTGTTTTGTATTAAAAAACATACAAAACTTTGTTGATCTCGATGCTTGTAAACAATTATTTGTGTTAAATTCATATAAATCAGTGATTTTTTTGGAGTGATTTAAATCATGATTTAAATCAATGATTTAAATCAAATGATTTAAATCAAACAACCCTATCTGTGGGGTGCGGTGGTTGTGTGGTAGAGCGTTGGACTTTCAGTTGAGGGGACTGGGGTTCAAAAACCACCTGCTGACATTTAAAAAATTGGGCAAGTTCATTCACCCCACTTTCCCCGTGTCTTTCGGAAGAGACACTAAAAGCCATTGGTCCCTTCTATCTGGTGTCTATGCCAGGGGAAGTAAAAGATCCCACACAGGGAAATGGAAAAAAACCTATTGTCGACTCAGTGCGCCTCATAAAGCTGGTGGTGTCAATCTCTAAACTCTCTACTACCTCCCAGTTTAGCTGTTATCAGCTGTTCAGGGAGGTATCCGGACATTTAGCCAATGGACATTTAGCCAACAGACACTTAGCCAATGGACATTTCGCCAATGGACACTTAGCCAACGGCCATTTAGCCATCATTTGCAGGGGGGGACATTTCGCCAACATTCAAAAAATTATATCTTACATTTTGGATATCTTTATTGTTTTTGATAATGTCCATGATAAGCAAATCTTGATGAATGATTAAACTTGCATTTTCACTCACCTTTTTATTCATTATTTTCCCAAAAGGAAAAAAGTTTATTTGGTAAATCACATGATGGAAAATATGAAGTTTAAGATTGATATATTTTAATTATTTATAAAGTGTTATATTTTCCTTTGAAAATGACCTTTCAATAATTACCATCATGATTTAATGCCGAGACCAACTGCTATTCATTATTTCCTCACCCTTTGGCTTAATTGGAGACAATCCCAGATATATGTGGCTTCATGTCAAGCTAGAATGAGCTCTTTGTAAGTGATCAGCTTATCCATCTGGGCTTCAATCTTGATTAGAATAGGCGATCCTCCATCACAATTGGCCCAATTTAATTTCATTCACCTGGAACACATGGCTTCCATGGGCTAATGGGATAAAAGGACTACCCAATATCAGAAATTAAATCTTACACAAGTTCAACCATGGAGATTATAACTACTAGCCGAGGGAAGCAGAAAGTTTGTCTGGAAGGTTTTATGTATACCAAGCAGATAACTTCCAAAAACCAGATTAGATGGCAGTGTGTTAAACGCAACAACCACTGCAAGGGTGTCATATCTACAACTCTTGACCTTAGTCAGGTACTCAATACCAAACCTCACAACCATGATGCAAATCCAATGGAAGTTGCAGTTGCCAAGACCAAAGTCGATATGAAACATTTAGCAGCCAACACCAGAGAACGACCAGCAACAATAGTGTCTGCCAAACTTGCTGAACTTCCTGCTGCTGCCAGGAAGTTAGCTAGTGAGGAAGATGCCATGAAGAAGATGATACGACGCGTACGAAAAGGCCAAGCCCCTCCAGTTCCAGCTTCACTCAGTGAACTTACCATTGAAGGCGAATGGACCCAAACATCAGGCCCTACACCAGAACCATTCCTGATCTACGACAACGGCCAAAACTCAGATTCCAGGATAGTTGTTTTTGCATCCCCACCTGCCCTGCGTACGCTCTCTACAGCTGACACATGGTTCATGGATGGCAACTTCGCTATGGCACCACCTGGATTCCTTCAACTATATGTTATCCGGGTCCCCCTTGGATCCACGACTGTTTGTATAGCATATGCCCTGCTACAACGCAAGACCCAGGACACATATGAGGAACTCCTCCGTGCCTTGTTGGATAAGTGCAGCTCTATGGAACTGTATCCGGATCCCAGAACCATTATGGTTGATTTTGAGCAGGCTGTTATCAGTGCCATTGGAGCAACCCTGGACAATGATGTCCAAGTCAGGGGCTGCTTCTACCATCTGACCCAGGCAACCTGGCGAAAGATACAAGAGCTGGGGCTAGTGCCTCAATACAGGGATGACGAGGACTTCAAGTTGTTCTGCGGACAATTAGATGCCCTAGCCTTCCTGCCCACCGAAGATATCCCTGAGGGAATCATGTACCTCCGTGGTAATACCCCTCCTGATGCAGAACCTCTGGTGGATTACTTCGACCAGACTTACGTCACTGGCACTTACCGTCGTGCTGGAGTTCCATGAGATGGTCCACATGGAGCAGCCATTGTTCGTATGAGGAGAGTTCCTCCTCGGTACCCGGCCACTCGGTACCAGGCCACTCTGGATGATGAACCAAGAACTAACAACCGGTGTGAAGGCTGGAACAATCGCTTCACTCATTTGGTTGGCTACCAGCATTCCTCCGTGTGGACCATGATAGATGCCTTGAAGAAAGAAGATGCAGTGGCTTGCACTCACATCGCCAAAGATCTAAACGGTCAACCTCCCAAGAAGAGGGTTAGGCGTGAATACAAGGACATGCAGATCCGTCTGCGTACACTGTGTGAAGATCGTGCAGCAGGCAGGAAGACCATCCCTGAACTACTACGTGGAGTGGGTCATAACATACGCTGGAAGCCTGTCAACCGTGAGAATGAAGATTGATTATAACCAGCTGTGGACTCAATATATGCAATGTTCGTGTTTGCAAGTTTTAGACTATGAGACATTACTTTGTGATCGTTACATTCGTACAATGAATAAAATAAAATACAATTACTTACACTTGTATTGCATTTATTGAAACAACTATATTTATGGTGAAAGCACACAGAAACATATAATTTTTTGAATGTTGGCGAAATGTCCCCCCTGCAAATGATGGCTAAATGGCCGTTGGCTAAGTGTCCATTGGTGAAATGTCCATTGGCTAAGTGTCTGTTGGCTAAATGTCTGTTGGCTAAATGTCCCGGATTCGTTTAGGGAGTATCTCATCAAGCATATAAATCAAAGTGTCTGTTTGTCTGTTCTATCTTACGCACTGCCGCATTTGTGGGCCAATCTTGACAAAACTTTGCAAGGTGACCTTCTGACGGACATGGGGGTCAGATGTGGAACCATCCCAAAGAGCCCCCAGGGGTGAGTTGGGGTCACAACTTCAAAAAGGCTGTAGCAGAAGTTGCAACCGTGGAATTACGTTGTTTTCTATGTCATCGTCTTGAAGATGGGCAAATGTCTCACGAAGACAGGTAAAATAAAATAAGACGGTTTTTTAAGAGATGAGATTTTTTCATAATATCGTTTTGGAAGTTATTCTTAGGGTACGCGGTCAGGATTTGATGAATGTTATCACCGGCAGAATAGCGAATACCACCGATCTATAAGACTATATTGTTAACCTTGACATCGTTGGCAAATAACCACACTGCGGCCACTGTTGGGAGTGTCAATATCTATTTATTTGGTTGGGAAATGCATTTCTATGGACTTTCCCAGTGTCTATTTATCAGCGCTGTCATTGGCGGAAACAATCCTGTGACCCTGATGCGAGTTCAAAATGGTCAACATTCACGACAACCAATGCCCTTTTTGCAAACGCAAATAAAAGCAGTGGTCCAGCGACTGTCCCTGAACAGTCCGAGGCAGCGGTGCCTTCCACATACGACCAACCGCCTTATATCTGAATCCACGTAATGACGGGGCGCGCAATAATGATGTGTGACTGCACTTTGTTACTGATGTGCCTTGGGCCTAGTAATCGAGACGCTACTGTATTGTCACCCACCGCTGGCACTCTTTGCAGTGGTTGACTTCAACAGATTCACAGACAAAATCGGCATTTACCATTGGCAGCAGTTTTCCAGTCGCTGAAAAACTCAAACTGCAGGCAAACCACGAATGATCAGGCAGTGCACAGTCTAGTAAATTCATATTGTTTTTTTGTCCAACAGGCAAAACTGGATTTGCATGATTGCTGTTTTATCAAAGTAGTCAGGGTTAGCAGGGTTGACTGAATTACTTTTATTTTCTACTTGAGTAAAAGTAATTCACCTAAAAACTACTTGAATAAAAGTAAAATTACTTTGTAAAAAAAGTACTTGAGTAAAAAGTAAAACTACTTTTTAAAAGTACTTGAAGTAAAAGTAGAAGTAAAAGTAGAAGTAAAAGTACAACACTTAGAAATAACAACAAAATCATGAGTAATATTATATAAATTACACAACTTGCATCTGACAACTGTTTTGCAACCACTCTGCCTATAACCATGTGCTCCCAGACAGCCTTAGCTGGTCAATCGGTCTGCCACCATTGAACACTGTGCTCACTTGGAAAATTACAATATCTTTAATGAGAGCTCACAAAATCAAATAACTTCAGTTAAATACAGAACTGAATTAATGATGAGGCACAATCTGTCTTTTTATCGACCTGTTCCACTGAGGTATGGGAGGAGCTAGACTGTACAACAGGATATGTATATGCAGGTGTGATTGTATCTGAGTGGGTAGAGGGTCAGTCCAGTACTAGTAGTAGCCTCTAAGGGAAACTGGTCAGAGATAATAAAACCTAGCACTGCCCATAGTAAAATTAACAAAGACATCTGATGCCTAGCTAATGAAGCCATCTGGCTTGTGAACCCCCACCTTCTCATGTCTTCCCAGACATGTCTTATCAGCTCACACAAACATTGAAACAACAAGCTTTAGCAGCTAGCTGTGTTGGTTACCTGGTACCAGCTGGGACTGGAATTTATCAGAAGACAGACCAGTGCAACAGAGGAATGCTGTTGCTAATTGCAATTAAAAGTGACCTGTCAGGGCCCCTGTCCCTGTCTTTGATATTATTTATGGGTCAGCTTTGAATAAGCCATTGCTGGGAAAAGATGCTGCCAATTGGCAGGGTATCAATTCTATACTGTTTAGTTCTGTAGAGTAATCATTATTATCATGAATATCAGAATTGTGTCAGTGTATGGGGATTATCGATACATTGTCGAAATTGCAAATTTTAATATTTATAATACGTATTGGAAACTTACTGATTAATAGTTTATATGGTGCAACGGAGACATTTGCATCATGGTTTGAGATGGCGTTCAAGCGTTGTGTGCTCGAAGTGACATTTCATGTCAACGGCCTTGACCTGACCTATGCCAATATTTGGCAGACTTCGTTCACTGACGTAGATATAAAACAGTGGTTGCGTCGAATTTCCCAAAGAGAGGTATGCATGCAAATATGATCGCGAACTGGCATGCGATTGAATTATATTAATAGCTTTTGGCCTTGCGACTATGAACAGTTTTTGAAATGTCATTGACGGTGGGGCGCCACAGGCAGCAGCGGTTTCGCCCAAAAAATTAACGAAAATATATTGCGAAGTAAATAAAAGTAACGGAGTAAAAAGTCGTGTTACTTTAGATAAAACTACTTCGTTACAAGTAAAAAGTATTTAGTCAAAATTCTACTTAATTACATGCCAATTACTTGAAATAACTACTCAAGCATTGTAACGAAGTACTTTTACGAGACAGTACATACCACGGTGAAAAGAAACCATCAGAAACTGTCAGAAATACCTTTTTTCAAATTTGCTTGATTTGTTAGCATACAGTAATGATTACAAAAATAATGGTGGCACCACGGGGGGAGAAACACTTCATATAAGTCAAAAGCATACACGTTAAGTTTCAGAAATGCAAATGCAGGAGATTTATGCGTAAATTGGAGAGTCCCAGTGTATAAGAGAATTGTGCGTAAATTTTAGTATTTCACATCCTCTGCCACGCATAAAAATTACAATAGATCTGCTTTAGTTCCCAGTACATTGTACATGTACTGTTAAATGGTACACTGACATGTTAAAATAGACATTGTGGCAGCAGAACATTTACTTGTGGATTAGTAATTATAAACTAACATGTTTACTACCGAGTTGGTCTACTAATAATTTGTTCTACCCCTGAAATATATTATCGTACAAAAAAATCCCTTACCTGACTGGCAGTAGCCTTCATATTTTATTACACATGCAACTAATATAATATTTAGCGGCAGGGCTAGAACTGAAGCATTTTCGTTTGTGATCCTGGGTGATGAAGGCATTTGAGACCTTAGGTGATGGAGGCATATTTTTTATTTTGTACACCTATTTTAAAAAATTAGTTTTTTGGACAATTAGCAAACGTATATGAATTAAATAGAACTTGTATAAAGTGGAGATGCATTGATTGGTATTATTTAAATGGATAATTAGCGAACTGTACGTTGATGAGTGATAATGGGGGATCGTTCATTCAACGCATATTTTAGACAATGCAAGGCACAAGGATACTGTTTAGCCAAGGCTCCGTCGTCCAGTCTGCACAAAACTTAATTGAAATAACCCCTGCTGTTGTCATTGGCTTGTGTATAAGGAGGGATTGAAGATCTTTTGTTAACTGAGGCCACACAAAAATATTTTTTGTTTCATTAGAAACCCGGGAGATTTGTTCTCCCGTGGAAGACCGGGAGATTTAATAGATTTCAGGGAGTCTCCCGGCAATTCCGGGAAACTTAACATATATGGTTGAAAGACTTCTGGTTTCTTCCCTATTTCACTTTTGTTCATATTCAGTTGAAATGAGTAATATTTCGCGTATTATATTACAGTTGCGAAATAAACTCATTCATTCATTTATTCACACCATGATTTCAGTCTAGGCAGCTAGCTTTAAAAACAACAGGACAAATGTCAGTCACAATTGGGCAACACATAAGGAAACTGGGTGTAATTACTTACCAGCAATAACATTGGAGAGATCATCAGTGAACGGAGTTAGGCATGGACATATATTTACATCATATATGTCCATGGAGTTAGGACTGTGGACAGGTGTCGTTGACAAGTGGGAAGGCAAAAAGCTAAGGCTAGGCAAAGAATTCTTTGTGTAGTTCTTGGAGTTAAGTTTAAGCTATACAAATGTATTGTAAATAAATGGGAACATGGGAACTTGAATGTAAACTATAAAATGGGAGATACTGTTCTGGGTACTACTGTAAAAGAAAAGGACTTAGGAGTTACAATAAGCGCTGATATGAAAGTTTCAGAGCAGTGTGGTATTGCAGCTCTTTATAAAGCAATAGTTAGACCTCATTTAGAATACTGTACACAAGCATGGAGACCATATCGTAAGAAGGATATAGATACGCTTGAACGCATACAAAGGAGAGCAACTAAAATGATTCCAGAACTCAGAGACCTTAGTTATGAAGAATGCCTGAAAGAATGTGGTTTAACAACTCTAGAGACAAGGAGGTTAAGAGGAGATCAGATTGAAGTTTTTAAGATATTGAATGGGTATGAAAATATTGATAGAAATACGTTTTTCTCACTCAAGAAGAATAGCAGAACTAGAGGACATGAGGTAAAATTAGTAAAGGATCAATGTAGATTGGACATCAGGAAGCACTCGTTCTCACAGAGGACAATAAATGAATGGAACAAATTGTCTACAGATTGTGTAACTGCTAGCAGCGTGAATATGTTTAAAAACAAGGTTGACACATATCTCAGGAGGGCGGGTTATAAGTAGATGAACATTGTTGGACTCTCGATAAGCCAATGGCTTCCTTGTCCACTTGCCATCTGGGCCTTTGGCTTAGATGGCAAATCTTGTTAAATCTTGTTAAATTGGGAAAAATTATGCTAGCAAATATGGGATGGATGTTAAGGTAAATTGTATGTACATGTATGTGCATAAAGTGTTAATAACAACTAAATTGTTGTGTAGAGATTGCCACATTAACATGAAATGGTAAATTGTGAATATATTAGCAACTTTGACTCACAGCAGGACTGTTAATAAATGAATGTGTTAATTGAAAATGTTAATTAAAATCACATTTATGTAACATTGCTCATGATTCCAATGTTCTTTCTATGCATGAATAATGTATATAACATCCCTATTTAGTAGACCATATAATTAGCATTATCACACATAAATCCGTAAGAGATTAGATACTGACAGTTTCTGGTGTCAGAAACCTGTCAGAAAGTAGTATCTGACATTGTCTCACCAGAAATACCTTTCTGACTGCCAGAAACCCAACCCTGAAAGAAGTAATGTTTCAATGTATTATTTTCAAAAGCAATTGTATTATTGAGTGCTATATATTCTAATGTATTGTTTTAACCTTTAGTGTCAAGTGCTTGATTTTAAGTGCGATTGTAATCATATCTGTTTATGCCTCCATTCTGTTAGACATATGCAGACATGTACTTAAGATGTTGCAAGCATTACGTCCATGTTTATATATTTAAAATAAAGTTCCAAATTACCTTTTTATGAATCTTCATGTGTTGCCTCTTCACTTATTACGTAGATTTGATAATAATTTTCGCATTTTTTATTATCATGTCATGTTTTAGCTTCATTATTTTTTAATTGGGCTAAACAATAAGGCTTAAATGCACGCAACGTTGTGACTATTAATGGCAAAACTGAAATTGGCCTTCCATTAAAAAAATTAATTCGGCCAATAATGGCTGGCATTGGCGCAACTGATATTTGCTTACAAAATGTAAAATGTTTTTCTGTCTAAGGGCCTGATGGGAGAGGCTTGCTGCAAAGAGGGAAAGATCCAGGAATATGTACGAGAAATTTAGGCCAGTTGAAAATAATTTCTTATTTCGTTCAATGATTTCATCATAAAAATAACACTTGTCATTTGTTATTCTAAATTGAGATGAGCGAACAATGGAATTGCAGAAGTAGCTTAAAAGATCATATGCAAAGGTCAGATACATTTACTTGTTTTCACTCACTTTGGATAGAACTGTATCCCCTTATTCATATTCAGTCATGAAACTGTAAAAAGTTACATTAATTTAGTCATAAAACGGGGGATACACCTAAATTCCCAAAACCAGTTTGTGGATTTTTGCTGGTAGATGTCAGGCTGTGTCACATCATTTTGGCCAAACAAACCAACTTCGCCTATGCTGGTTCATAGGCACTTAACTTTTAGCAAGATTTAGATCACACAAAATGTCAAGCAACAACGATTCTGACAGTGCAACTGACATAAACTTATCGGTTCATGTACGAATCAACAACGCGGTCAGTCACAAAAACGAAGTTAGTAGCGACAGCGAGTTGTGTCAAACCAGGTCTGATTTATTGGCCGAAGCCTTCAGATTCACGCCGCAGTCATCAAAAACGTCAAAAATAGCATCAATGTAAATGTATTTACAATAGTGTTTTTTTGGTAGTACCATGTGTTTATTTGTCAAACTGTTTTTAAATTCCATGTTTAGTTTGTACATGCTAATAGACACAGCCATCTAGTCTAGCCTAGCGATGACACAGCCTTGGAAGTTGGACCAGCAGGCTATGGAATGACAATGTTTGTTGATGTTTGTTTGGCCAGACTGACGTCACACGCCGATAGACATGGGATCCTCAATTCTAATTCTAATTCCAGAATTGGAAAAGATTTTCGAAAGTCAGTTGAAATTATAATTTTTTTTTTATATTGGAATTGATTTTTGTCAATTGGAATTGGTTTTGTTGGAATTATTGACTTAATACTGTTAATCTTTACCCCTTAAATTTACTATGAAAATCATATTTATCTGCTATTAGTATGTCACCCTCAATCTGGTAACAGCCAGGAAGCTGTCAACATTATAGCATAGACACTGTCTACTCTGTTATTGAAACATTGTGAACAAGAAAAATATAATCAAGCATTTGCATAAAAAAAACATATACTAAGTTACTGTAACAGACAGTAAGACCAAAGTCAGACCATTCCGGCCTTATCTCATTTTCTTTCTCAGTGGACAAGGTTTATTTCTCCATGGAGAATACACGTTGGTGATTAGGATGTTGAAGACTCAAAGTTTACAGTAAATCTGATGAAGTATCCATGATACCACACCTGATATGAACAGAGGGAACTGCTCAAAACTCAGATTAACGACCCATCTGTCCAGGGCTGTCCAAAATGTCTGGTTAGCAAAAATCGAAGATAGGTGTCGCAGCAGAAAGAACATTTTACTCACCGTACCATTGTCTCATCTAATGCAGTTGTTAGTTGTGGTGTGCAGTGGAGCCTGCTGCGCACTGCTTAGTTTATGAAGCAATAGAAAAAAAACATTATGGTTGTTAAATGGCAATGCCTTTTAATGACATAAAATAAAACAGTTGTAGGCATAACAACGGGAATTGCCGACACTAGATATCAAACTAGCCGAAACTAGATATCAAAGGCAATTCCCCTTACAATTTAAGGATGATTCGGACATAGCAGTCACCGGGGATTGCCCATGATTAACTAGCTAAGCGTAATAAATGTGGGGTCCAGAAACCACCACCACCGCAGTAAATCCAACAACTACAACCACAGGAACAGGAGAAGTCGGGGAAGGAAGGTGGGTAAGTCGAGGAAGGAGGGTGGGTAAGTCGAAAAAACCAAGCGACAATGCGTGAGTCTGGCTTTCTATGGTGACCAGGAATTCTAGCCTGACAGCTTTGTCGCACCCACCATGATTCGCTGACGCATAGTCGTAGTACGATGGAATACCATATTAGGATGCGTGTCGTCTTGTGCCCCGTAATATGAAACCGCGCTGCTGCATTCCTGAATGGTGACATGGGTGAGCCTTCTATCCCCCGTGCATAGCCAGGAACACTTCGTAAAAGGTATTTAATTCATACTGGATTAAATACCGATATATCGAATGGCTGAAAGCAATTTTGAAAGTTTTTATAGCAAACCTGACATATATAATGAACTGGATTTGAATTTTTCTTAGCCTAGGATTTCAAAAGTTTGAATTGGAATCGATAATTTGGAATTGGAATTGATTTTTTGCAAGGCAGAATTTGAGTTGGAATTGATTTTTTTTAATTTACTGGAATTGAAATTGACAAAACGGAATTGACCCCATGTCTGCATGCCGACCCCATAAGGACATTGCCGAGCGAAGTGCCAAATCACTTAGGGTTTCTTTGCCACTAATATAATTAGCTTTTATCGAAGAGTAGCCAATAACATTATTTGTTAATTCATTCCAAACCACTAATACAACTGTTTGTTACCATATATCACGATTTCTGAAATATTTGCATATGACCTTTAATCCAATCAAAACCAATGACATATGGTGCCCCGGGCAGTAACTGTCAAACCATGTATTTTCGTATTGTATTGCTAGAGGTGGTCGTCAACTGACAACAGCGATCAAAAACACGCCTATCATGCCCTATGTCGTATGCGGCATACCAGGCGAGGACTAGATCATCATGATC
Organism: Lamellibrachia columna; assembly: GCA_963662155.1. NCBI lineage: Eukaryota > Metazoa > Annelida > Polychaeta > Sabellida > Siboglinidae > Lamellibrachia > Lamellibrachia columna. The sequence goes on from OY759275.1 coordinate 20,456,260, forward strand.
TAGTCATCGCCTGGTATGAACACGCTGCATAACATGATCATCATACTTTAAAATGGTAGATATTTCAAATATGTTAACATTTTCAACAGTTGCAGTGCATCGGAACACTGGTCTGTACTCGGGATGCAAACAATAGAGATGTTGAGTGCACCCTGAAACAATGGCTGTGATTCCTGTACACCGAGATGGTTGACGGCACCAGAGGCAACATAGGAGGAGGCAACAGTTACAACTGTAACAACATAGGAGGAGGCAACAGTTACAACTGTAACAACATAGGAGGAGGCAACGGTTACAACTGTAACGACACAAGATGGGGCCACCGTTACAACTGTAACATCATATGAGGCGGCAACAGTTACAATTGTAACAACATATGAGGATGTAACAGTTACAACTGTAACAACATAGGAGGCATCATTTACAACTGTAACAACATAGGTGGAGGCAACCGTTACAACTGTAACAACATATGAGGGGGCAATTGTTACAACTGCAACAACATAGGAGGAGGCAACAGTTACAACTGTAACACATTTAGTTTGAGGAGGAACTGGTACAACACTGACACTACATCCACACCTGGGGTCAATATTATATTACACACACCACTGCAAGCTTACAAAAAATGTATTTGCATCTTATACCATCTGTTACTATATATTTGGTAACAGTGAGAGAGCAGTGTACTTTGCAGACTTCAATTCTAATTCAATCTGTTTTTATTTTTATCAATTCAGTTCCAATTAACACATTTTTTTTATCAATTCTAATTCAATTCAGAATTGACCCCAGGTGTGATTACATCACCCTTCAAACTTAATTAAAGAATAGCTGTCGTCTGTTAAAAGTGACATATATATATTTCCAAACAGAAACAATTATGGTGCAGCAATGACAATAGTGTTGCTGTAGTAGGACCTAAATTTGATAATCTTGCCAATCCTGTTGACACCAACAGTACATGTGTTGTGATTGTTAAGGAAGCTATGTTTGTCGTGTATTTACAAGTACAATTTAATGTTTAGTTTATCATGTCATCTATTTGTCCGGAGGACGTATTCCGTGAAAAGTTTTTTCATGATATTTCTCCATTGGTGTGTGTCCTGCAAAACTTTTTCAAGTTTGGAAACTGTTGTCCCAAATTCAGACGAGTAGTTGTGGATAAGTTAGGCATTCAAATTGGGCTCATAGCAGATAGTGGCATATTGGCTGCAAAAATCTATGATCATATGGCAATATTTCCGGCACTTAATTTCAATATCAACAAAACATATACTGTAACTGATAAAATTAGCATGAGATCATTCACAGGAAGAAACATTGATAGCTTTACAAATGAATTAGAAGATATAAACTGGCATCAAGACTTTGATCACAATTCAACAGCAGATCCACTCATATCGTACGATAACAAATGTTCTACCAAACTAGAACAATCAGTTCCCATTGAAAGATGTAAAGTTTAATAAATACAAACGCAAGAAGTTGAAATGGATGACTTGTGATCTCCTAGCTAGAATTAAAAAATAGGCAAACTATATTTAGAAGTACACATGACAAGTCCTAACTCAAATATAAACAAACTAAAATCAACTTAGTTGGAAAATAAAGCAAAAGAAGTAAGGAAATTAAAATGAAAGGCAAAGGCTACTTATTATAACCTGCTATTTAGTAAATACAGGAATGACATCAGGAAAACATAGCTGATGTTATCAACAAATCCAAAATACAAAAACAATTTCCGACATATTTCAATGTAAATGAAACTAAGATAACATATAAAAAAGAAATAGCAACACAATTCAATAACTTCTTCATAAATATTGGACTACACCTTACAAACAAATTAAACACTAATGGGAAACCAAGCTTCAAATCATGTCTAAAAAAAGAACAAATGATACTAACTTCCAATTTACACCTGTCAGTGAAAATGACACAAAATATATAATAAATAACAAAGTCAAAAAGAAGTATGGGAGATGACAACATTTCTTCAATATTACTTTAAGCTTCTGTTAATGTCATTGCCAAACACCAGTATAATTAATGAATCTCTACTTAGTGGAAAATTCCCTAAAAAAAACAATTGCTAAAGTTATTCCCGTCCAAAAAAAAGATGATAATCATAATTTCAACAACTACAAACCAATATCTCTTCTGCTGTGCATATCTAGTCTTTGAAAAAATAGTTTATACTTAATTATTCCACTATCTCACTCTTAATAAGCTCCTCCACCCAAATCAGTATGGTTTCAGAGCTGAATATTCTACTGAACTGGCAATATCTGAATTAGTTGATAGAATATACATAAATCTTGACAAAACTTGACATTTATCAGTGCGCATGTCTTACATTTTTCTTCGGAAAATAGTAATAATAGGGTATGATGTGTTTACTTTGAGGTTGTAGCTCCTGCTCTAAGCTAACATTCTTAATTGGTCTGCCCTTTGCTTTGTGTGAGTTGGGAATGGGAGAGATGCCATATAAAAGGTCTTTGCCACCTGACCTGTCTCCAGTCCACCACAACACAAGGGGTGTAATTGGCTTGCTAACACTGCAATGTTTCACTGAGCTGATATTTTCTGAAGCAATATCAGGCTACAGGTCTTTCCATGTTGTTTGAATACCAGCTTAGCCTTTGTCTGACAATGTCTGTGCATTGTTTATTGCTTCCTGGCTGTTACCAACTTACTGAAAAGGCTAATCACTAAGGCTACCCACCACTAGCACCATGGACCAATACCCACCAGTCAGTGAATACTGTGACTGAAATATAAATATATAAGCAGGTGTTATAATTAGTCTTGATTTTCAACTCATGTGAGACTGAAATTATACTTTTATTGACAACTCATTCAGGCAGTTTGTAATATGAAACGTACTGTAATTGATTGTAATTGAAATAAATTTTCAATTATACAAAACATAACAATTACAGCAAAATTTCTAAACCATAATCAATTACAACTACAGCAAAATTTCTAAACCATAATCAATTACAGTTACATGATTTTGTTGTAATCAATTACAATTACATAATTGGACCCAGCCCTGACTGCACCATACATAGTCATAGGGAGGCTTGTACGATAGCGATCTCTCAGGTCTTAGTGCAGGCCTCCCTGGATCATCAAAACTATGTAAAATGTGTACAAACTGTTATTTGACTCTGTATGTATCATCTAAACAAATAAAACTTAACTTCACCTCCATCTCACTGTCTCTGATCAGATATGGTTTCGATGAGGGGGCTGTCAATACTGAATGCAACATACTATGTTTTTGGGTGAGTTGATACAGAGGGCAACTGAATTACATGCTGATTCAACTCTGTACAGTAGCCCCTGTCTTGGTTGATTGTGTTAGCCATTAGAACAATATCGTCAGCAAAATCAGTATCACTTAGGACCTTTGCAGGAAGCCTTCTGCTATGCCGAGGGCCAAATGTAAATCCTGGTGCTGTGTCATCTTCACCTATCACCATTATTATCTACACTGGGACTAGTATAACGTTCACATGTATGCCATAGTATGCCATGCATGGGTATTATGTTGAATGCACAAATGTACGGGACTTTATCTATATTAGTCAGGTTATATCTGTGAAATAATTGTAAAACTGTTGTGTTCTACTTCTAGCGACAGGTTAGTAATTGTGAAGCCATAATTTGTTAGTTGTTATTGTATTTCTTTTGTGTCAAATTTATTGCAGTATGAAACCACATCTGAGTATGTCTTAGAACATTAAAGCATAGCGTTTGTAATTATAGCATAAGCTATATCATATAACACATTTTTTACATTAGTACAGCTTTCAAATATACAATAACTGAGGTTGTATTTGAATTAGGATTATGCTGTCAATGCATTGTTATGATTGTTAGTATGATATTACAAGTCTCATTATGACTGCACTCTCGGTGTCTAAGAATGGATTGGAATGTTTGTATATCACAGTATCGATGTATACATAATGATATTACACAGTATTTTTTTATGTTCAACTATACTCAGGTGAAAACTGATTGTAATTTTACATTGTAAAACATATTTGAAATAAAATTAATATTTTTATTACAAACATGTTCGTTTTTGAAGGTTGGGGTAACGTTGGCGGATAGTTGGGGCAACGCTGGTTGATGGTTGGGGCAACGTTGGTTGATGGTTGAGGCAACGTTGGCTGATGGTTGGGGCAACGTTGGCTGATGGTTGGGGTAACGTTGGTACGATGTATGCTGTTGACGTAGGTGCAACGTTGGCCCAACGAGCAAAGTAACGTTGCGCCAACAATAGTTGCTGCTGCTGGGCCAACGTTGCGCCAACGGTTGGCATATGGTTGGCTTACTGTCACTGTGCTAGCTCGCTGGGCTATACTAAAAGCTAAGGTGGTCGTCAACTGACAACAGCGATCATAAACACGCCTATCATGCCCTATGACTATGTCGTATGCAGCATACCAGGCGAGGACTAGATCATCATGATCTAGTCATCGCCTGTCATGAACACGCTGCATAACATGATCATCATATGGCTTAATTATGATGCAACGTATTCGTTCACGAAATACCTGGTCTAGTAGTGCCTAGTGGGCTGCACTCGGATGATGATCCTTGACAAAAAACATGCCACGAGCTGCACTGAATGCGACAAAAGTGCTGCAATACCCTACCAGCGATGCGGCAAGATACTATACTAAAAGCTAACAAGGAAATTTAGAAAACATCACTAATAAATACAGCAGAAATTCCCGCCAGCAGACTAGTTTCAGTTTCGAGATAACAGGTGTAGCGCTAATATGTTCCGCCGTCAAATATTTTCCCATGATGTATCAGCGCATGCGCGAGTCGGTAGTTGACTCAGGGTTTATTCCACTGTGTGGTTTATTCATTGTGCCTCTCCGGTCTTCCGGCGGAGAGAACACTCCTTAAAATTCCGCCACGTGACCTTTCTAATAGCGAATAGACTTTAGCGAGACAAAATAGACTTCGGAGAATGTAGCAACAGTCTTTTTATCGTTCTTAAACAATACTAGCCTTAGCCTCGATTATCCAGGCTCCGCGATGTGGCGCCATCGTTTGTCGCACACATCATCGCCTCTGCCTCTGGCCTGGATGCAATCTGAACTTGTGTATGAATCAAGATTGTGGACGCATACATAGTAAGTTAATTACGATGTCATCCGGACATTTCACTAATTCATAAAATAAAATTAATAAAAAAGTTAAATCAGGTAAAGAAAATGTTGCTGTAGCATCTCGACAATGACGCTGATTGGAGTGGTGACAGTTGGTAACAACGATTCCACGTCTTTGAGGCCAGACCATAGAGTTACATCATTAATCAGCCCCACATAAACAAGAGCGATATGCCAGCTCACTGCAGCGAAGCGGGCGTGGACCACTGGCCGGCATTTCATTGCACGGCAGAAACAGTTGCATCCACTGCAAGACATATAGGGTAGTACTGTTTATAGTGTGAACATATCATGTTATTAATAGTTATCTAACATATGTAAGTAAGTCAGTCAATAAGTAAATTTATTTCCTCCTCACCATCATCATGTACAATATAAGGCAAACAAAAGCAATGAAGATGAGGTGGCTGCCTGAGGAGTGCCAAATAAACGTACAGGCCAAATAAATGTGTGTGTATATATATATACATATTAATAATCTCTTATTAGTGCTCTATATCTATAGATATATGATGAAGACTGGGTGCTGTACAGTATAAACACTGGGCCTCCAGTGGGTTCTTGCCGTCAATGTCACTGGTTCATGCCAGCATCACTGTATCATGTGTCAACTGATAAGGGCTCAGCGGTCTTGTTTTACTAACAGGTGTTCTATTTATGTATGAGGGCCAGACTCTCTTCTCCCCTTATGAAAATATACCACGGTATGCCATGGTATACCATGGTATTACATGGTAAACCATGACATTACATCGTAAACTGTGGTATACCATGGTTTACCTGTTTCTAAATACCATGGTATTTCACCATGCCTTCCCTATTTCAAAGCATCGTGGATTACTATGCTTTCTATGGTATATCATGGTATTTTACCATGGTTTACCATGGTTTACCTGTTTCAAAATACCACGGTGTACCACAGCATTTACCATGATATATTTTCATATGGGTCGGCGAATTCACGACGGCAAGCGAGAGTCGGAAACGCGAGATTATGCATGGACGCAGAAGCAGTACCTCTGTGTGTTTTTTTTTAATAATAAATTGAGATTACATGACGATACCATAAAATAAATATGCTAATTATGCTGACGTCTTTACGTAATCTACTGTTACTGCTAAGTCCGGGTGCGAGAAGTCCTGGGCTGAGGTTCAGGCAGATAGTTTTAGTTTTGAGTGTAGGGGATGTACGAGGATGAAGGAACTTGAGGTGGAGTTAGAACAGCTGAGGCTGCTCGTTGTGGCAGTGGTGGGAAGGGAGCAGGTGGATTGCGCCAGTGGTTCTGGTGGGGGATCAGTAGATGATAAAGTGGGGGAAGATGATGAGGGAGATGCTAGGGAGAGCTCACCTCAGCCTGGGAGGAGGCTGAGGGGAGGTAAGGTGACAGGTCGTAGGGAGACAGGACGTAGGGAGACAGAACATAAGGAGACGCAACGTAGGGAGACAGGAAGAAAGGAGACGAGAAGGAAAGAAATGGGAGGGAAGACAAATGGATCGAAGGAAAGGGGAGTGGGGGAGACAGTAGAAAACATCGTGGGTTCGGGCAAGAGTGGATCTGTTTTAGTACACATAGGGACAAATAACGTAGAGAGGGAGGGTACAACTGCCATAGTTAGGAAATACAGGAATTTGATCATAACACTAAAGCAGACTCGGGTTGAGCAGGTATATACTGTCAGGGATTTTACCAGTAATAGGAAGGAGGGGTCATAGATATCGAAATTGTCGGGGGATGGCAATTAATATGCTAGTCGAGAAGCTATGTAGGGAAGAGGAAGTTGGTTTTGTGGGGAAGTTTTGTTGGAAGGGCGGATATGTACATGAAGGACGGGCTTCATCTAAGTGGAAAGGGGCAGCAGTATTTGTGGATGGGCTCTCAACAGCAGTAGACAGTGGCATGGGTAGCATATCAAATATTTTTGGAAGTAAACACTATTTAAACTAGAAGCGCAGGGGGGTTACTTAGAGATGCCTTAAGCAGGACAAGAGGCCACTAGTACAGCTAAACCAATAACAGAATGTCCGAAAAACATGTCTGAAGTAGGTTATAGATGCGTGTGTTTAAATGCTAGGAGTATAGTAAATAAGAAAAACGAATTAAACATAATGGTAGAAGATATTGACCCTCACATAATTGGTATAACCGAATCATGGGCCAACACAGACATTACAGATGCTGAATTAGGATTGACAGGATACGTAATGTTTAGGAGAGATCGAATAGGAAGAAGGGGAGGGGGAGTTATTTTATATGTTAAAGAATCTTCAGGCTTATGAAATAAAATTAGAAAGCGAAGCAGATTACGATGAAGCTGTTTGGTGCAAAATAGTTTCAGGAAATTCAAAATTAACTATTGGATTACTTTACCGAAGTCCAAACATAAACGAAGAGGATAATACAAAAATACAAAATGGTATAAAGGAAGTTAGTAAAGGGGAATGTATCATAGTGGGAGATTTTAACCATGGACATATACAATGGAAATCTATAGAGAGTACAGGGGGTGAGGACCAACAATTTTTATTTTTAATTCAGGAGAGCTTCCTCACTCAGCACATGCTAGAACCAACCAGGGGAGAAAATGTATTAGATATAGTTTTATCATCACAAAAAGAATTAGTGGACAATGTAAAAATACATGAACCATTGGGTAACAGTGACCACAATCAAATACATTTTGACATCAATGTAAAATCAGAAATTAAAAATAAAAAAACGTATAGGAGAAATTTCCACAAAGGTAACTATAAAGATATGAGAAAATACTTAGTAAAGCTAGATTGGAATAACATGCTGATGAATAAGACCGTAATTGAATGTTGGAATATTCTAAAATATGAAATTGAGAGTATCATCGATAAATTTGTTCCTTTGAAAAAATAAGGAAAACGATCTAGAAGAAAACACTTGTCATAAGAAGCTATTGGAAAAATAGTGTTTAAGGAAACTATGTGTAGGGTTTATAGGCGTACCAGAAAGGATGAAGACTGCAAATTACAAAGAGGCACTTAACATAGCTACAACTGAAATTAGAAAATCTAAAGGAACCTTTGAAAAAAAATTGGCAGGTAATATAAAAAATTACAGCAAGATTTTCTATGCTTATGTAAGGAGTAAACAGAAAGTTCGAGATAAGGTCGGACCACTGGAAAACAACAGGGGAAACATAATTTCAGACGGGTTTCAAATGGCAGAGATCTTGAATGAGTATTTCAGCTGAGTTTTTACCACAGAAGATATCAGCTCACTTCCAGTTCCATTTACTAAATTTGAGGGCAATACATCAGAACATTTAGGGCAGTTATTTGTAACTCCTGAAATGATAGCAAAGAAAATTAAGAAGATAAAAGGTAATAAATCACCTGGAGTTGATGGGATAACACCAAAACTGCTTAAGGAAATTGTTGAGCAAATTAGTACACCACTTGCAAAATTGTTTAACTTGTCACTAGAAGAAGGAATAGTTCCTTCAGAATGGAAAGAGGCAAACATTACGCCGCTATTTAAGAAGGGATCGAGGAACAAGCCAGAAAATTACAGACCAATGAGTTTAACATCAGTTGTATGTAAATTACTCGAAACATTAATTAGAGACCACATGGTGGAATTCCTTGTAAAACATAAATTAATAAATACATCTCAACATGGGTTCCTAAAAGCAAGGTCATGTCTAACTAATCTCTTATGTTTTTTGAAGAAATTACAAAGTGGGTAGATGACGGGTCACCAGTGGATGTTGTCTACTTAGATTTTCAGAAAGCTTTCGATACAGTGCCACATCAAAGATTGTTACTTAAACTAAAAGCCCATGGCATAGGTAATGATGTAATCAACTGGATAGAAAAGTTGCTTACACACAGAAAACAGAGAGTAATAGCAGATGGTGAGATTTCAAACTGGAAATCTGTTTTGAGTGGGGTACCACAGGGATCAGTATTAGGCCCTATTTTTTTTAATATATATAAGTGATTTGGAAGATGACATATCTAGCAAAGTACTCAAATTTGCAGATGACACAAAAGTATTCAGAAAGGTTACTAATGATACAGATAAACAAAGTTTACAGGATGATCTAGATAAATTAGTTAAATGGTCAGAGAAATGGCAAATGTTATTAAATTTTGGGAAGTGTAAATGTATACACATAGGACATGGAAACATGGACGAAGAATATAAAATTGGGGATGCTGTACTAGGTAGAACCACACAAGAAAAGGACTTAGGAGTAACATTTAGTGCTGACATGAAAGTTTCAGAGCAATGCGGTATTGCTGCTTCGAAAGGAAATCAAATTCTAGGGCTAATTAGGAGAACTAGCTAATTAGGAGTACTATCATGTATAAGGAGAAACAGTTAATTGTACCCCTGTACAAAGCAATAGTTGGACCACATTTGGTATACTGTATTCAAGCATGGAGACCATATCGTAAAAAGGACATAGATAAGCTAGAAAGAATACAACGAAGAGCAACTAAAATGAATCCAGAATTGAGAGACCCTAGTTACGAAAGTCGCTTATTACAATGTGGTTTGACCAGGAGACTAAGAGGAGACCAAATAGAAGTATTTAAAATAATGAATGGTTATGAGGATGTTGACAGGAATATGTTCTTCAAACTTAAAGAAGGCAGTAGAACCAGAGGACATAAAGCAGCATTAGTTAAGGAGCAGTGTAAGTTGGACATGAGAAAGTACTCTTTCTCACAGGGGGTGATAAATGAATGGAACAAACTGCCAAATGATCGTGTTAATGCTAGTAGTGTGAATATGTTTAAAAAATAGAATTGACAGATATTTGATAAGGGCGGGCTACAAATAGATGAGAAAATTGTTGGACTCTCGATAAGCCAATGACTTCCTTGTCCACTTGCCATCAGGAACTTGTTGTTTGGGATGGCAACCTTGTTAAACCTTGTTAAACCTTGCTGTCTTACCTGGCGTTGCCTTGATTTGTATAATATTATACGATGCATGTTCTTGGTTGTATCTTTTCCTTCCAGCATACATAATTTGCACTGAAGTAGCATTACACAATTATAGCCAAAGGTGGGTTTGGCATTTCCCTTGATAAATATTATGTGTGTGAAAATTGGCAGTTTTTCTACATAGTGAATGGCAGGTGCATTTGTTTGAAGTGGCAATGTGATGTGTTGTTATTTATAAACCACCGTTTATAAACATTAGTCATGGTTTCGTGGAGTCGATTAAAATATGCTTATCAATTATAATAATCACAATGTAGTAAAATGTAATGTGACATTGTAAAATGACACTGAACGTGCGTGCGTCTCGTGCGTGCGTGCGTGCGTGCGTGCGTGCGTGCGTGCGTGCGTGCGTGCGTGCACACATCGGTTTGATAGTCATTACATTTAATAAAAACCATGACACATTATGTATATACACATAGACATGTTTTATTATTGTGGTTGCATATCATTTATATACAGTGGCTGTGAAGAAGTTTCAAAATTTGTGATGGCTACGTTGTCCTATAATCAGACAAAACGTTAACATGGCCACCAATGCCATTGGCGCCGCTAGTGTTACCCACTGTCACCACTCCATCTTGTGTAGGCGTTCCCGTGAAGCGCCAGCAACCAGTCAGCGTCATTATCGAGATTCTAAACTAAACATATTTTCTGTATGATTTAACTTTTCAGTGTGACAGTTGTATCAATATAATCAAAGTATAAAGTTAATTATTAAAAACCAGAAGCCAAATCACCGGTAATTGCAATGTAGATTCAGCATGACGGAGCTATGTAATAAATAAAATAAATAATAATAATAAAATAATAATAGAATGGATATGAAAGGGGTCCAGTTAACACGCACATTTTAAATTAAAAAATGTAAATTTTATGAGAAAATCCTGCCTAAGGGGCCCGTTTTGCACGTTGTTCCCCTACCACAAGGAAATTGTTGTCTATATTTGTAATTTAAATGGTATGTAATACTGTTGTAAATACGTGTTTTTAACAATATATGCCTATTCAGTTCAGTTCCTTTCAGTGCGTTTGGAGGCTTCCACAGTGATCTTTTTCCATCTGGGACAGTTGTGGGCAGCATTGCAGAGTTCCTTTCGCTCCAGACCCGTCCACTCTCGAATGTTGTCCATGTACATTATTTGGTGGTCTTCCTCGTTTTCTGCCGCCTTTGACCGTTCCTTATAGTATTTCTCTGGCAAGTGTGTTGTGTCTGGTTGTATGACCATGATGAACCATTGGAGTTTTCGGCGTTTTACTGTGACCAAAAGCGGTTCTTGTGGTCCTGCTGCTTCGGTGATGGCTTGCATTACTGATATATTTGTTATGTGGTCTCTGTAAGAAATATTAGGCCTAGTAAAAAAGAAACTAGTTTCTCGTTCCCGTCCGCTCTTTTTATTATTTACTATTGGAAAAAAAGATTATAAGTTTTCTGGTTCTAGGCACGTACAGCCCTACATCCTGTATGATGCGTAGAAGTCACATACAGCCCTACATCCTGTATGATGCGTAGAAGTCACATACAGCCCTACATCATGTATGATGCGTAGAAGGCACATACAGCCCTACATCCTCTATGATGCGTAGAAGTCACGTACAGCCCTACATCCCGTATGATGCGTAGAAGGCACGTATAGCCCTACATCCTGTATGATGCGTAGAAGTCACATACAACCCTACATCCTGTATGATGAGTAGAAGGCACGTACAGCCCTACATCCCGTATGATGCGTAGAAGGCACGTACAGCCCTACATCCTGTATGATGCGTAGAAGGCACGTACATCCCTACATCCTGTAGGATGCGTAGAAGGCACATACAGCCCTACATCATGTATGATGCGTAGAAGGCACGTACATCCCTACATCCTGTATGAAGCATAGAAGGCACATACAGCCCTACATCCTGTATGATGAGTAGAAGGCACGTACAGCCCTACATCCTGTATGATGAGAAGAAGGCACATACAGCCCTACATCCTGTATGATGCGTAGAAGGCACGTACAGCCCTACATCATGTATGATGCGTAGAAGGCATATACAGCCCTACATCCTGTATGATGCGTAGAAGGCACGTACAGCCCTACATCCTGTATGATGCGTAGAAGGCACGTACAGCCCTACATCCTGTATGATGTGTAGAAGGCACACACAGCCCTACATCCTGTATGATGAGTAGAAGGCACATACAGCCCTACATCCTGTATGATGAGTAGAAGGCACATACAGCCCTACATCCTGTATGATGCGTAGAAGGCACGTACAGCCCTACATCCTGTATGATGCGTAGAAGGCACATACAGCCCTACATCCTGTATGATGCGTAGAAGGCACGTACATCCCTACATCCTGTATGATGTGTAGAAGGCACACACAGCCCTACATCCTGTATGATGAGTAGAAGGCACATACAGCCCTACATCCTGTATGATGAGTAGAAGGCACATACAGCCCTACATCCTGTATGATGAGTAGAAGGCACATACAGCCCTACATCCTGTATGATGCGTAGAAGGCACGTACATCCCTACATCCTGTATGATGTGTAGAAGGCACACACAGCCCTACATGCTGTATGATGAGTAGAAGGCACATACAGCCCTACATCCTGTATGATGAGTAGAAGGCACATACAGCCCTACATCCTGTATGATGAGTAGAAGGCACATACAGCCCTACATCCTGTATGATGCGTAGAAGGCACATACAGCCCTACATCCTGTATGATGCGTATGTGTCATATATGCCAACCAGTGTGAGAGACAAACACCTTAAGCTGCACTATTGCACTGAGAAGCCACTGCCATGACGTCACTCATCTCGACACGGGTGACGCATTTGGCAACACAACACAATGAGGCTGGAAGTTGGACGTTGAACGCTTACTGAAGTTCGTTTATTTGTGTTACAATACAGTCTCTGTCTATATATATATATATATATATATATATATATATATATATATATATATATATATACATATATATATATATATATATATATATATATATATACATATATATATATATACATATATATATATATATATATATATATATATATATATATATATATATATATATATATATATATATATACACATACATACATACATACACACACACACATACATACATACATATATATATATATATATATATATATATATATATATATATATATATATATATATATATATATATATATATATATATATAGTGGTCCCCCTCTTATAAGACCCCTATTGTCAGAGGCCACCTTGCCATGCAGCAAATAAAACTGACCCATAATAATGTGCGTGCGTGCGCACATCGATTTGATGGTCATTACATTTATAAAAACCATAACACATTATGTATATATAGACATGTGTTATTATTGTGATTGCATATCATTTATATACAGTGGCCGTAACGAAGTTTTTAAATGTTTGATGGTTAGGTTGTCCTGTAATCGGACAAAACGTTAACATGGCCACCAATGCTAATGACACGGGCATTGTTACCCACTGTCACCACTCCATCTTGTGTAGGCGTTCCCGTGAAGCGCCTGCAGCCAATCAACTTTCGCCAGCTGTCATTTTTGGAAAGTCGATGCCTCTCTTTATTCGCGGTCTGGATCCGCCCGTGATTAAAATGCACACAATAATAAAGATCGTTTTATAGCGGTTTTTGACAGACTGGTGGATCTTCACATTTGACGGCGAAATGTAACTTTTTCATCGGGTGATTGGCAGGTCTGTCAAATTCCCATTTTGTATAACTTCAGATGCAACTGAAACTATATCACGCAACTAACCTGTTGTAATCACGTGTGTTGTCTCTTGAAAGCACCGTGTGGCATTCGCCAAAGATGACCACTCTAATAGTACGCCACTACTTCTCTGTTCTAGCATGGAGTCGCTGCGTGTGCTGGTTGATTTGTGCATATACGTTACACGTCACCTTGTGAACGGTATCGCGCATCTAAATCGGACTCGGGACATCACGTTTGAGCTCGTCTGACCTGTGTTAATTCTATCTTCTCAAGCGCGGTAACACAACACTATAGGGTGCTTTTTTAATCGGCGGGCAGGCGGACACTTTGATTGATAGATTCGATTACTATATTATTATTATTATATAATTATTTATAGCAATGTTTCCCAACGTTGTCGATTTCGTCAACATGGAGCGATTTTATTGCCGGGAGACGAACATTTTGTCTGTGGTTCTAGGGGACATCGCAAGGTTTTCTTGGGACGCAGGAACTGTGGTAGATTATTTTTGATCGTGCATATTGACATGACTCGACTCGAACAAACACATTACCAAAACGTTGATGTGATTATTAAGTTTGTAGAAGAGCACAATGGTGATCTGTGTAACAAGCAGAAAGCAGCCAAGCAGGACAATTTTTACCAGATATATATCGTCGAGAAACTTAACACCGTCAACTATCATACCAATGATATCATTGACTGCAAGAATGTGATTGACAAATTCTCACTGTAGAAGCAAAACCTCAGTCGTCGTGAATTCTGACAATTTCCGACATTGATGATGGAATCTGGTTGTTTTGGCTGACAATACCGTGATACATGCACACATACATGCATAATGATTTTACAAAGCGTCCCAGCGTGATCGAGGCGAAGTTCGAAGGCTAGTTTGATACCGAGTAGCCCAACAGTCTGGGTTACAACGTGTACTCGCCGATCTCCTTGATCTTTCCCAATTAGTCGAATACCCCATTAACCGCGGGTAACCTTGTTTGTTTACGAGCCCATGACTAGTGTTGTAAATATCGTGGTACAGCATTACGCCGCAGATAGTCTTCGGTTGCTTCCTTTTGAAAAAAACTCATCACAAAACACAAGCATCAGGCCTCCGATGGAATCACTGAAACAAATTACGTTGGAAACAGCAAATTTGCATAAAGAAAAAATAAAACTTGGTGTCATTTAACACGGAACACTGATCAATGCAATGACACCCTTAACGCGATTTTCTGTTATATAATCATAATTGAATGTAATTATATTCCATGGTGGTTTTATAAGATAATTTTAAAGTCACGGAAGCGTGTGGTATACTGTACTAACCAAGCGTCATATAACAGGGGTGCGGCTGACGCGAAAAGCGTTACACTTCGGTGACCTATACTTGTGGCGCAATAGCGACACAGCAATCTTTGTGAAATTAATATGTACAAATTATTCACCACTCACTGACCATTACGTTGTATGACAAGAATTGTTTAATGTGACGAAGTGAAGTAAGCAATGGCAAGTATTACAGATGTCCCCACGTGGTTGGAGTTCTTAGCCGACATGTTAACAGATTTACGCAGACCGCCGTTTTCGTGTCTTCGATGATCGTCCGGTTGGTAAGCCGGGACCCGGTTCGCTCCTCGCCGTTTCCCGCCGACACCACGCCCGCCACCAGCAGCTCTACACGATGCGTAATCGGTCGAGTAGAAGAGCGCGGTTTTCGGAGACTCGAACCCCACCTTGCCACCTTCGAACATAGCTGGGGGCGGACTTCGCGTGTCGCAGTTGCAGAAGTTGCGATCACACGTCGAGATGCACGTGATGTGTGGGGCACCAAGCCAGTCTCGTCTGCACAAGTTCCCCAGGTACGTCTTGGCGCATGCGCGGCTCACAGACGCTGCTGTGTAGTCTTCTGCAGACAGCGACTTACTGTGACCTGTCAAACACCAAAGCAAAGACAGTGAAGTTACTAAAATCAGAGTAAGTGACTATCCATAAAGTATTTGTTGAGACCCCCTACTTCCGTGCACTCTTCGTAACGCCGGTATGTACACCCCAACTAGCTAGTTAGAATAATACTTTATTAGTTAGTTAGTTAGTTAGTTAGTTAGTTAGTTAGTTAGTTAGTTAGACATTCTTTAGAAAACAACTTACCCATTGACTCATTCTTGACAATATATCGGACTTGTGTCAAGCAATATTCGTCTACCTCATGACACTTGACTCGACCCGGTGACAAGTGTGGGTGACGTGGGTTGGTCATACAGACCTCCCCAGAACAGACGTAGCAGTAGCGATGGAATGCATCCAGCGAACCTGTGGTTACAACCGGGTTATCGGCTAAAATATGGTTTTAATGTTATTCCAACTTAAATGGCGTATGTACAGTGAAACCCCGTTAATCAGGACACTTTGATTCTCAGTGTGTGTGTGTGTGTGTGTGTGTGTGTGTGTGTGTGTGTGTGTGTGTGTGTGTGTGTGTGTGTGTGTGTGTGTGTGTGTGTGTGTGTGTGTGTGTGTGTGTGTGTGTGTGTGTGTGTGTGTGTGTGTGTGTGTGTGTGTGTGTGTCCGGATTAACAAGTTTTCCGGATAAACAAATCATACAATTAACGGGGTATATTAGCGCTTGGAAATTCTGTTCCCGGAAGATGGTGTCAGGATACCGAGACTTCCGGATTATCGGCGTCCAGATTAACGAGGTTCCACTGTATGTATGAGTGTAGTAAGTAGTATTATTACTGTAACTTACGAACGAGAGTACACCGGGAGCAAAAACGTAATCAGATGTGCGTGCGTTCGTACGTGTGTGCGTGCGTGCGTGCGTGCGTGCGTGCGTGCGTGCGTGCGTGCGTGCGTACGTGCGCATGTACACCCGCACCCAAATCCCCGTGGGAGTTCTGGTTGACGATATGTAGGCATAATATAGTTGATTTTGTTGTTATGCGTATTATGTTAGTTAACACATAATAATAATAATAATAATTGACTTCTATGGCGCCTATATCCTCAGGAACCTGAGCTCAGAGGCGCAACAAAACAGAATCAGTAGGCGTAATCGTAAACAAGGACGCGCAAAAGTCAGTATCAGAACGAGGGACAACCGAACATTTATGGTGGGAATGCAATTTGGAATAGATATGTCTTGAGTTTTTTACGGAAAATAGCAATAGTTTCGGATGTTTTCAAAGCGATAGGGAGTTCATTCCAGACCCTAGGCGCAGCGACAGAGAAAGCACGTTTACCCAAGTTAAGTTTTGTTTTAGGTACAATAAGTTGTTGTGAAACTGATGATCTTAGCTGCCTAGGGATATTTGAAAGATGCAGGAGACTAGCCAAGTAGAATGGTTGTTGTATAGATAGAGCACGATATGCAAGAGTGGACAGCTTAAAATTAATTCGATAAGAAACTGGAAGCCAGTGTAACTGTTTAAGTAGTGGTAGTGACGGTGAAAACCGAGGCGCCCTGAGAACCACACGTGCCAGACAATTTTGTACTCGTTGGAGTTTAGCCAAGTCTCTTTTAGCAATGTTGTTTAGTAGTGAATTGCAATAGTCAAGACGGCTGCTAATTAGTGCCGTTGATATTGTTTTAGCAGTAGATGTAGATATGTGACGCCGAATTCGACGAAGATCACGAATATGATAGAAACAGGATTTACATACTTGAGAGATATGCTGGCGAAAGTTGAAATCACTGTCAAAGATAACACCTAGATTACGAACAGTATCTGATGGGAATGTATCACTGCCAAGCAGTTTAACAGGAAAATGGTTGATGACTTTATTTCGTTGTTGTTTAGTGCCAATAATAATAAGGTCTGTTTGATCTGGATTAAGCTTTAGCTTACTTGATTCCATCCACGACAAGATATCAGTAAGGCAATCACTAAAAGTCGAAAGAGATTCTTGTGCATTTGATTGTGAAAGTGATATGTAAACCTGTGTGTCATCAGCATAAAGGTGATGACTGAGATTACGATTAGCAATAACTTGGCTGAGCGATGTAGTATATAAGCTGAACAGAACAGGGCCAAGGACGGATCCTTGTGGCACTCCAAATGGTAGATGTTGTGGGCTAGATAATGTGCCAGATATGTTAATACTTTGATATCTGTCTGATAAAAATGATTTGAACCACCGAAGAGCTGGGCCAGAAATTCCAAAATATCTATGGAGGCGTTGTAAAAGGATTGAATGATCAATTGTATCGAAAGCAGCTGAGAGATCAAGTAAAGTGAGTGCTGTGACTTTGCCATTGTCCATGTTATCAACTATATCATTGTGTATCTTGAGAAGAGCTGTTTCAGTAGAATGGAATCGTTTATATGCAGACTGTAGATCATTTGATAAGCGATGGTTGTAAATATGTTCATGAAGGCGATTAGCAACTACTTTTTCCAATATTTTTGACAGAAAACTGAGATTAGAGATAGGACGATAATTCCTTAGGTCATCTTTGCACAAAGTTTGTTTTTTAATAAGAGGATTTACAAGAGCTTGTTTGAAATCCTGTGGAACAGCTCCACTCTGCATTGAAAGGTTTATGATAGTAGTAATGGGAAAGATGAGTTGATCGATACAGCTTTTTAGTAGAAGTGTTGGAAATGGGTCAAGGTCACACGATTTGTTAGGATATTTTTTAATAATGATGAGAACTTCATTAGTAGTTGCAGGTGTGAAACTCTGTAGTGTTTTTTCAGAAAGTGGCGGTTCAGGGAAATCATAGTCATTATTATTAATGACAAAATTTGATCGAATACGAGCAATCTTATCTGTAAAGTATTTTGAAAAAGAACTACACAATGTATCCAATGAAGAATGTTCAGGCAGTGCTTTTAATTTCTGCCGATGTAGAATTTTGTTAACAGATTTCCACATCTGCCGAGGGTTTTCAGAATTTGTTGTGATAAAATGTGTATAGTAATCAGACTTTGCTTTTGACATCATGTGATTACATATATGTAGCTGTTTAGTATAACGGGATCGATCAATTGGAGAACGAGTTCGTCGCCAAATTCTTTCAAAATATCGACGACGACGTTTTGCTACAATTATATCATTAGACATCCATGGTGATGGAGGGCGAACTTGTACACGTTTGGTTTGTTTCGGAGCATGTTTATCCAGAAGTTTACTTAATGTTTCATTGTACTGATTAACAAGCTCGCATAGTGTAGATTTAGGTTTGATCAAAAGATCAGAATTTGCTAGATCCTCATGAAGGGTATTTATGTTAATTTTATTTATTGGTCGAAATGTGATAATTTTGTTTCTAGATCTTGAACCAACTTGCAACCACAAATCGATAATGACACAAAGGTGATCTGATAAACCATCAGTAGGGAATATTGCTTTAATGTTAGTGCAAGTAGATCTAGTAATAAACAGGTCGAGCCAATGACTATGAACGTGTGTAGGAAATGAAACGTGTTGATGTAATGCATATGTTTGAAGGACATCCATGAATGATCTAGTATTTGGACATGGTAGATCAAGGTGGATATTGAAATCTCCAAACATGTAAATGTCTTCTTGGAATTGTAAGGTGGTTTCAAGGAAATCTGGAAATTCATCAAAGAATGTATTTGTGCTTGCAGGAGAACGGTAGATGCATATAAAATTAGCAGATAAGGATGAATGTTTTATAACAATACAAATTACCTCAAAATACAGTGATTGATAATCGAAGCGTTCGTGTAATAAATAAATGCATGTCTAAATGTACTTTTGAACGAATGAAAGCGCACTTTCCGGACTTTCCTCCAGTGGGAATCATCTAAAAAGCCCCTAATCTGAGGTGGATAAGACAGAAACGCCTTGTGCAGACTTGCCCAGTTTAATTGCCAATTTGTCAGGCAACGCACTGTCGTATTGTACACCATAGCAATACTAAACTACAGCAATAGTATTAAACAACATAAATAATACTAAACTGCAGCAGTAATACGAAACTATAGTCAACGCAGGTTTTTTCGATGAAAGTGACATGTCTGTTGCGTTTACTATGCATCCTGTATAAATAAGACATTATTTGACACGTATCCAATTTAACTGAGACGACGTACCTACGTCATTGGCGCTCAGACGGGTGGCGAAACCAATCCAACAGACGACAACAAGTCTCAACAGAGTTCTTCTCTTGTTCATCTCATTAGATAGAAATGATGTACCCAAAAACACCAACCAAGCTACCTTTATACCAACAACCTGCCTGTACTGTACACAACCTACAAATTTGACAACAAACGCAAGACGTGTCGCGTCCTAACAACAGCTGCTGACTCTAGCAGCTGTCGCACTGTATCATTACACCCCATCTGAACCAGAAGTCACATAGAGTCAATTATAATTTACACACGCACTCGCCACTCCAAAAATTGGCCATACAGTAGTCTCTGTTACGTATCATGAAAAGAAAGAATTATTATGTATGTATATCATGTAATTTTTTCGATTTCAAAGTTAATAATATCATAAGTTATCAATGTCATACTTCACATTTTAATGCATAATGCTGTACTATATTTACCGCGAGAAATGGTATAAATGGGAATTTGACAGTCCAATAATATTTGACTTCCAATGTGAATATTTATTGTGCAGTCTTTTATGGTGAGGTGCGGTGGCGTAGCGGTTAGAACATCGGACTGTCAGTCAAGAGAACGTTGCCACAGTTCACTCAGCTGTATAAATGAGTACCTGGCAATAGACAGAGGTGGAGTTGGAATGAACAGCAGAGGGTGAAGGACAAAGCAGTATGAACAGTCCCAAGGACAAAGTACGCGCTATATATATATATATATATATATATATATATATATATATATATATATATATATATATATATATATATATATATAAATATATATATATATATATATATGTATATATATATATATATATACATGTATATATCAACGTACATTTACATTTTTTGCTGTACAGCGATATCTATGTACATCGTAAAAGTGGCATATCGTGTATTTTCTACAACACTAAGACATGAAAGATGGTGGTGACACCCTCGTTTCCAATTTGCTCAACAGATACAGACGCTACTGGTAGTCTGGTGACCTGCCGCAGGACTTCAAAAATGCGCTGATTGTGAACATCTATACACGTGAAGAAGATAGGCAGGATTGCGGCAACTATCGCGGAATTTCACTACTGGCCAATGCAAACAAAATCTTTGCAAAAATTCTGCTCCAGCGACTGCTGGTCTTTGCAAATGATGTCCTTCCAGAAGCACAGTGCGAATTTCGTTCATCACGCAGCACGATCGACATGATCTTCACCCTACAGCAGCTGCAAGAGAAGGCAGACGAACAGAACAAACCGCTTTACATCGCATTCGTTAATTTTTCAAAAGCGTTCGACTCGATCAGTCGCCCTTGTCTCTGGCGACTTCTCTCGAAATATGGCTGCCCTGACAAGTTCGCATTGAAGCTGCCGGTGTTTCACGAGGGCATGCAAGCACAGGTGATGATTGACGGTGAGACGACGGGTGCATATCTTGTCACACACGTAGTTAAACAAGGCTGCGTCCTAGCGCCGACACTGTTTACTCTCTGCAGTACTCGAAGTTTCAAATCGTGACACCACCAAAGGCGTTTACACAACAGCACACTCCGAAGGAAGGCTTTTCAATGTGCCCCGCCTCAACGCAAAGACGAAGGTACGACAACTGTGTGTTCGGGACCTTCTATACGCTGACGATACAGGCTTTGTATCACATTCTGAGGTTGATCTACAAACGATACTATACGATAGGTTTGCCGCCGCTTCTGCATCTTTTTGACTCTATCAATGTTAGAAAAAGTGAGGTATTGCATCAACCCGCTCCCGAGACACCGCACACAGCACCGACGATCTTGCTCAATGGTACGCCACTTAACGTCGCTACCACCTCTGCCGCGTTCGGACGACTACTCGAACGATTATGGAAACAAACACACCAAGCTTGTAACACAATGCAAGGTTTGCAGTGCTATCATCCTATCATGTTTTCTGAACAGTTTAGACACACACACGCTTTATGGACGTCATATTCAGCCAGTGTCACAAATACACCTACGCCACTTACGAGCCAACCTCGGAATCAGGTGGTCAGACCGAGTGACCAACAATGAAATACTGCAACGTGCCGATATACCGAGCATCGAGGCAATGCTTCTAAGCCGGCAACTGACCTGGACCGGCCACGTTGTACGTATGAATGATGACCAACTTCCTAAGGCATTTCTGTACAGCGAGCTGTGGCAGGCAAAGCGAGATGTTGGAAGACCACACTGACGCTTTAAGTTTCAAATTGGAAATCGGTTTTGAGTGGGGTACCTCAAGGATCAGTATTAGGACCTATATTATTCTTAATTTATATCAATGACTTGGACGACAGTATAACAAGTAACGTACTGAAATTTGCGGATGACACAAAACTGTTTAGAAAGGTTAATACTGATGGTGATAAACAACATTTACAAAACGATCTAGACAGATTAGTGAAATGGTCTGAGAAATGGCAGATGTTGTTCAATTTTGGGAAATGTAAATGCCTACATACAGGACATAGGAACTTGAATGTAAACTATAAAATGGGAGATACTGTTCTGGGTACTACTGTAAAAGAAAAGGACTTAGGAGTTACAATAAGCGCTGATATGAATGTTTCAGAGCAGTGTGGTATTGCAGCTTCAAAGGGTAATAAAATTATTGGATTGATTAGAAGAGACATAACATACAAAGGAAAAAAGTTAATTATACCTCTTTATAAAGCAATAGTTAGACCTCATTTAGAATACTGTATACAAGCATGGAGACCATATCGTAAGAAGGATATAGATACGCTTGAACGCATACAAAGGAGAGCAACTAAAATGATTCCAGAACTGAGAGACCTTAGTTATGAAGAACGCCTGAAAGAATGTGGTTTAACAACTCTAGAGACAAGGAGGTTAAGAGGAGATCAGATTGAAGTTTTTAAGATATTGAATGGGTATGAAAATATTGATAGAAATATGTTTTTCTCACTCAAGAAGGATAGCAGAACTAGAGGACATGAGGTAAAATTAGTAAAGGATCAATGTAGATTGGACACCAGGAAGCACTCGTTCTCACAGAGGACAATAAATGAATGGAACAAATTGTCTACAGATTGTGTAACTGCTAGCAGCGTGAATATGTTTAAAAACAAGGTTGACACATATCTCAGGAGGGCGGGCTATAAGTAGATGAACATTGTTGGACTCTCGATAAGCCAATGGCTTCCTTGTCCACTTGCCATCTGGGCCTTTGGCTTGGATGGCAAATCTTGTTAAATCTTGTTAAATCTACACGGACTGCACAAAGCGACACCTCCACGCCGCCGATATCAACAAGAGGCACTGGGAGGAGATGGCGCACGATCGCAGTGCATGGCGTACGGCCGTCAAACAGGAGCCGCACAAGCCGAAACTAAAAGAGCAACCAATGCCGAAATCAAACGACAACGCCGCCGTGAACGTGCACTCGCGCTTACAAATCGAACAGATCAGCAGCCAGAGTTCGCATGCCGATACTGCGGAAGGAAATTGGCGGCTCGTATTGGCCAACCATCCCATGAAAGAGCTTGTGCGATGAACGATTTGCGATGTTAATGTCATACTCGAAACCGAGAAGATCGCGTGCGTATATATGTGGTAATGCCGATGATGTCGTTTATTAACACAACATTTTAACATCCACCTATATTGCTATTGGTGAAGTATTACAACAGTTACACGGGGTAGTGATATGTAAATTAATGATAATGATTTATTGTCTTCATGATACAGTTCATATATACATGATACATAGCATATATCAACGAAGACAATGGAAAAGAAGCAATATAGCTTATAATAGTCTGTGGTATTGATATCGAAGGAAACTATTGGTGGTACAAGGACGCCTTCTGGAAGATTTCGACACTTGTTATTCCTACATATCCGCCAGGTTGCTGCCACTGCGTCAGTTGGTCTACGTGTCTGTCAGTCGTTGGCGTGTACTTATTTATTCGTCCGTTTTAGCATCAGTGGAGGTGACGTCAGCACGCGCCTCTTCATTCAGCAGACATACGATGTGACTATAAACGAACCACAGCTGAAAGACAAAAACGCGCATTTAAGACGTCCACTGCTGTTGCTACTTTAGGCATTTTAAAAAACAAACATTATTTAGGGCGGGTCTCGAGAAAATATTTATCAAATAATGCTGAGTACTTTAAATAAAAAAAAATTTATATGCACATTCTAATCTTTTTTTACATACATTGAAGTTTGAATCCCATTAGTCGAAGGCAAGTTGTTGACACAATGGCTCTCCGGCCGAAACGTCCGCCCCTGACCAGATTGCTGGCTGCCTTAAGCCGAACAGTCAGCGGCCGACACGTCCGCCCACCATCAATGATAGTGTAGAGTAAGGTGGGGCATAGCGCCCAGGGTAACTAATATCGTCGTAACGGTTGGCTCCATTTAATGATATATACCTACAACTATCTGCAATATGTCGGTAACTATATGGAGTATATGTCACGCTAATCTAACATGATTCGAATAACATGTTTTTGTAGTGTGATTAATTATGCGCATGCACCCGATTTGGGCGCTTTGCCCCGTAGGTGGGGCAAAGCGCACATGGGATGGGCGCTATGCCCCATATGGAATTGCATGTATGTTTTATGTTATCAATAGGCTACAAAATGATTATGTAATAACAAGAATACATAACTTTATTTAATGCAAATACATAATGCACCTACAAACCAAATGAAACAGGAACAAAGAACGCACATGGGATGGGCGCTATGCCCCATATGGAATTGCATGTATGTTTTATGTTATCAATAGGCTACAAAATGATTATGTAATAACAAGAATACATAACTTTATTTAATGCTATATTGTATTTACACAACAACATGCCATCTAAAATGTATTCACAGTGCTACTTTGCCCCAATTCAAAGATGGCGCTATGCCCCACTGTCGACTATGCTGAGAACGCTTTGAATCATGAATTTTCTTTTATCGCTCACCGTAACTGAAGGCATGGAAATTCATGTTATATAACATAGCTTAGAAAGTTATTCCAAGCTTTTCAAAATTCATAACCATTTAGTGGCAATTGGTTAATTAATATGGAAGCGATTTTATAACAAATAACAAAGAAACGGTAAATCAGCTGTATTTACATCGTGTTCGAATCTATAAAGCCATAGCACGTTGATGTGTCGTCAGGAGTCAGTAACTAATCATTTGATCGCTATATGGAGTCACCAAATGCAATATTCGCCAAGATAGTGGCATGGGCGCTATGCCCCAACGTGGGCGCTTTGCCCCACCTTACTCTACCATCTCCAATGAGTTACGTGTCACATTCCACAGTAGACATCGCTAAATTGTCCGCGTATGCAAACAACAAACCAATTAAGAAATACTTTCCTCATCAAATCCCACCTACGTCCGTGAACTTTAGAGTTTACGACGTGTTTCTAGCTATGCAACCACGTTCGAATTACAATTTTTTCTTCGTTGAACTTGTGCGTACGTGTGTGATTTTATATACATGTTTGTCTTGTATAGTGTTGACAATGTTTGAATAAATAAATACATCTGTCAATCAAAGTAGATCAAAAAATTGCTTAAGTGTCTTCTAGTGGCAACTACCACCAAGTAGCGGTCACTTACGGTGAGACATAACAGCCTTCACGAGGACACGTGCTTCGACAGGTGATTTTCTCGACACTGATGTGTACACACGAATGTGAGCCACTCCAACGTTGTCACGAGGCGGCCGAACTGTAATGTTACAAAGACATCAAAAACACAAATCTCCCACGTATCATTCCAAGTGATTATCATTTGTAGGGTTTACTCGTAGTAAAACATTGTTTAAGAGCATAATGACTAAACTGTGAATTTCATCAAACAACAAAAGTGTAATTCGCCAAAAACGGCTCTATCACAAAGTAGCCAAATTGTAATATTAAAAAACTGTTGTAACAAGATGTCCTAAATGTAATGCTAAACATAACTATATCGGCATATAACTATGTCATCATAATATAATTTCAAAAGAAAACAAAACCAGGTAAGCAACCATTAATACAAAAAATTAAGGCAACCAAAACTAATTTTTTAAACAACAGCTGTATGACAAGGCAATGAAACTGAAATATTCAACAATCCAGCTGCATTAGCAAAGTAGATCATTCCACAGAAACCTTACATGGTACATTCGACACCAAAGCATGCCCCTGCCAACATTGTCCACCGAGACATCGAGCTGAAACAACAAGGTGCAAAACAGTGTGTCTTGGAAATAAGTAGGAAAACGCAACTGGTTAGTTATGTTCTTCTCTGAAAACTAACTAAGGAAAACTGGTTAATTAACTAACAACTAATATGATGTGTAGGTGGTGACCAAACGGCACATTATTGAGAACAAACTAATCACATACAATACGGTTTCAATTATACAAGTATAACAAGCACATATGCATCTGGAATAATACATACACAAACATATGTAACATATGCTGTATACACACTTATGTAACATATGCTGTATACACACTTATGTAACATTTGCTGTACACACACTAATGTAACACATGTTGTACAATAACACTTACGTATGTAACATATACTGTATACACACTCATGTAACATATGCTTTATACACACTTATGTAACATATGCTGTACACACACACACTTGTGTAACATGCTGTACACACACTTATGTAACATATGGTGTATACACAATCATAAAACATATTATGTACACACATGTATGTAACATATGCTGTACACACACTTATGTAACATATGCTGTACACACACTTATGTAACATATGCTGTACACACACTCATGTAACATATGCTGTATACACACTCATGTAACATATGCTGTATACACACTCATGTAACATATGCTGTACACACACACTTATGTAACATATGCTGTACACACACTTATGTAACATATGCTGTATACATACTTTTGCTCATATCAATTATCAGTATTTTGACGTAATATCTCACCCATGACCCGAATTCTGTGACTTGATCCAACTTCCTAGCAATGTAGGTAGGTCTGATGAAATGCATAAATTATACTTGCAATGAATGAATCACAAATATGTAGAAAATACATCGAACTATCGATGCGTCGCAATAATTGATGTGATGATGCAATATTAACGATAGCTGTTGTCGATAGTGCACTGAACTATTGATAGTAACGACAGTTGTCAAAACAATCCAGCAGAGCTGCTTGTGTCACTGTAATAATATCAATTCAAATGTTTTTCAACTATAATGAATCATTGTGCGTATAAGTGCTGATATGAAAGTTTCAGAACAGTGTGGTATTGCAGCTTCAAGGGGTGATCAAATTCTTGGGTTGATTAGGAGAAACATAACATACAAGAAAAAAAGCTAATTATGCCTCTGTATACAGCAATAGTTAGACCTCATTTAGAATACTGTATGCAAGCGTGGAGACCATATCGTAAGAAGGATATATATATATATATATATATATATATATATATATCTATATACGCTTGACCGAATACAGAGGAGAGCAAATAAAATTGTTCCAGAACTGAGAGACCTTAGTTATGAAGAACGCCTAAAAGAATGTGGTTTAACAACCATAGAGACATGGAGGTTAAGAGTAGATCAGACTGAAGTATTCAAGATTTTTAAGTATTCGTTCTCTCATAGGACCATAAATGAATGGAACAAATTGTCTACGGATTGTGTAACTGCTAGCACCGTGAATATGTTTAAAATCAAGGTTGACACATATCTCAGGAGGACGGGTTACACGAAGATTAACATTGTTGGACTCTCGATAAACCAATGGCTTCCTTTTCCTTGGATAGCAAATTTTGTTAAACCTATGTCGTACATCTCCTGGAAATGGGCGTGTCTGCCTGTCATCGCCTGCTCAGCTCGGTAGATAATTTAACATATAACTCTGGAGAAGCTGAAGACAATGATAGCGACTACAACGGAAACACTGACTTGACACAAGTTGCTGACGCATGCGAGTTGCTGCATAAAGGCTACCGTGTCGGTGTCGGTACGTTCTGCGCTGCTAAGTTTGTCAGGGAGGAGAGTTGGTGTCGTGTCCGTATCACCAGCGTTGACGCAGACGGTGTTGACGTATTCTACATCGACAATGACAAAACTGGGACTGCCGACGTCTCGAATGTGCAGTCCCTACATAAGAAATTCGCTAATTTGCAGACTCAAGCGGTGGCATGTCGACTCGATGGAGTTAAGCCATCTGACAGCGTAAGGGGTGAAGATGAGATAACTTGTCACAGTTGTCTGATCACGGAAGTTACTGACGCCACAACAAGTGATGACGCTTACGCCGTCAACCTGCTGGACACGGGTGAGTCAGTAGCGCAGAAGATGGTTGATAATCAGATGGCGGCTACCACCAAGAAACGGGATGCAGTGACACTTGACCGTAGTGTTTATGATGACAAACAGTCTAATGGATACACCTTTACAGCCAGGTGAGACGGTCGAAGTCGTCAACGTAAAGCCCCCTGTGTCACCAAAGATGGAACTCCCTCTTCTGATAGATAACATTCAAGACTGTTACTCGCGATCAAAGGCCGGATGTTGATGACGTCTGTGAACTGTTAACCAGCCCGCCGAGTGTAGCGGTGTTGGATGATGAGAACTGTTACGGGTGCATCACCACGTCACCACGTCGGTTGTATCTCTCGCTTCGCTTCGCTGCCCAAGCTGGAGTTAATGGAATAAGAGATGTTGATATCCGTTGAAGTAATAGGATATGTTGATAGGTTGTATATATTATTGACAGGGATAACTATTCACAGAATATGATACGTTGATAGGGTGTATATGTCATTGGTAGGGATAAATTTGGAATATTAAATACGAAGATCGATATCACTGAGCTTCCTGTCGGAAGCCGGACGATTAGATCTAATTATGGATGCACCTGTTGGTGTCAAGGAATTTGCATAATTGTGCGAATGCATTTGGATATCCTGAGATACCCGTCGGTGCCCGGATTCAATTAAGGCTAATGTTAGTATTGAAAAACCAAACATATTTTACAAGTCGTTATCGTAATTTCTTTGCATATATTTTATAATCTTCAATAATATACGACTATTTACATGAATATGAATATATATATATATATATATATATATATATATATATATATATATATATATATATATTCTTCGTAAGATAACCCATTCTTTTTCTTTCACAATAGTCTGCATTCACGGTTAATCCGCACAATAGTCACACCCAAAGTAGTCCGTCCACCCTATAAATATTGTTTTCCTCATTTTCATTATATTGTTTCATATTTCGTTATTCACACACATATATATATATATATATATATATATATATATATATATATATATATATATATATATACATATATATATATATATATATATATATATATATATACATATATATATATATATATATATATATATATATACATATATATATATATATATATATATATATATATATATATATATATATATATATATATATATATATATATATATATATATATATATATATATATATTCATATGCAACCAAAACTACATACCTCTATTTTGAAACATAAATAATTAATTTTGGTGAACGGAAATGTAACGGCTACATCTGTTTTTGCTCATTCGAGTGTTTTCCTTATATTTAATGTAATTTCACTCCCTTGAAAACTAGCGCACACACTTTAAAATTAAACACGCACGCACGCACGCTCGCACGCACGCACGCACGCACGCTCGCACGCACGCACACACATTTGGGTGTCAAATTATATGAAGGGTAATTATTATCTAGATAAACACCCTATCATTCATTTTACACACACACACACACACACACACACACACACACACACACACACACACACACACACACACACACACACACACACACACACACACACACACACACACACACACACACACACACACACACGCACACACGCACACACGCGCACACGCGCACACGCGCACACACGCACACACACACACACGCATAAATGCATGGTTGCTATGGGAGACGCAATTTTCAATGCTGTTTTTTAAAGCTGATTTTCTCAAAACTGTTATTTCAAGGAGTAAGATACACTGTTCATGTTGGTGTCATTTTAAAGCTGTGTATCTCCTCTATTTGAATCTGTAATAAATTGGTTTTGTAAAATTGTCGCGAAGAGTCTGGTTTTGGCGTATATGCATATATTATATGTTATATATATATTATATATATATATTATATATATATATATTATATATATATATATATATATATATATATATATATATATATATATATATATATATATATATATATATATATATATATATATATATATATATATATATATATATATATATATATATATATCTAATAAGTACCCCTATTTTGGGTACCCCCGGTTATTATATATTCAAAATACCCAAAATAGGGGTACTTATTAGATATGATACCGGCAGCATACAAAAACTGTTCAGCCTGAATCCACAACAACCTGCCACAAAACAAATAAAATGGAGGAAATAATAAAAGTTACAACGTAATTCAACCAGTCGTTAATTTAACCTTTCAACCATTAGCTTCGATTAATGCCCGCATTAGGTGTGTCATCAAAATCGTTGTGTGACACTGGATGGCGTAGCGTTTGCGACTTTGTACTTGTCGTCATCTCGTGCGTTTTTACGAAAACACGGATGTTGTTCGTCTTCATCAGTGACTGTCCTTCGTACTTGCCGAGTTCAAGCACTGAATCGTCTGAGCCACAGTCTGTTGAGGTAAATGTATTAATGAATGCTACACTAGACAAATAATTACGGCAACCGAATACGGCGTGTAAACTCATGGTCTACGTGGCATATGCTGTATGCAGTGTAAACTTATGGTATACAGCTCTTGTTTTCTGTGTTGTATCACAATTGCTGTAGCTCTTGTATCGTGAACTGGTTCACAATCGCTACAGTTCTTACATTGTGAGCTGGATTACAAATCTTGCAGCTCTTGTGTTGTGAATTGGTTCACAATGGCCGTATCTCGTGTTTTGCGATTTGGATCACAAAAGCTGAATCTCTTGGATTGTCAGAGTTTTCACAATAGCTCTAATTCTTGTATATTCTGAGTTGGTGAGGGAGAATAATGTTGTAAGCATGTAGGTGTTTCCATGTGTGGCTAAGGAAAACATGCTTGCTCATCTTGCACATGCTACATGTTAGCGAGATTTGTCTGCAGCTACACTTGCCTTTTCTACTGCAGTCACGAGATGTGCCCAACTTGAGGGATTTTGCCGGAAGTGTAGGATCGTTGAAATATGTGGTTTATTGTGTGGTGGAATAGGAAGTTAGTTAGTTTAGATTTTGTTTTCACATATCTTCGGTCAGGAGTAGATATATGGTGGATTTGGTACAAATATGTATATCAATATATGCATATATATATATATATATATATATATATATATATATATATATATATATATATATATATATATATATATATATATATATATATATATATATATATATATATATATATATATATATATATATATATATATATATATATATATATATATATATATATATATATAGTATAGTCTACCACGAGAACTTTTACGCCAACTTTACACATAACAAATATCTAGTCACACGGCTCCAGAATATCAATGTGAACAAAGTGGCTCATATTACCGAACCTTCCCCTATATATATATATATATATATATATATATATATATATATATATATATATATATATATATATATATATATATATATATATATATATATATATATATATATATATATACATATATATATATATACATATATATATATATATATGTGTGTACGCACGCACGCACGCACGCACGCACACAGTATACAGTTACATGCACGCAAGCAGCAATACTTACAGTCTAAACATACGGACACAAAGTATAGGAGAGCTGAAGAGGAGGGATGTGAGTAATACGTCACCCAGGACATCACCACGAGTATCAGACGCACGTAATCTGAAGACAGAACACATCCAGGCATAGACATAAATAGAACACCCGTTAGTAAAACAAGACCGCTGAGCTCTTATCAGTTGACACATGATAAAGTGATGCCGGCATGGACCAGTGACATTCATGCTGCTGCACGGCAAGAACCCACTGGAGGCCCAGTGTTTATACTGTACAGTACCCGGTCTTCATCATATATCTATAGATATACAGCACTAATAAGAGATTATTACTATACAGCTATATATACCTAATACCTTATTACGTGCACAATCTATCCATGCACCTTGTATATCAAATATCATAACATACTAACTATAACAGTAGCACCACTAAACATGATCGAAACTGAACTTTCTGAAGTGCTCTATACATGTATTAGATAATGAATGCAAGATTTCAAAATCTCATTAAGCCCTGTTGGACATTCTTCTCTAAGGTCCCAAAAATATTCTTTTCCCATCTTCCAACACATTCCCCAGCTGCTCCATCACAGCTATTTCTCGAATGTTATCTGGCCAACTTGCCCAAGGACACGCCTCATGTAAAGAAATGTGCTCTCTCATTTAAGCTGTCAATTGTTTTAGTAGGCAACCTTTCACATGGTTTGTCAAACAAATGCATAGAATGCAATGAATGTTGCAATGTGTACAGAATGAGTTACATGATAGTGGTTCATACAACGATGAAACGGCAAACGACGACCAAAAAGGGGAGAACCTCACTAAATGCAGATGACTTAATAAAGAAAAAAAATCTTATTAATGAGCTGACATCTAGTAGAGTTTTATAAAAAGAGTTACAAATATGCATACACGCACACACACACACACACACACACACACACACACACACACACACACACACACACACACACACACACACACACACACACACACACACACACACACACACACACACACACACACACACACACACACACACACACACACACACACACACACACACACACACACACACACACACACACACACACACACACACACACACACACACACACACACACACACACACACACACACACACACACACACACACACACACACACACACACACACACACACACACACACACACACACACACACACATTAGTTGTTCATATGTGGTGTGGTGTCATTCATTGATATAGACACATGTAATATGGTACTAACAGTTGCATTCATCACACCGGATGACGTGGCAGTGTCGGTGTACCTCGTGACTGCATGGGCAGATCGGAGAGGAAGTTGAAGTTGGACCAGGGTTTCGTGTGCACGAAGGCCCATGCTTTTACTAAGTGTCCATAAACATATATAGTATGTATAGGAAGAAGTGGGGTATGATTGGTATATATGGTTTGCAGTATCTTGGTTTTCTTTGCAATTGAGAATTTGTGAAACGATGTCAATTTTGTTTTGGCGAACAGAGCTGAGAGTGTTGTGGAATCTTCATTGTTGGTTGCGTTTTACTGGATGTCTGTGTGCATGTTAGCTGCCAGGAAGTGTTATTATCAGTGTGAACTTCATGTTCAGGTTAGACAAAAGGCGTCAAGTAACATTGCTTCAACTATCTTGCTAGATAAATATATTAGCAGATATTTGCAAGAACTTGCCTTTAAAAAGCTAAAATCTCATTTCAATATTTTTGTTTTCAGACAGACGTACGCCACATCTGCTGTAGAGTTTTTGTACAGGACCAAGAACAGCTCAGTAATAACACGGTAATATAGCATATGTCGCAAGCATCGAATAATGGGTGGAAAACGAAAAACGTATATAGGCCTGTTGTGTTTACTGACTTTTTGTGTAATCCTTCTGCTGAGAGTCAACAGTTTGCGACGGGAACTAATGCGTGCTCATACGTACAATGATATCGTTAGTAGCAGATACAACGGAAAGAATACAAAGGATACATTCACGCAGTCGACTCTACGTGGAAGTATACGTTCCTTTACGGCTAATGTCAGTGACATAGACGTCGGACGTACAGAGTTGGAGCAATACCGCCAGTTTACTAAGATGGACAAGGTAGAGACACGAAGCTTCTCCACACCGGCCAAGTATTCGTACAAAGTGACGTTAATTGCCAACCGACCGACAACCGATGGCATCTTCATTCGAATAGATGAACATTGTAAAAAAAATTCTACCAGTGGTGGTAGTACCTTCGTCATAACCAGTAAACATACTGTAACAGAGTTATGTCCGTACAGGGATATGTTCAACGGTACCTACTTCGTCTGGTGTCCGCCTATGACGCGGGGCGAACGTAGAGCAATCGCGGTGACGCTCCAGTATGTTGGTTTTGCAGCTTTTACCAGTAAACGCCCTTTAAGTTTCAACAAATTTGTGGAACATATCGACATTCGCTTAGACAGAGAGCCCAAGACGCCACAACCGTTAAATCAACCTGCGATCACGTCGATTCTCGAGAACTACATGAATAAAAAGGATATCGTGATGTGGTACAAAGAAAACGAAAACTGGCGTATCAAACTAACGACAGGAGAACATTTCTTTTCTCTCGGAACACGCCAAATGTGTGAATGTGTAAAAGGAATGGGTCGCCTTATCATGATTGGCGCGTCCCATATGAAGTACACATTTACTTATATCGCGCGCATGTGTTATAACGTCCAACTGCCACGGTCGCACGTCAACACGATTGCAAATATGGTATTCGTGGCTACAAAATTCGAAGGAGATTTTGTAGACCTGACGACTAGACCAATTTTCAGCACCCCATTCCGACACAATGACGTAATATTCGCTCAGTGGGGTTCACACAATCTGGCTTTTAGAGGACTGTCACACACTGCGACAACGGGATTACAGACGTACGTCAAAGCATTAGTTGCTATCAGAAAGAAGACACAAATTATTCCGTCCAACTTCGTTGTAGTGACCCAGCCGCCATTCCCATACCACGAGACGGGAAGTAGAGACGATGGAGATAGAAACATTGCTTGTATCGCTGTCATTACGCGATTACTCAAGTCTATGCTGGCTCCACACCGGTTCAACGTCTTCGACCAGTTCAGCATTCTTCGGCCTCAGTCGGAGAATGACTTGTGTGTTGCACATTACGTATGTCCGATGTTCAATGGAGAATTCATCAACAATTATGGCGATGTTGGGATACCCGTCGCTAGATTAATGATAAACCATGTGTGTGCAGCAAACAAGAAACTGTTTCATCCGAACTAAACTACTAGTACTACCAAGGTTCACACTCCTCATAAGACTGCTAAAAATATGTATGATAGCACACGAGCCTGTATTATTATTATCTACATCCCACTGGTTTTCCGCGCATGCTCGAAAGAAGCTTGCCGTGCAAACTGGGACATATTGATTGGATCTCGCGAGACTTTGGTGCAGCTGACTGTGCGCAGCTAAACAATTTGCGAAATTCGCTGTTCGGACATATCTCGAACTGATGATCTGTCATTTGACAAACGTGGGAAATGTCTCATATGCCCGTAAGACTGTCGTATTAAAGTAAAGCTTTGAGACGTACGGATAAACCGTAAGAGTTGACACCGATGCTATTACGTTACAAACTCCCACCAGTTGCGCCACTAACCGTTTCACCACTGCCACAATTATATGAAGCCTTCCTGTTTATTGTTTCACACGAATGCAGGATGTATTAACTTGTGATGTGTGAATTTAAACAATCCATGTGATGTGACATAAGTGCAATTGAGCAGGCATATTCCCAGGTTTCTTTGTAGAAGTTATTGGCTGTGAAATAGTGCATTTTTTAGAGTTTATCAGGCGGAAGGATTTATGGGAATTGTTCTGCCATGGGCCTCGTGGGCACATGAATACATGATCTGTTATTTGACCAGTCGTTTATATCACTCCGCAACTGTCCGTTTTGAATTGAAGTTGTGGCAGTGGTGATATTCTTAGTGGCGCCAGTTTTGGGGAATGTGATTATGTTAATGATGGTATGAATTAGCAATACCATTGCGGTAATTTCTTATAGGGACAGTACCCTAGAGAAATAGACGCCACTTTCCCTCTAGCGACAATCTCTCGAACTATTTGTTTTCGCTGTCTGATGTCACGTGGACTTGGTGTTTACGTGTTAAAGGGGAACTGAAGCAATTTAGTGTTATGCCGTATATTTAAATATATATTATCTAACTATGCATTAATGGTGACTGATACCTGCTAATTTATGAGATAAACTGAAAAACTGATTTTGTTCGATAAAAAAATCGACAAAATGCATCACTGCGTATCGCCATCTTGTTGTCGAAACGAGTGGTTTGAGTCGCGTATATCTATCTAATCAATGTAAATTTTCGATTTTTTGCGATTTATTTCGTAAATAGGCATTCTGGAGCGAAAAAAAAGATGTGGGTCTCTGTTATATATACAAGTGTTTACACACGTGAACAAAATAGCGTTTTTGTTCGTTACAAATAAAAAAGTTAAAGAAATTACAACAAAACACGCAAAAAATAGTGGAAAACGCCACACTTCTCGAACACACGAGACGCTAACCAACGAGAATATGCGATAACGTAATACCGGAACTATTTTTTATTTGTTGACAAGATAGATGCATCGCTTGTGATAGGCAAAGTCAATCGCCCTACAATGTTTTTCTATCTGGCTGTTGCTACTAGGCTAGCTCAAGAGTGGGGCGGATGACTCTGCCTACGCTTGTGACAGTTTTACCAGATCTGCTACTAGCGATTAGTGGTTTACTGAACTTCCGTAATAGTTGTCTATCTTTGGAGAAATGGAAACCACAGACGAAGAGTCTAGTTCGACAGGCCACACGGAAACAACGGTTGACAGTCGTAAAGTGTCACCGAGTGTGCGAGTCACGCTCCAGACTCCAGGTCGGCTTCGCCTTTTTTGACGTTGGATTCAGGAAAAATTACAACAGCGCTTTGACTGTCAACGATTCCTGACTAGGTAATGTGATGTGGTGAACCTGTGGAAATTGCGTCCCGATGTCTACGCACGTTTACGTTGAGTCATCATGCTGCGCCGAGGAAGCTACCATGCCTAGGGCTAGGCTATGGCTATGCAGCACCGTGTGCCCGACCGCGTTGGTGCTTGCATCACCGTGTGCCCGACCGCGTTGGTGCTTGCATCACCGTACGAAGGCGAAGACGATGATTTTGTAGTGATATGCACAAACAGAGCGGTGCTAGATGTTGGTCTGCTGTCATTGCATGATTTGCGTGCCGACTCATTGATTCGCGGGCAGGTCAGTAATTCAATTGTTATCGAATCATTGCCATTTTAATAATCATATTTTTTCTGCATATTTCTTTTACCTAGCCCGAGGGCGAGGTCCGAACTACAATGGCAATGCAAGCAGGCTTTTCTCTTTATGTTGTATCTAATCTAATGAACTGTACCGTGACTGTATTTTAATATTGTGTTTATTTTGTGTTGAATAACATTGATGACAATAATAACATGAGGGTTTATTTAATTCATTATGTGAATATATATATATATATTCTTAAATGTTACCGTAATCGTAATTGTAATAATTATTGTAATCATGACTACATTAGCAATTGTGATTGCAATAATTACTGTAATCATGATTACATTAATATTCGTACTTGTAATCACCCCTCTCTGTAGCACACCACAACACCTTGTTGTTTGGTGCAATGTAATAATTTAAATAACAATAATTAACTAGTGACAGTATGTAATGTTCACAGTTTTGCAACTATTATGGAATTAGTGCTATCAACTAACCCTGACAAATTATATTTCAGGCTCAGGAAAGGCAAGACAAGTAATCCCATCCTGCGATGTGGGAAGGATCTGTGATGTCTATTCTGAACCGAATTGAATTGATGGAAAGGTTAGCTATGGAGATTGACCTGACACAGGTGAGTGTACTGATAGTCTGATATAGACAAATTGTGAGGCACCCACAGTATGCAGCATGTCGAAAAACAACCTGGAAAACTACAAAAATTCCCACTAAAATATTAATAACTGAATGATGTGAATGCCTTCTTATCCATATCCCACTTCTGTCACACACAATTTCATTTATATTGAGACCAACATAAAATATATCAAAAGTTTATTCACATAGTAAAACAATTACCAAAGAAATAAGGCTAACTAGAACGACTGAAACCAAGACTAAACATTGACTAAAAACAGTGACCACCGGGAAATACAACCTGGAACATGGATATCACAGTTACACACATCATTATTATGCCACAACATATCAAATATACTGGTAGTTTAGCTTAGGAAATAATTAATCTTTATTAAGCCAAGGCATTTTATCTGTTTCACCAACTGTACCAATGGCAATAGACTACTTGTTTTGATTGGACAGTAAATGTACACCAATCATGTGTAACAATATTACTTGTTCTGACTGACAGTAAATGTACACCAATCATGCATACCAATACACTACTTGTTCCTACCAACAGTAAATGTACACCAATGATCTCATTCTGGAATCTGCACCATTTCACTACTTCTTCTAACAGTAAATGTACACCAATCATGTGTATCCAATATACTACTTGTTCTGACTGAATCTACTACTTGTTCCTACCGACAGCAAATGTAAACCAAGCGTCTCATTCTCTACCAAATACACTACTTGTACTGACAGTAAATGTACACCAATCATATGTATCAATACACTACTTGTTCTGACTGATAGTACTTGCACACCAACCATCTGTTCCAATACACTACTGGCACTAAATATACACCAATACACTACTTATTCTGACTGATAGTACATGTACACCTAACATATTCAATTCACCTTTCACTCATCCAGGGGTAGAAATCAGCACACTTTCCTCTGACAGACACCCCAGTATCCGAAAGACCTTGGCTGATAGATCAGGCATGAGTACAACCTGTGTCACAGTTTATGGCTGTTTGGTGTGTGGCAGGTGCAGAAAAGTGACATAAGTTTTTCTCACGAATGACAAACTTCTTCTCTTTCTCATAGGTGTCGGAGCTGCTTGAGTCACCCTCGGTTATGTCGCTGTTATCACATAGTGTGCATCATCTGCACCAATGTCTTTATTCTCACTGAATCTGATGGAAGTTTCACATAGGAGTAGTCATGATCAACATTCATTGGTGCAATAATGTCATCCATGACTACAGCAGCATTCGTGAAGTGTCGCACTTGAAATATCGTTACCAGATTGATTTGCATTTCAGCATCAGTTGTATGTGGTGCCACAGCAGTAGTAGCAGTGATGGCACTAAAGGTGACATCCGTAATGTAAAGATTGACGGCATCACCCATAGTGCTGGATGCTTCAAAACTAGTACCTGTACTTGTACGAACCAATGGTGAATCCTTCATCTGAAAAGATTACACATACAGCGACTTGAAAATTTTACAAAATTCATCTTTTGCATAATAAAAATTAATCACAATGTGAGAAACTTTCTCTTGTATATATTATTTTTAGAATATAAGAGTGCCAGTGTCATATAGAATATATAAAGTAATCAACCTCAGGGAAAAGCATTATCCCTATGGAGCCATGTTAATTCAACCAATGGGTCTTTCACTAATCTCTTAATGTTTTTAATGAATCTGTTTGACGAATGCCACTGGTAACATAACCAAACGCATGTAACCAAAATTGTAGCATCCTAGCTCCAAAGTGTATTATATTATCTAATCAGCATTGCACTGTTTTCAATGGGCCAGGGAGGTCAACATTCTATAAGGGGTCCAAATTCTATAACAAAATATGGACCCATAGGTATACTTTCTATGGGGTTCCTTATTTTATATCTGACACTCGATTTAGATAACATAATGCATGAATATTGTTATTGGACCAAATGCAGATCTATGCTTGTGACACCTTATAAATGCTGCATGCACACACACATACCTGCCCACACGTATATATATATATATATATATATATATATATATATATATATATATATATATATATATATATATATATATATATATATATATATATGTATATATGTAAATATATATATAATATATATATATATAATATATATAATTATTAGGTATTATACTGAAAGCATCTGCTAGATAGTATGGTGCATGGACAAAAGCCCCTCCCGACAAAAGCCCCACAGACATAAGCTTGTTTCAATTCAATTATACTTTTCATGACTGTTGCTGTAGTACACAGAGACAAGATATTGTCATGAATATACTTCAGGCATGTGGTCAATTCCATTCCGGAATTGGAACTGACCCTCAATTCCAGTTCCGGAATTGGAATTGACTTCAATGTTTTTTTTTTTAATTTGTTTTTTTTGGGGGGGAATTGGAATTGAATTTGTTGGAATTATTGACTTGATACTGTTAATATTTACCCTTATATTTACTTATATTACTTTTAAAATCATATTTGTCTGCTATTAGCATGTCACCCTGAATCTGGTAACAGCCAGGAAGTTGTCAACATTACAGCATAGACACTGTCTACTCTGGTATTGAAACATTGTGACCAAGAACAATATAATCAAGCATTTGCATCAAAAAGAAATACTAAGTTACTGTAACAGTCAGTAAAACCAAAATCACACCATTCAGGCCTCATTTTCTTTCTCAGTGTACAAGGTGTATTTACAGAGATTGCCAATTAAGGGCACCTGCCTGCTCATTCCCTTTGTGTGAGAGAGGAAGCCTGCCCCACTTGTTAAGCTCCGCCCACTCGGTTCGTGTTATAAACACTTGTATGCGGCGATATAATGATTAGTTAAATACACATGAATCAAAATGTTGTAATTGTTATGATTCTTCAGGATCATAACATATATATATATATATATATATATATATATATATATTATATATATTATGTCAACTTTACACACAACAAATATCTAGTCATACGACTCCAGCATATCAATATGAAAAACAGTGGCACACATGGAAACACCTACATGCTAACAACTTTATTCTCCCTCACCAACTCAGAATATACAGGAATTAGAGCTATTGTGAAAAAATCTGACAATCCAAGAGCTGCAGCTTTTGTGAACCAATCGCAAAACACGAGACCAATTCACAAGAGCTGCAAGATTTGTAATCAATGTGATGACAAAAATACATATATATATATATATATATAAATATATATATATATATATATATATATATATATATATATATATATAATCACCAATGCTTTATGGTTCTGCACAAATCAACTCCAAGTTATACGTGATGCCAGCCTCAAGCAGCCCATTGTCAAGGGTATCCCTCCTGTGTTTGACCAGTTTCAAGGCTACCATGAATAATAAACGCAAATCCTATGCAGGGTATGCAACTGAACAGTCATTCATAAGCACTTTACAGTTTGTGTACTAGACCAAATCTGAGCACATCACATGCAGTTTTAAATGCATGACGAAATCAAGGCTGTGGCTGATTGCTTCAAATCGTACAGCACACACTTGGATGAGAAGAACAGAGAAACTGCTGCTAATCAGGTGAGGAACCAACCAGTGCGTGAGGTTTCCGAAAACACCACAGTACGTAGTATCACAAAGTCAATCTACTGTCAGAGAGGAATACCGTCGACTTGATGAAGCACTTTGCTCTGCACAGCTGTTAGAGCCTATATTCTTCGAAAAGCCATTCCAAAATGCTATGCAACGATTTTGATTGATAGAAAACTTACAGCTGTCTGTACCTGTTGATGTCTATAAGTACTGTCAAGGAGGAAGTATTTACACAATCCACTTCTTTGTGAACGTTGAAGAGGAGAGGTCGGAAGGACAAACGCTGACAGATGTGGCTTCAACCAAGGCCAAAATGAAATCCAATCTCCCTGACTATCACACCAGACTGATGAAACGTCTGTTCAAAATGAAGCTGAGCAATAACGCGTCTGTTCAATTAACACCAAGAAATCCCTATGTACATTCTGCATTCAATTTCATGAAATATACAGTACAGTTTAACATTCAGCGTTGGCAACTCCGACTTACCCACGTGGATGCACATTACTGCACAGTTCAACTCAATTACATGAGATACTATATTTTAATGTGTATTGCTGTAGTATATTTACGCGAGAAATGGTATAAATGGGAATTTGACAGTCCAATAAATCTTCAAATGGAAAACGTTATGTTTTACTTCCATGTGAATATTTATTGTGAGGTGCGGTGGCGTAGTGGTTAGAACATCGGACTGTCAGTCGAGAGAACCCGGTTCGACTCCCCTTGCTACCGTTTCGAAGTTTGAACATTTCTTTCACCCCACGTTGCCACAGTTCACTCAGTTGTATAAATGAGTACCTGGCTATAGGTAGGGTGGAGTTGGAATGAACAAGTCTACAGATGATGAAGTGCAAAGCAGTATCAACGTACATTTAACTTTTATTGCTGTAAAGCGATATCTATGTATGTCGTAAAAGTGGCATATCGTGTATTCTCTACAACACTAAGACATGAAAGATCATGTTAGTGACACGCTTTGTAGATATATTATTTTTAACCAATAAATGGAAATCGCTGCAGCAACCCGTGCGAGAACATTGCGCCCCTCCAACAGACAGAAACCACTCTGAGTCTTCTAGCGACATTTCCATAGAATGTCCCTAAGTTTTTTCAAATAACATAAGATAAATTTAGTGTAGGGCGTACTTGTAAATACATCGTTAAAATCGAAATCCTAATTGGCAAGGCGAGGTATTACACAAATACTGGTACTGGGAAAGTGCAGCTAAATCATCCGTAAATCAAACTAATTTCTTCCACTGTATGCTCAACTAGGCATCATATTTCACAATTAAAATGATCTTTCAACAAAAACAGCAATCGTATTCTGGAATACTGCGCATTGCTTCCTGCCATCCATGAAAACTAATGCTGATAGTACTGTTATCACCATGGTGATCAAACGTGGTAATGTACTTTGGCCCAGTTGCCGCACCAACCAATAAGACAATATAAGAAGAACGTTTGTATAACGCCGTAAATCTAGATAAATCCATTCGGAGGCGTTTCAAATACATTTATATGCACAACA
The DNA here is from genome assembly GCA_963662155.1 of Lamellibrachia columna. Taxonomy (NCBI): domain Eukaryota; kingdom Metazoa; phylum Annelida; class Polychaeta; order Sabellida; family Siboglinidae; genus Lamellibrachia; species Lamellibrachia columna. The sequence continues at coordinate 20,499,321 of OY759275.1, forward strand.
TTGGTAAGTTACGTAAATACTGATTAAATAATTCAGATAGAAGATAATATATTAAATTAAAAGAATAAGTTATATAGAAGATAATTTTTAAAGATATATGATAATAAATAAGTAAAATCATGGTGTAAAATTTATATAAAAACGTAAAGATAATAATAAAACATTAATATTAAATATAATTAATTATTGAACAATCAAAAAAATAAATAGAATAGGTGGTGCTTATGATGCGTATGCAACCCGGAAGAGATTCGTTTTTAGGAGACTAATAAAAGTCACAAGGCATGAGATTGTCATCTCGCTTGGAAGTGCATTCCACTTTCGCGGAGCAGAAACCGAGACAATTTTGTCGCCGTATCGGCCACGAGATGGCGGCACATACAAGTCATTGTTTGTAGCCGAACGCAACACTCGAGTAGCTTGTTGTTCGTGTAGTGGGTCAGTTATGTAAGCTGGTGCCAGTCTGTGTTGAGCACGAAACGTCAGTAGCAGAATTGCGTAATAAATGCGTTGATTCACGGGAAGCCAGTGAAGTTGTTTGGGTACCGGTGTATTGTAGTCCCATCTGTGGCAGCGGACCACCAGCTGAGCAGCAGCATTTTGCACTCTTTGCAGCTTGTTGATCAGGCAATCAGGGATGCCGTGTAGGAGACAGTTCCCATAATCCATTCTCGATTTGACGAGTGAGTACATCAGACGGACCGCAGCTTACTGTGTAAGACACGATCGGATCGACGCGATATTCCTCAGATGATAGTAGCAGATGTACTTTACGTGACTGACCATCGACATTTCCGAGTCGAATTTAACACCAAAGTTTCTAGCAGTAGGACTTGGCGTTATGTCACAGTCGCCGATTTTGATCACGTTGATGTTATGTTTCGCTTGATTGTTTCGTGATGCTAACACAAGTGGAATCGTTTTGTCATCACTTTTAATGGATTTGCAGCCATCCACACGCGGACATCTTTGATGCAATGCTCAATTCTGCGTAAAGACAACAGTCTGTCGGTTTCACCAGTCATCTCAAATTTGATATATAACTAGGTATCAGCAGCGTAGAGATGAAAGTTCAGGTTGTGTCATCTGATGAAATCACCAATAGGAGCTGTGTACATAGAGAACATGAAAGAACAGCACCGAACATTGAGGGACGCCGCATGAGACACGTTCCTATGATGTCTCTTCTACATCCGGGCAAATTATGTTCGAAAACGTAGCAGGCGTCGATTTGTTTTTCTAATTGTAAATACATTAAATGGGCCTATATAATAGTATGTCGTTTATTAACACAACATTTTAACATCCACCTTTTGCTCTTGGTGGAGTATCACAACAGCTACACATGGTAGTGATAACGAAATATTTAACTAATCACGTGACATATAACGCTATTCAACGAGATTAAGCGCGAGAATCCACCTCAAAGCGCCGAACGCCCAACAAGAGTGAGTATAAATCCTATATTTGTTAACAATATATGCCATTTAATATTGAAGGTCTTTGCCGCAAATCGCTCATGTTTCTAGTGCACATCGCTGAGCGATAGATAGGTAAACAGTTATTTCATCAGTTCAAACTTAAGTCAATAACGTGGATTGTTTCGCGTATTGCTGCTAAGCACTTTTACCTCAACGAATATCAATTAGATGGCAGCACCAGTGGCTTTTTTAGGATCTCGCAAGGAGTGGCGGGCAAGAATGTCCGAAGTATCACATATAGCAAAACTTCTTATCCCAAAGAGAAATCGCATCATTAGATCATTTTCAATTTGCAGATGCACGTATATGTATATATACAAAGACCGAAGCATATTTTTAACCATCCACAAACGTCACCCTGTCTGTTTGATCACCACGACAGATAGTCGAGGTGATCAAGCGTCTGTTTGACACCTCAGTGGCTGTCAGACTATCTGCAGAGGGCCTCGTGTCCCCAACATTCCGACAGGTTAGAGGCGTAAGGCAAGGCTGTTCATTGAGCCCAGCGGTCTTCACCGGGCAATGCGAGCTTACACCGCGGCGTGCCAGCGGCTGGGACTTGATGCAGATGCTTGTTGGCTGAGATATGCAGACGACCTGGTCATCATGTCTACCAGTGAATGTGGGGCGCAGCAGGCACTAATGCAATTGCAGGCAGCACGCGCTTTCGTAGGGCTGCAGATGAAGGTTGCCAAGACCAAGTGCATGGGAGTGAGTGGTGAACAAGCTGCAGTGGTGCAGAGGGCCGAGGCGCAGCGTGAACGCGTGATTGTGCAGTGGGATGACGGTTGTTACGAGGGTTTGGTTGTTGACTGGGAGGCGCGATCCGTGGTGATCAACGAGGAGCAGGAACGGTGCCTGAACACTGATGATCACGGGGCTGTCCGACCACACACCTGTTACTGTACGACGACGGGGAGCTGACACCAGTTGTGGACCATACAGGCACTGCGCAGTCACATTGCAAGCCGGGGGTGCATCTCTGTAACGCTAATGAATTCACGACAACAACGCACACGTAGCCCGGCCAGGGAGAGGGTGGCACGGCAGAAAGGGGACATCCGAGGTGTGATCCAAGTGAAATTGGAGGCTGCAGATAGCACAGTTGTTGAGTCAGTGGCGGAATTTATATACTTCGGTAGTAGCATCACTCGAGATGTTGACGCCACGAAGGCGGTCCGGCGGATTGGAATGGCCGTTTCGGTGTTTGCAAGACTGGGCAAAGTACGGGATTCCAGCCGTTGAACTCGCGCGGGATTGTTCCGGTCGCTGGTGGTGCATGTGCAGCTGTACAGTGCCGAGTGTTGGCCCATGCGGAAGAACAACACAGATGCGGTAGAAGGGTTTATATACCGCTGTGTGCGCCGTGTTACCAGGGTAGCGTGAGGCTCTCCAGATCCACTCGAGGACCATCCAAGCCGTGCGGAGGTGGTCGGTGTCGCTGCTAGTCCACACGCGGAGGAGCTAGTAAGAGAAAAGCGGCTTGGCTGGATGGGACACTGCCTCCGCATGAAAGAAGATCCACTGCGAGCACAAATGACAACAGCACTCAATGATGACGGAACCTGGAACAGACTGATACGGGGAGACCGGCGTGTCCGAAACATCAACGGGGACAGTGTGCTGGCGCTGGTTGCTGGAAGAGGGTGGAGCGATTTGACGAGAGCGCGTATGAGTAACTGAACTCGCGCAGGATGATGATGACTGTCTATTTCAGAATCAGAGATACATACTGATTGAGTAATCTGTCTTGATGGACATCGAAACATTTCTCAAACGAAAACCTATTCACTCTGGCCAGGCCAAAGAACCAACAACTTCTACATCAGCGTCTCCTTCATATACTTCTACATCAACGTCTATACCTACTTCTACATCAGCGTCTCCTTCATATACTTCTACATCAACGTCTATACCTACTTCTACATCAGCGTCTATACGTACTTCTACATCAGCGTATGTACCTACTTCTATATCAGCGTCTATACCTACTTCTACATCGGCGTCTGTACCTACTTCTACATCAGCGTCTCCTTCATATACTTCTACATCGGCGTCTGTACCTACTTCTACATCAGCGTCTATACGTACTTCTACATCAGCGTATGTACCTACTTCTACATCAGCGTCTATACGTACTTCTACATCAGCGTCTGTACCTACTTCTACATCAGCGTCTATACGTACTTCTACATCAGCGTCTGTACCTACTTCTACATCAGCGTCTATACGTACTTCTACATCAGCGTCTGTACCTACTTCTACATCAGCGTCTATACGTACTTCTTCATCAGCATATATGCAGCAGACCCAGAGTTAGACATTGGCGTTGATATCAAGAAGGCATGTGTGGATGCCGATCTCAAACGGCAGGTACTGCTTAACACAGAAGTAAGTAATCAGAAGACAGAACACATCCAGGACATCACCACAAGTATCAGAAGTAAGTAATCAGAAGACAGAACACATCCAGGACATCACCACAAGTATCAGAAGTAAGTAATCAGAAGACAGAACAAATCCAACACATTCCTACGACTATCAAAAGTAAGTAATCTGAAGACAGAACACATCCATTACATCACCACTAGTATCAGACGCAAGAATCTGAAGACAGAATACATTGATGACATCACAACGAATATCAAACGAACTACATTTAAAACAAAAACATACAAAACGTTACACTAGATTCATCAGCAAACGAACAACGAAAAAGCAAGACATGTTCTTGTTGTCAGGTAAATGCAGTGTCACAACGTGTGACAGTTTTTATTACTTACCTCTTTCGTTTGAGACGCACAGTACTTTCCTATGACATTTGGGATGTATAGCAATCTTTTACGCATAATTTCCGTCATCGCTTATGATGTGGACTGATAACTGGTTCCCAGCAAAGAAAACTGCCTTGCGAACTGCAAACACGAATAACCAATAACAATTCGGCAGCATATATCCTGATAAAAGCAACACGCTGTATATTATCAGCAGCAGCAGTAGAACCTTTTTTACCATGATACGACGAAACACACGCTCGGATCTTTCCGGCAGACATATTTTGAATGCAGTCAATATTCGTGTGTGTGCCTGTGTGTGCGTGCGTGCGTGCGTGCGTGCGTGTAAGCGTGTGCGTTATTACAACAAAACTATCTATGCATCACAATAGTCTGTGGATGATGTAATACTGTCGATAGTAAATTTAACTTTCGATAATTATCGTCGGTCTGAGCAGCGTTATTCGTGGAATCACCATTTGAATTAATGGCTAAGACCACGCGCAGGTGCCACCCGTCAATTATAGTAGTCTGTGGCTGTTCGAACTACAACAGAAGTACTGGAATCTGCGTCCATCTCTGCATTAAAGCTGCTAGTTCAGCCTATCGCGTATCCGGTTGACTTATGTCCAAATGTGTAGTGTGTGACTAATTTAAGTCATGTGCGCAGACTGTTTAATAAAAAATGCCTATTTTTTTAATCATAGAAAGAATTAAATTTAGTCTTTAGATCTGGTAAGTATCAAAATAGTGGATATCCAAAATGGTAAACACTGTGTGGGTCAATGCTGATTATGGGCGTAACCTCCATCCTCTCGCCGATCACATGACAAAGTTACGAAATTTCACCACGGAAGAAAATCGTGATTTTTCAGCATTTCGATTTTCACTTCAGTTAATGATTGAACAAGCGTTAACTAATATAATAGTTTGTCAGATGATTTCACACAAAAACTACATACAAAAGTTGCAGAAACGACCTAGCATTTTGCAGTGGATACTAGGTAGGTTTGTTTTTTTGCAAAATTAATTTGAAATGAGACTAACAAAAAAATCGAATTGATTAAGCACCTTTAGTATCATGTCATAATCATCATTGCACACCAAGTCCCCAGTGGCAGCAAGTCAAGTCAGGGTGGCCAAGCAGTACCGCCTCCTGGTGGCTAGCTCATAGTTACATCTATAGTGTATTACATTGGCAAAACTCTTTGTACTGGTTTTCGTTCTGCTTTACCCATATTAATTGCAGGAAATTGCAACTCATGATTGCTATTTTTTATAACTATGTGGCCCCCCTTCCGTCTGAAACCTGAATTATTAGGATGTCTTTTAGGTAATCTACCAAGGAAGACTGTCGGTGCAGCTGGTTTCTGGGGATCATGTAAGAGTTTAAGTAACTCACCCTTCTTAGCCTGAAGTTGTTTCTAATTTAGTTGCTTTGTAGGACCTTTGCAATACAAACTTTATACCACTGAAAACATTGCCTTGACCACGTGTATTACAGATTGTGGGGAAAAGTGAAAACAAACCGGGAGGAATTTCTGATACAGTTGCAAAATACAATTCCTATAATTTCAAGCGACAATGGCAGTTCTTTGTGGTTGCTAACACTGCATGTTAATGCTTACAAAAATATGTCTGTCCCTTATGAATGAAACTTAGACAAGTGCAGATTGTAAGGGATGTATTAACAATGTAAATCCCTTCATCTGGTGCCGGAATAGGCAGGTACTGGGAAACAACATCATGGAAAGATTTGGCTGCACTCGTGTTTAACTGTTCTAACACATTTGCACTGGCTGCATTTAGTGCATAGTCATGGTCATTTAGTGCATAGTCATGGTCATTTAGTGCATAGTCATGGTCATTGTCATTTAGTGCATAGTCATGGTCATTTAGTGCATAGTCATGGTCATTTAGTGCCTAGTCATGGTCATTTAGTGCCTAGTCATGGTCATTTCCACATTGTTTTTTATCTTCTGAAGTGACAAATGCCCGCCCATGTTGTTTCCAATTTGGAATTAGATTAAGTTTTCCTTCGTTACCAGAATTAGTCTTTTTGCGGTGCATTTAAGTAAGTTACCCTTGGAAGTGTTTATCTGGTTTTGAAATTTGACTAGTTTAATTGCACCATGTACTCTGTCGTGTGCATGTCTGTGTATAGTTCTATCAATCAAAGTTCGAACTTGTAATGCTATAGATTTATTCAAATGATTTGCATTTTCCCCTTGGGCAATCAGCCGGAATTGATTTTCTGTTATATTATCTGTTAACAAGAGTGGATTTCGCCTATCTTGTTCCGGCACCAAAAATGCTGTCTCGGCAGTAAACATTGTTTGCCATGCACTACGAAACCTGTAAGTAAGGTAATTTAGGTAATCTAGGAAACTATTCTTTGCTTGTGCACTAACAATTGGAATATCATTATATAGATAAGTGTAAAATGATTGCACCACACTGGCCCGGACAGTATTATGCCAACTACGCATTATACTTTTAAGTGCAGTTAAGATTGGGTTGATGAATATTTTTAGGTCTGGATAACTCATTATTTTTTCCTTTAGAGCCTTTAGAGCCTTTAGAGCATGAACATTGCATAAATATGACTGTAAATCTGACTCACTGCATACTGTTTTGATGTAACATGCCTTGTCATGTTGTATTACTGGTTTGAATATAGAACCATTTTGCAATGTGCATGGTCTAAGATGGAAAAAGCCACTGTTATCATCAAAAAATTATAAATGCTTTTCATGTGCACAGTTTGAGTCATTACAAGGCATGTTCACCATGGTAATTTCTAAGTGAATTCTGTGTACCTCTGATATCTCATAATTACTAATAGCTGCCATACGTATTCTGCCTTTATTCATTTAAGATGTACCGAGGATGCACAGCGGATGTTTGCCACGTCTGTAATGGACAAGGCGTTACTGGCACAGTTTGTATCGGTCGATAGGTGATGGGGGCACTCTAGTCCCCTGCTGTGTCGTACATCTCCTGGAAATGTCTCCTGTCATCGCCTGCTCAACTCGGTAGATAATTTAACAGAGGACTCTGAAGAAGCTAAAGATACTCATAGCGACCACAACGCCAACACTGATTTGACACAAGTTGCTGACGCATGCGAATTGCTGAGCAAAGGCAAGTTTAAGCAATTGACAAAGGACATGCATGAGTACTACGCATCTCACACGACATCAGACGACCTTGTCGGTGTCGGTATGGTAGGTATATCAGGGAGGAGAGTTGGTGTCGTGTCCGTATCACCAGCGTTAACGCAGACGATGTTGACGCATTCTACATCGACAAAACTGGGACTGCCGCCGTCTCGAGTGTGCAGTTCCTACAAAAGAAATTCGCTACTTTGCAGACTCAAGCGGTGGCATATCGACTCGGTGGACTTAAGCCATCTGACAGAGTAAGGTGTGAAGATGAGATAAGACACTTTACGGAGTCAACTTGCTACAGTTGTCTGATCAAGGAGGTTACTGACACCACAACAAGTGATGTCGCTTACGACGTCAACCTGCTGGACACGGGTGTGTCAGTAGCGCAGAAGATAATTGATGATCAGATGGCGGCTACCTTCAAGAAACGGGATACAGTTACACTTGAAATTAGTGGTTATGATGACAAACTGTCGGATGTTGTCAGGTACTCGGATACTCATTTACAGCTAGGCGAGACGCTGGAAGTCGTCAACGTAATGCCCCCTGTGTCATGACACAACGTCTGGTGTCAATCAACAAAATCACACGTTCAAAGGCCGAATGTAAAGACGTCTTTGAACTGTTAACCAGCAAACCGTGTGTAGCGGAGTTGTCGGACGAGGAGAACTGTTACGGAAGAATCACCACGTCGGTTGTATCTCCAGTTTCGCTTCACTGAGCTGCCCATACACACACACACACACACACACACACACACACACACACACACACACACACACACACACACACACACACACACACACACACACACACATATATATATATTCACACACACACATATATATTCACACACAGACACACACACACACACACACACACACACACACACACACACACACACACACACACACACACACACACACACACACACACACACACAGACACAGACACACACACACACACAGACAGACACACACACACACACACACAGACACACACACACACACACACACACACACACACACACACACACACATATTCACACACAGACACACACACACACACACACACACACACACACACACACACACATATATATATATATATATATATATATATATATATTCACACACACACACACACACACACACACACACACACACACACACACACACACACACACACACACACACACACACACACACATATATATATATATATTCACACACACACACACACACACACACACACACACACACACACACACACACACACACACACACACACACACACAAACACACACACAAACACACACACACACACACACACACACACACACACACACACACACACACACACACACACACACACACACACACACACACACACACACACAACCACATTAGCTTCGCTTCGATTGACTGCCGTTGTCGCATTAGGTGCGTAACAAACACCATTTGATCTCTCTCACTGATGTAGCTATGTTTGACACTGGATCAATTAACTGGCGTTTGCGACTCTGTACCGACATCATCTCGTGCGTTGTGGCGAAAACAAGGATGTTGTCTGTCTGTCAGTGAACTGTCCTTCGTAGTTGCTGAGTTCAAACATTGATTCGTCTGAGCCACAGTCTGTTGAGGTAAACGCATTAATGAACGTTACACTAGACAGATAATTATGCCAAGCGAATATGGCGTATGCGGTATGCCATGAAAACTTATGGTCTACAGTTCTTGTTTTTTCACAATAGCTGTAGGTCTTGTATCGTGAGCTGGGTCACAATCGTTGCTTCGAAAGGAAATCAAATTCTAGGGCTAATTAGCATAACTATCACGTATAAGGAGAAACAGATAATTGCACCCCTTTACAAAGCAATAGTTAGACAACATTTGGAACATTGTGTTCAAAGATTTAGATTTAACAAGATTGCCACCCCAAACAACAAGTTCCAGATGGCAAGTGGACAAGGAAGCCATTGGCTTATCGAGAGTCCAACAAGTTTCTCATCTATGTGTAGCCCGCCCTAATCAAATATCTGTCAATTCTATTCTATTCTCCTAAGTCCTATTCTTGTGTGGTTCTACCTAGTACAGCATCCCCCATTTTATATTCTTCGTCCATGTTTCCATGTTCTATGTGTATACATTTACACTTTCCAAAATTGAATAACATTTGCCATTTTTCTGACCATTTAACTAATTTATCTAGATCATCCTGTAAACTTTGATTATCTGTATCATTAGTAACCTTTTTGAATACTTTTGTGTCATCTGCAAATTTGAGTACTTTGCTAGATATATCATCTTCCAAATCATTTATATATACTAAATATAGTATTGGGCCTAATACTGATCCCAGTGGTACCCCACTCAAAACAGATTTCCAGTTTGAAATCTCACCATCTACTATTACTCTCTGTTTTCTGTGTGTAGGCCACTTTTCTATTCAGTTGATTACATCATTACCTATGCCATGGGCTTTTAGTTTAAGTAACAATCTTTGATGTGGCACTTTATCGAAAGCTTCCTGAAAATCTAAGTAGGCAACATCCACTGGTAACCCGCTTTGTAATTTCTTCAAAAAAAAACATAAGAGATTAGTTAGACATGACCTTGCTTTTAGGAACCCTTGTTGAGATGTATTTATTAATTTATATTTTACAAGGAATTCCACCATGTGGTCTCTAATTAACGTTTCGAGTAATTTACATACAACTGATGTTAAAATCACTGGTCTGTAATTTTCTGGCTTGTTCCTCGATCCCTTCTTAAATATTGGCGTAATGTTTGCTTCTTTCCATTCTGAAGGAACTATTCCTTCTTCTAGTGGCAAGTTTAAAAAAATTGCAAGTGGTGTACTAATTTGCTCAACAATTTCCTTAAGCATTTTGATGGTATCCCATCAACTCCAGGTGATTTACTATCTTTCATCTTTTAAATTTTCTTTGCTATCATTTCAGGAGTTACAAATAACTGCCCTAAATGTTCTGGTTTATTGTCCTCAAATTTAGTAAATGGAACTGGAAGTGAGCTGATATCTTCTGTAGTAAAAACTGGGCTGAAATATTCATTCAGGACCTCTGCCATTTGAAACCCGTCTGAAATTATGTATCCCCTGTTGTTTTCCAGTGGTCCGACCTTATCTCGAACTTTCTGTTTACTCCTTACATAAGCATAGAAACTTCTGCTGTAATTTTTTATATTACCTGCCAATTTTTTTTTCAAAGGTTCTTCTAGATTGTCTAATTTCAGTTGTAGCTAGGTTAAGTGCCTCTTTGTAATTTGCATAGTCTTCATCCTTTCTGGTACGCCTATAAACCATCCACGTATTTTGCTTAAACACTATTTTTCTAATAGCTTCTTTTGACAAGTGTTTCTTTCTAGACCGTTTTCCTTGTTTTTTTCAAGGGAACAAATTTGTCGATGATACTCTCAATTTCATATTTTAGAATATTCCAACATTCAATTGCGGTCTTATTCATCAGGATGTTATTCCAATCTAGCTTTGCTAAGTATTTTCTCATATCTTTATAGTTACCTTTGTGGAAGTTTCTCCTATACGTTTTTATATTTTTACTTTCTGATTTTACCCATTGATGTCAAAATGTATTTGATTGTGGTCACTGTTACCCAATGGTTCATGTATTTTTACATTGTCCACTAATTCTTGATGATAAAACTATATCTAATACATTTTCTCCCCTGGTTGGTTCTAGCACGTGCTGAGAAAGGAAGCTCTCCTGAATTAAAAATAGAACTGGTTGGTCCTCACCCCCTGTACTCTCTAGAGATTTCCATTGTATGTGTCCACGGTTAAAATACATTCCCCTTTACTAACTTCCTTTATAGCATTTTGTATTTTTGTGTTATCCTCTTCGTTTATGTTTGGACTTCGGTAAACTAATCCAATAGTTAATTTTGAATTTCCTGAAACTATTTAGCACCAAACAGCTTCATCGTAATCTGCTTCACTTTCTAATTTTATTTCATAAGCCTGAATAGATTCTTTAACATATAAAATAAACCCCCTCCCCTTTTTCCTATTCGATCTCTCCTAAACATTACGTATCCTATCAATCCTAATTCAGCATCTGTTGGCCCATGGTTCGGTTATACCAATTATGTGAGGGTCAATATCTTCTACCATAACGTTTAGTTCGTTTTTCTTATTTACTATACTCCTAGCATTTAAATACACGCATCTATAACCTGCTTCAGACGTGTTTTTCGGACATTCTGTTATAGGTTTATCTGTACTAGTGGCCTCTTGTCCTCTTTGAGGCATATCTAGGTAACCCCCCTGCGTTTCTAGTTTAAATAGTGTTTACTACCAAAAATATTTGTTATGCTACCCATGCTGAGAGTCCATCCACAAATACTGCTGCCCCCTTTCCACTTAGATGAAGCCCATCCTTCATGTACATATCCGCCCTTCCAACAAAACTTCCCCGCAAAACCAACTGCCTCTTCCCTACATAGCTTCTCGACTAGCATGTTAATTGCCATCCCCGGCAATTTCGATATCTATGACCCCCTCCTTCCTATTACTGGTAAAATCCCTGACATTATTACCTGCTCAACCCGCGTCTACTTTAGTGTTCTGACCAAATTCCTGTATTTCCTAACGATGGCAGTTGTACCCTCCCTCTCTACGTTATTTGTCCCTACGTGTACTAAAACAGATCCACCCTTGCCCGAACCCACGATGTTTTCTACCCTCTCAGTTATCGCCTCAATTTTGGCCCCAGGCAAGCAAACTACCACGTCATCTCCCTTGTTTAAGACTCTGTCGGTCTTTCTAACTATTGAGTCCCCCAGAAATACCATCGCTCTCTTTCTCACCCCCTCTATCACTGCCTCGGAATAGCTCTTCCGATGGATTCCCTCCATCACATTCTGTCCTGCAGTCGTGTCACTTGGTGACAGACTGTTATCAGGCTCTCTCTCACTCATCAACCTGTCACCTTTCCCTCCCGTCGCCTGGATAACTTGCGCTCCCGTCGCCTTCCCTCCTGACACCCTCCCTCCCATCTCCCTCATTACCATCGCCTTAACTATCGTCTCCTTGCCCCCCGACTCCTTCGCTACTGTCTCCCCCACTCCCGCTTTCCTTCGATCCATTTGTCTTCCCTCCCATTTCTTTCCTTCTCGTCTCCTTTCGTCCTGTCTCCCTACGTCCCGTCTCCTTACGTCCTGTCTCCCTACGACCTGTCGCCTTACCTCCCCTCAGCCTCCTCCCAGGCTGAGGTGAGCTCTCCCTAGCATCTCTCTTGTCGTCTTCCCCCACTTTATCATCTACTGTCCCCCACCAGAACCACTGGCACAACCCACCTGATCCCTTCCCACCACTGCCACAACGAGCAGCCTGAGCTGTTGTAACTCCACCTCAAATTCCTTCATCCTCGTACATCCCCTACACTCAAAACTAAAACTATCCGCCTGAACCTCAGCCCAAGGCTTCTTGCACCTGGACTTGACGACGGCCACCCAGTTGCTACAACTGTTGGCCTTTACCTGCCGTTTGCACGGCGCCATCACAACATTTAGACTTAATGTGATTGATACGTTAGCCTCGAATGAGGCTGTTTTTGTGTTCAAAAAACACTTAGGCTATTTGTGTATTTTCTACTAAGCTCGCACGAGCAAAGAAAAAGCCTGCCACCTAGCGAATACGGAGAACACTGTGTAAGCAAAACAACGAAGTCAGTGTAAACGAACTTACGCTAAAATCCTGTTGTTAATTCCTTTTTGTCGAAATCGTTTACTACATCTATGTCAGATATTACCTTATGTATGTAATTTATATAAATGTATCACTTCATCTAATATGTATTTAACAATGTATACGATAGTTTGGTACACCAGTTTAATTCATGACCTGTAAACAAACTCCCCCTTATCGCTCGTTCAATTTGAGTCCGGGTAAAATACTGCCTATATTAACAAAAACAGTTTCTTAATATATGTCTATAAGAAGTTTGTGTATATAGTATATGTGTAATAGTAATACTTATTCTAACCAATATTCCCCCTGTTTCTGACTATTCACTTTGCCACCTCAATTTTCGAATGGTAAACAACCCAATTAATGTTCACTGACTTCCCTGTCGGAGTCCGGAACTAACTTACTGTAAAATCCTGCCTCTGACTAATAATTAACGAACATTCTTTTCTAGTATAGATATGCAATAGATATGCAATAGTAATATTTATTCTATTCCATATTCCACTTTTGTTTTGTAAATTTTCTACACCAATTACAAGTCGCTGCTGCACCAAGATTGGGCCTGTTTGATCCTAAGAACATAGACAAGCTAGAAAGAATACAACGAAGAGGATGATCTAGATAAATTAGTTAAATGATCAGAAAAATGTCAAATGTTATTCAATTTTGGGAAGTGTAAATGTATACACACATGAAGAATATAAAATGGGGGTGCTGTACTAGGTAGAACCACACAAGAAAAGGACTCAGGAGTAACATTTGGTGTTGACATGACAGTTTCAGAGCAATGTCGGATTGCTGCTTCGAAAGGAAACCAAATTATAGGGCTAATTAGGAGAACTATCACGTACAAGGAGAAACAGCTCATTGTATCCATGTGCAAAGCAATAGTTATACCACATTTGGAATATTGTATTCAAGCATGGAGGCCATATCGTAAAAAGGACATAGACAAGCTAGAAAGAATACAACGAAGAGCAACTAAAATGATTCCAGAATTGAGAGACCTTAGTTACGAAAGTCGGTTATTACAATGTGGTTTTACAACACTAGAGACCAGGAGACTAAGAGGAGACAAAATAGAAGTGTTTAAAATAGTGAACGGTTATGAGGATGTTGATAGGAATATGTTCATCAAACTTAAAGAAGGCAGTAGAACCAGAGGACACAAAGCAGCATTAGTTAAGGAGCAGTGTAGGTTGGACATGAGAAAGTACTCTTTCTCACAGAGGGTGATAAATGAATGGAACAAACTGCCAAATGATTGTGTTCATGCTAGTAGTGTGAATATGTTTAAAAATATAATTGACAGATATCTGATAAGATCGGGCTACACATAGATGAGAAAATTGTTGGACTCTCGATAAGCCAATGGCTTCCTTGTCCACTTGCCATCTGGAACTTGTTGTTTGGTATGGCAATCTTGTTAAATCTCTTGTTAAATCTCAGTTCTTGCATTTTGAGCTGGATTACACCTCTCTTGTGTTGTGAATTGGATCACAATGGTCGCAGCTCTTGTTTTGTGAGTTGGTTCACAATGGCCGCATATCTTGTTTTGCGAGTTAGTTCACAATGGCTGCAGCTCTTGTATTGTCAGATTGTTCACAATAGCTGTAATTTTATTATGTTCTGAGTTAGTTAGGGAGAATAATGCTGCTAGCATGTAGGTGATTCCATGTTTGGCTATAGTTACATATATAGATGGGAAGGTTCAGTAATGTGAGCCACTTTGTTCACATTGATATTCTGGAGCCGTGTGACTAGATATTTGCTGTGTGCAAAGTTGACGTAAAAGTTCTCGTGGCAGACTATTACTATGGGCGTTACTGCACACGTGGGTTGCTTGCGTTTTTATTAGGACGAGGAAACATTTTCTACAAATGGCTCATATTACATTACGCGTTGGAAACATGAGCATGGCCCGTGGATATTATGGGCACGAGTTATCATATTACCCAAGATGGTCTTAGGCATACCAGAGTCACAGCCTAACCAAATACAAGGGTCATCACTTAAAATGGATGCATGCACGCATGCACGCACACATGTACGCACACATGCGCGTAACATACATCACATACGCACTCATACCCCACCCACACAAACAACACACACAAATCATTACTCAACATGGGCATACACACACACACACACACACGCACGCACGCACGCACGCACGCGCGCGCACGCACGCACACACACACACACAAACACACACACACACATGAAGCATTGCCCACAGACACCCATTGCCCAACATGGACACAAACACATATATACACACGCATATGCACATATACATATTCCCAGGGTTGCAAGTGCCTCATATTACCCAGAAAGTAATACAGTTCCCTTTTTGCCTCCAGGTGGGAAATTTACACTACATGCTTATATAATCGCCTATGACACAGGCTGACAGAATAATGAACTCATCGAATAACGCAAATCATGTGGATATAGATTACGCGTCTAAGATCTACATGTATTCATCCAACATGCGGAAATCTCAAGAAATGTTGTTAAATGGTACATATTTCTAAATTGTGTTGTTTACCGTTGCAAATAATACCTGCGTGGTCTGCCACACTCCTTAACTCAGCATGTAAAAGCCAGGTGACAACATATCGTGTACCATTTCTAAGTTATGGGAGTGGCCCATATTACCAGTATGCTCATATTACCGAACCTCCCCACACACGCACGCACGCACGCACGCACGCACGCACGCACGCACGCACGCACGCACGCACGCACGCACGCACGCACGCACGCACGCACGCACGCACGCACGCACGCACGCACGCACGCACGCACGCACGCACGCACGCACGCACGCACGCACGCACGCACGCACACACACACACACACACACACACACACACACACACACACACACACACACACACACACACACACACACACACACACACACATTAGTTGTTCATATGTGATATCATTCATGTATGTGGACACGTGTAATATGATACAAACAGTTGCATTCATCAAACCGGATGACATGGCTGTGTTGGTGTACCACGTGACTGCATGGGTAGACTGGAGAGGAAATGAAGTGGGACCAGGGTTTGGTGTGCCCGAAGGCCCTTGCTTGTACTAAATGTCCACAAGCATATATATAGTAGGTATAGAAACAAGTGGGGTATGATTAGCATTATCTTGCTTGTTTTGCGATTGAGAAGTTATGAAACGATGTCAGTTTGTTTTGGCGAACAGAGCTGAAAATATTGTGAAATCTTCATTGTTAGTTGCGTTTTACTGTACATCTGTATGCATGTTAGTTGCCAGGAAGCATAGTGCTATTATCAGTGTGAACTTCATGTTCAGTGTTCAGGTCAGAAAAAAAGGCGTCAAGTGATATAGCTTCAATTAGCGTCCTAGATAAACATATTAGCAGATGTTTGCAATAACTTGCCTTGAAAAAGCTAAAATCTCATTTAAATATTTTCGTTTTCAGATAGACGTACAGTTTTTTACAGGACCAAGAACAGCTCAGTAATAACACGGTAATATAGCATATGTCGCAAGCATCGAATAATGGGTGGAAAACGAAAAACACATATAGGCCTGTTGTGTTTACTGACTCTCTGTGTAATCCTTCTGCTGAGAGTCAACAGTTTGCGACGGGAACTAATGCGTGCTCATACGTACAATGATATCGTTAGTAGCAGATACATCGGAAAGAATACAAATGATACATTCACGCAGTCAATTCTACATGGAAGTATACGTTATTTTATGGCTAATGTCAGTGACATAGACGTCGGACGTACAGAGTTGGAGCAATACCGCCAGTTTACTAAGATGGACAAGGTAGAGACACGAAGCTTCTCCACACCGGCCAAGTATTCGTACAAAGTGACGTTAATTGCCAACCGACCGACAACCGATGGCATCTTCATTCGAATAGATGAACATTATAACAAACATTATACCAGTGGTGGTAGTACCTTCGTCATAACCAGTAAACATATTGCAACAGAGTTATGTCCGTACAGGGATATGTTCAACGGTACCTACTTCGTCTGGTGTCCGCCTATGACGCGGGGCGAACGTAGAGCAATCGCGGTGACGCTCCAGTATGTTGGTTTTGCAGCTTTTACCAGTAAACGCCCTTTAAATTTCAACAAATTTGTGAAACAAATCGATATTCGCTTAGACAGAGAGCCAAAGACGCCACAACCGTTAAATCAACCTGCGATCACGTCGATTCTCGAGAACTACATGAATAAAAAGGATATCGTGATGTGGTACAAAGAAAACGAAAACTGGCGTATTAAACTAGCGACAGGAGAACACTTCTTTTCTTTCGGAACACGCCAAATGTGTGAATGTGTAAAAGGAATGGGTCGCCTTATCATGATTGGCTCGTCCCATGTGAGATACACATTTATGTATATCGCGCGCATGTGTTATAACACACATCTGCCAGTATTGATGGCACCAGTCGATATAACGGTTGTAAATATGATATACTTGGCTACAAAATTTGAAGGAGACTTTGTAAATCTGACGTCTAGACCAATTTTCAGCACCCCATTCCGACACAATGACGTAATATTCGCCCAGTGGGGTTCACACAATCTGGCTGATAGAGGACTATCACACACGGCGACAACGGGATTACAGACGTACGTCAATGCATTAGTTGCTATCAGAAAGAAGACACAGATTATTCCGTCCAACTTCGTTGTAGCGACCCAGCCGCCATTCCCGTACCACGAGACGGGAAGTAGATGCGGTGGAGATAGAAACATTGCTTGTATCGCTGTCATTACGCGATTACTCAAGTCTATGCTGGCTCCACATCGGTTCAACGTCTTCGACCAGTTCAGCATTCTTCGGCCTCAGTCGGAGAATGACTTGTGTGTTGCACATTACATATGTCCGATGTTCAATGGGGAATTCAGCAACGATTATGGCGATGTTGGGATACCCGTCGCTAGATTAATGATAGCTCATGTGTGTGCAGCAAACAAGAAACTGTTCCATCCGAACTAAACTACTAGTACTACCAAGGTTCACACTCCTCATAAGACTGCTAAAAATCTGTATGATCGCACACGAGCCCGTATTATTATCTACATCCCACTGGTTTTCCGCGCATGCTCGAAAGAAGTTTGCCGTGCACACTGGGATATATTGATTGGATCTCGCGAGACTTTGGTGCAGCTGACTGTGCGCAGCTAAACAATTTGCGAAATTCGCTGTTCGGACATATCTCGAACTGATGATCTGTCATTTGACAAACGTGGGACGTATCCTGTGATAATTAAAAAACATCTTGTTCAAAACCCACAATACTATAGGAAATGTCTGCTATGCTCGTACGACTGTCGTATTAAAGTAAACCTGTGAGACGTACGGGTAAACCTGAAAGAGTTGACACCGATGCTATTAGGTTACAAACTCCCACCAGTGGCGCCACTAACCGTTTCGCCACAGCCACAGTTTACATGAGATTCCCCACCAGTGGCGTCACTAACTGTTTCAGCTCACCTTCAACATACATGAAGCCTTCCTGTTTATTGTTTCACACGAATGTAGGGTGCATTACATTGTGTATACCCATCTCAGCAACACTTCAACAAATCATTACACAATTTTCACATATTTCGGCACCCAACTCCCCCCACATTTATGCATGA
Organism: Lamellibrachia columna; assembly: GCA_963662155.1. Taxonomy (NCBI): domain Eukaryota; kingdom Metazoa; phylum Annelida; class Polychaeta; order Sabellida; family Siboglinidae; genus Lamellibrachia; species Lamellibrachia columna. The sequence continues at coordinate 20,518,136 of OY759275.1, forward strand.
TATAAGTGCCACATCAAAAATATTTGTCATGGTTACCAATGTGCAAAAGAGGAATTGTCGAGATGCTTGTAATCTTAAACTACATGAAATATATTCACAATATTTGTGTGGCAATGGTTTCTCAGCTTATTGGTGAAAACTACATTTTATTATTTTAATTCATTACATTTAGTGCAGTGCTGAGTTTGTAATTACATTATTGCAGATTAAGTTTTTAAATTGTCAAAATGTACTATTATAATGTTTTCACATAATATTTATTTTATGATTGAAACATAAATGTATTGCATGAGATTGTAGGGAACCGCCTGTTTCGTCTTGTTCTGCCGGAGGCTATGCTCAAAATTATGATTGAAATATATGTATTGCATAAGATTGTTGGGAATCATTTATTTCGTTGACGAGCGTATGTTCACAGCTGAAATTCGTGTTGCACTCGATCGTGTTTCAGAGACTCAGCTTTGGCTCAAGCAGTACGAAAATGTCTAGAAAACTTTGCGCATCGCAGTTACGAGACCGGAAGTTATGGAGTACCTATACGTTAGACAAACTGTACAACAATTCGCTGAGAATGCTTATAGAAAAAATATTGTAGTGCGAGCAAAATGTTTTCTCATATATTATGCTAATGTTTTAAAGTTATTTTAGGATATCGTTTTGTTTAATTCTTTTGAATACTTATCGATTTGTGATCTAATGATTACTTTCTCATGATGTACTTGTATAAATAAATGTTGTCGTAATTTTCTCCAGTGTACTATTTTTACATCGTTAATAACATTGGTTCTGAAATAAATTATGTAGAAACATAATATAATGCTCATTTTCTTCGATTTACCATAAAATAGCATTGTCTCCGCAATGACCATATTGGTAATTAAGTAAATTCATTTAGCCACTATATATCTTTAAAATGAGAATTGTACTGTAATAACAGTTTAGACATTAAATTACATTATAAATACTAAATTAATGTTTTACATATCTTAGTCAAAAGTACACCCCTTCCCTATGGCAGCCTTGATCTCAAAACCTTCACACTGGCAGTCAAATGCAGGTAACCGCTACACTAACAAAAGATCGTTAGAATGTACAATTATGTCAATTAACTCGTAACGCATCTAACTATTTACATTTTATTTATATATACATATTTCTTACAGCAGTATATAAACTTCTGTCGGTGTTTTATTTCTTCTAAAACACTAATACTACTACAGTTTATCAATAGCGGAAACGCTGGTTGTCACGCATGCGCGGATACGTTCTTGCGAGACGACTGACAAAGTGGGTGGAGCTATATGCAAGGTGGGCGGAGCGATGGATATACTGTTTGGGAAAACAGTTCAATTATGTCAATTAACTCGTAACGCATCTAACTATGTATAAAAAAAAACGGTACGTAACAATGAATAATAGCATTATCGACAACGTATGTGTACAATGTTATGTCACAATGCATTGTCTATAATATATCCGTAATCAAGCTAGTTGAAATTTCTATAACGGTTCCCCCATACTTGACCTTATATGCTCAATGACATGCTGGGGCACGTTGTCACAACAGTTGGGGCAAGTAGTCACAGGCTGTGACAACTTGCCCCATTTTTAAATTTGGCGGAATATAACAAAATAACTTATCCCAATTCAATAAATTCATATTCGTAACAATCTTTTTACAGATGGTTCGTCACTACCAACGAAAGACCGATAGAGGTAATGCTCCCAAGGAAGCCTTAAGAGCAGCAGCCGAGGCGCATCTCGATGGTGGGCTGAGTTTAAGGAAGTCGGCGACGTTGAACGGTGTGAATTACCGCACCCTTGCTCGATTTGTCTCCCTCTTCGAGAAGAATAGAACAGCAGAGAATATAACAATCGGCTACACGAAATCAAGGCAGGTGCTCAATGATGATATAGAAAGGGACATGGTCGAATACGCAAAGAAAGCTGCAGTTATATTCCACGGCATCACTGTTGATGATCTGCGACAATTAGCTTTCAGACTTTCTGTTGCAAATGACGTTGCCCACGTGCCAGAAAACTGGACCAAGGAGGAGAAGGCAGGAGTGGACTGAGCGAGTCATAAAGATCTGTCCATAAGGAAACCAGAAGCAACCTCCATCCAACGAATGGCCAATTTCAACAAATACAATGTTGGAATGTTCATGGACAATCTTGAGAGGGTTCTCAATCGTGCAGGCGGGTTCGGCCCAGACCAAATATGGAATGTGGACGAGACAGGAGTGACCACAGTTCAGAGACCTGTGAAAATCCTTGCCGAGAAAGGTGTCAGACAAGTAGGGTCAGTTGTTTCGCAGGAACGTGGCACGCTTGTTACGGTCACTTGTGCAGTAAATGCCCTTGGAAATCACATTCCTCTATACTTTGTGTTTCCAAGGGTAAACGTGCAAGACAACTGGCTGCTTATCGCTCCACCTGGCAGTGCAGCGTCGGGATATCCCAAGGCGACAGGTTGGATGACAACGGATAACTTCATCCAATATATGAAGCACTTTGTAAACTACGCTAAGCCGAGTGCAGATAAACCGATACTCCTGCTACTTGACAACCACCATTCGCATATATCGCTGGAAGTGATCGACTATTCAAAAGCGAACCACATCACATTGCTGAGTTTTCCTCCCCACTGCTCGCACGAGCTGCAACCGCTAGACAAGTCTGTCTACTGTCCCTTCAAGACATACATCAACCACGCGAGCGACAGCTGGATGAGAGAGAAGGACAATGCTGGGAAGTCAATGACGATTCACATAATCCCAAAACTGGTGTCGTATGCTTTCATAAAAGCAATGACACCCGAAACCATCACGGCAGGCTTCAAAGCCACAGGAATATATCCATTCGACAGAAATGTATTTCCTGAGCACAAGTTCTTGGCAGGATACGTTACTGATCGACCTTTTCACCAAGATGACCCAACAACACCCGAAAATCGGCCGTCATCATCGAGTGCTGCACAGCCCATCACTGCTGAGGCGATCCGCCCATTCGGAAGACTGGCACCTAGAATGAAAGGGAAACCTGCTAGAAAAAAGGGCAAATCGCAAATTTTTACCGATACGCCCGTCAAAGCCGCCATTGAGAGGGAAGCACATGCATCCAAAAGCAACAAACGAGGCACAACTACCAGAAGGAAGCTCACTCAACATCCAGAGTTTCCCCAAAAGAAAATCCAGAACAAAGCTCCCGTTGCTGAACTGTTCGATGAAAGTAAGGATGGAGAAGGCGACGTTGAAGCGCTTTGTGGTGACAGCAGTGGGAGCGAGTTCTCTGAAATCGAAGAAAGACAATTCATACTTAAACCATCATTTGCTGACTTGAACATAGATGATCACATCCTGGTGAAGTTTGCAACAAAGTGCACCATAGCCTACTACGTAGGACGTGTCATGAGCATCGACGAACAGAACGACGATGTTGAAACCACTTCCATGCGCAGACAGAAATCAGCAAAATGTGAAAGGGGTCAACTTCAGTTTTGCTTTCCTGAAACACAGGACAAAAGCACACATGATCTGCAAGATATAGTCATGAAGTTGCCTGTGCCGACAGCAGGGCAGACCAAAAGGGCAGCCAAACTGTATGACTTTCACTGTCATGCCCTATCGAAATATCACATCAACTGATGTCATGTACATTAATCAAGCAGTTAGCTAATGGAAAACTAGTGATCAAGAACTTGTCCGCATTGCCTAAATCAGTTTTCATTTAGAAGTAAGCTTAGTTCATTGGGCCAGTACTGCCTATGTCGCATATTCCATTTGGATCACTGTTCATTGAACAATATATTAATAGCATGAATGTGAATACATTAGTAAAAATTCATGGTTTGTATAATTGTGTTACAATTTTGCATAATGTGACAACTTACCCCATGCTACGTGACAACTTACCCCACACCGGGGGCAACTTGTCACTTGTGATGCCTTGACTTCAGTGAGTCATGCACTTTAAAATAACACAGATTTATGCCAGGTGACTAGTGTCAGTTTTAGATGAAAGATGGATACACCATGTAAGCGTCATGTACTAAAGATAACTAAACAGATCGACTAGTGATGTAAAAAAAAGTAAATTTTGTGACAACTAACCCCCCGCTCCCCTACTACTACAGTTTATCAATAGCGGAAACGCTGGTTGTCACGCATGCGCGGATAGGTTCTTGCGAGACGACTGACAAAGTGGGTGGATCTATATGCAAGTTGGGCGGAGCGATGGATATACTGTTTGGGAAAACAGAATTCGCGGCCTGGCCAAAGAACCAACAACAACAACATCAGCGTCTATACCTACTTCTGCATCAGCGCCTCCTTCATATACTTCTACACCAGCGTCTATACCTACTTCTGCATCAGCGCCTCCTTCATATACTTCTACACCAGCGTCTATACCTACTTCTGCATCAGCGCCTCCTTCATATACTTCTACACCAGCGTCTATACCTACTTCTGCATCAGCATATACAGCAGTCTCAAAGTTAGACATTGGCATTTATGTCATTAAGGCTTGTGTGGATGCTGATCTCAAACGCCAGCTACTGCTTAGCACATACACGCCATCTCCAGCCTATGACTTGAGGAAAGACTCTCCTGGATTGCGCTGCTTTCGTCATACATGGCTGGAGTGGACTGAGCGAGTCATATGCACCATGGCTTGCATACTCTGCCATTCTCAAAGGAGCCTTGTGCAAGCACTGCGTTCTTTTCCCACAAACAGTTCACCGAGGCACACAAGGCGCATTCATCATCAACACATACACAAAAACTTCAACGAAAATGCAATATAACACAAAGCAACCTCTTGGCACAAACACTCACTTCAAGACGCAACACACTTCCTAGCCATCTCACACAAACCATAGAAATCAATTACCTGTCAGTTCGACATCGCAGTCAACTGTAAAATACAAGAAAACCGCCCCAAACTTGCTCCTATCTTGTCCACCATCTTACTCTGTGCAACACACGACATCGCTCTACATGGAAAGGAGTCTGACACCGGCAACATCCAAGGCCTGTTTAGTTCCGCATAGAAGCCGGCGACGAAACACTACGTGACCAGATGGAGAATGCAGCAGGCAATGCAAAGTACACATCGGTCAGGTCACAGAATGAGCTGATTAACATTTGTGAGGATGTCGTACGTGAGGACATTTGTGAGGATGTCGTTTCTGCCGCCGATGCTTCTGTAGGGTTCTCAATTTTGGCAGACGAGACAACTGATATATCGGGGGAAGAGCAGCTTTCTCTTGGTGTTCGTTTGGTCGAAACAACTAACAAATAACCTGCAATCCGTGATGAGTTCCTTGGAATTACCTTACTAGCACAAATGTATGCTGAAACTATTGCAAACACGTTGATCGCCCAGTGTACAAAGTTCGGACTAGATTTCACAAAGCTACTTGGCCAAGGATTCGATGGATGCTCATCGTAGATGGTAAAATTGGCGGCGTACAAGCTAAGATCAAGGAGAAGTACCCCAAAGCTGCTTTCGCCACTGCACAGCCCACAGACGTAACATTGTGGTGAACGGAACAGTCAAGACCATTATCACGTTTTTTCCCGACAGAGCCCCAAAACACGCAGCCTGGTACCAAATGTCCACATGCTATGTGAAACACGATGGACGGCCAACTACCAAAGCATCAACCACTTCGAAGTTATTCACAAACAACTAGGTATCATGGCTGCTACAGTTTTGGCAAGACCAGCTAATATGCACACCAGTTGCAATGCGCATCTGGAACATCGACATGCCTGTTATGCTTGGTTAACATGGCAAAATATTCAGCAATGTTGCAGCCAGTGACACAAGTTTTGCAAACTGTTCAACTTGATGTCCTCAGGGTTCACGACCACGTCCAGCAGATGTTGGTCATATTTGAAACACACAGACGAGAAGCTGATGTACGCTTTAAGGAGTATATAATGGGGCAAGCTGACAAGATTGCAAAGGCGGTTGGAATTGAGTTACGTATACCTCGCCAGAGCAAGACGGTGGAGGAGTATTATCGTGTCGCAGTCTTCATCCCAGACCTGGACTACATAATCAAGTCACGAAGAACTTGGTTTGCTCCCGACAACAAGAATCACTTTGCTCTGTTTTCTCTCCATCCTGCACTGACGTCTCAGCTGGATCGCAACAGTTTCCGAGATCGCCCGGTCCAGGCAAGAGTTTAGTACATACAATTATACTGCACTATTTTTTTTTATATAATACTATTGTGATTTATTGAAATTATATTGACCTGAATTGTACATATATAAATGTATTGACAGATTGTCATTTAATAAAATTTTATTGTCCTGGTTTGTAATTTGTTTTTGAACGTTTCTTTCAAAATTCAATTGTTTTCTCTATCCAAATACGATGGGACCGTTGATTTGTTTGGCTTTCATTAGATTCCATGTATGTCTTGGGACAACGTGATGTTTTACTTCTTCATGAAAATGTGATGAGTTCCTTCTATTTTCAGGTCAACGATATATACAGCATTGACAACTTCGCTGAAGAATCACTGGCCTGGTTTGAGCTGTGGACACGAGACACACACATGAACACTGCAACCAATGCAACATTGATGGAACTGTTGAACTAATGTCATTTGTTCCCGGCTGTTCGTTAAGCCGTACTTATTGCGTTGACGCTTCCAGAGTCTATTTATCAAGTTGACCGGTCTTTCAACACCGTGAGGCGAGCTAAGATCTGGCTTTGTTCAACGATGTCTACTGAACGCTTGTCTGGCTTTTGCATGCTTAGTGTGCATCGACAGAAGGTGATGGACAGAAAGGATGCCATCATCAAGGACATGATTGAACGCTTTGGGTCTGCAGTTTTTATTCTTTTATTCAGCCAACAGCTGGGAAAGTACATTTTATCATTGTATGTACAATCTTTGAATAAATGGTGTATGCCTTACTATGCCTATACTTTATTATGTCCCCAACTTTCGTGCGCCTCCCCAGACAAATTCCTGCAGACGCTCCTGTTTGTGTCGACGGAAACTACTGGTGATACAAGGACGTTATCTTGAAGATGTCAATACTTGTTATTCCTACATATCAGCCAGGTTGTTGCCACTGCGTCAGTAGGTGTCTGTCAGTCGTTGGCGTGTACTTGTTTGTTCGTCCGTGAGATGGCAGCAGTGGATTTGACGTCAGCACGCAACTCTTCATTCAGCAGACATACGATGTGACTATAAACGAACCACAGCTGAAAGACAAAAACGCGCAGTTAAGACGTCCACTTCTGTTGCTACTTCAGGCATTTTAAAAACAAACATAATTTAGGGTGGGTCTCGAAAAATAGTTATCAAATAATGTTGAGTACTTTTTTACAAAATAGATATACACACATTCTAATTTTTTTTACGTGCATTGAAGTTGAATCCCGTTAGTCGGAGGCAAGTTGTTGACACAATGAGTCTCTAAACGTCCGCCCCTGACCATATTGCTGGCTGCCTTAAGCCGAACAGTCAGCGGCCGACACGTCCGCCCACCATCAATGATAGTGTACCATCTCCAATGACTCTTTGTCATCAAATCCCACATACGTCCGTGAACTTTAGAGTTTACAACGTGTTTATAGCTATGCAAGCACGGTCGAATTACAAGGTTATCTACTCCGCACACCAAATCTCGCTGACTTCACACATTTCGCTAAACTTCAATGAGACGTACCTCAACCAACATACAGAGTGCCCGGCCGGCTGCCAGTAGTGCAACACCGACATACTGGAGTGGCAAGGGAATTAAGAGGGCACTCAATACACCTGAATAGTGACAATAGAGCCACAATGGTAGAGCGTGCAAGCTTCCCACTGCAATAAATCCCCACAGACTATTGAAATCTGAAACAAACAACAAATCTTATTTGAACAGGGTACACGCACTGTAAATTAATGACCATCGACATTGTCGGAGCTCTGTTGGAATATGTTTACAGATGTTTATATTATATGGCTGTACAGTTTTTTAGAATGTACAGTTCTGTTGAAAGTAGCTACAACCATATCAAATTTGCTATACATATTTCATGCAGATTATATACTGTGAATGAAGAAAGAACTGAATAAATATTAAATTGACTTTCTGTTCTTCGTCTTTAAATACATGTTTGTTTGCATAGTGTTGACAATGTTTGAATAAATAAATACATCTATCAATCAAAGTAAATAAAACAATTGCTTAAATGTGTTCTAGTGGCAACTACCACCAGGTACCAGTCACTTACGGTGAGACATGACAGCCTTCACGAGGACAGGTGCTTCGACAGGTGATTCTCTCCACACCGATCCACACTGATGTGTACACACGAATGTGAGCCACTCCAATGCTGTCACGAGGAAGCCGAACTGTAATGTTGCAAAGATATCAGGAACACAAATCTTCCACGTATCAATCTTCCAAGTCATTATCTTTTGTAGGGTTTACTCATAGTAAAACATTGTTTAAGAGCATAATGACTATAATGTGCACTTCACCAAATAACAAAAGTGTAATTCGCCAAAGCCGCCTTTATCACCAAGTAGTCAAATTGTAATATTAAAAAACTGTTGTCTCCAGATGTCCTAAATGTAATGTTAAAAATAACTATATCGGCATGTCATCATAATTTACTATTCAAAACAAAACAAAACCAGGTAAGCAAACAATAATAAAATCTAAGGCAACCAAACTAGTATTTGAAACAACAGCTCTATTGCAAGGCAATGAAACTGAAATATTCAACAATCCAGCTGCATTAGCAAAGTAGATCGTTCTACACAAGCCTTACATGGTATATTCGACACCAAAGCATGCCCCTGCCAATATTGTCCACCGAAACATCGAGCTGAAACAACAAGATAAAAAACCGTATGTCTTGGAAATACGTTAAAAAAACTGGTTAGTTATGTTCTTCTCTGAAAACCAACTAACTAAAAGCTGTTAATTAACTAAATCACTAAAATAATGTGTGGGTGTTGACCAAACGGCACATTCTTGAGAACAAACTAATCACAAACAAAATTATTTCAATTACACAGGTATAACAAGCACATATGCATCTGAAATGATACGTACACACACTTATGTAACATATGCTGTACACACACTTATGTAACACATGCTGTACACACACTTATGTAACATATGCTGTACACACATTTATGTAACATGCTGTACACATACGTTTGTAACATATGCTGTACACACACTTATGTAACACATGCTGTACACACACTTATGTAACATATGCTGTACAAACACTTATGTAACATATGCTGTACACACATTTATGTAAAATATGCTGTACACACACTTATGTAACATATGCTGTACACACATTTATGTACCATATGCTGTACACACTTATGTAACACATGCTGTACACATACGTTTGTAACATATGCTGTACACGCACTTATGTAACACATGCTGTACACACACTTATGCAACATATGCTGTACACACACTTATGTAATATATGCTATACATACACTTATGTAACATATACACACACACTTATGCTCATATCAATAATTCAGTATTCTGATGTAATGTCTCACCCATGACCCGAATTCTGTCACTTGACCCAACTTCCTGGCAACAAAGCCATCAACATCTGACAAAATACAACAGGTAGGTCTGATGAAATGTATAAATCATACTTGCAATGAATATCACAAATATATACAAAATGTGTATAAGAAAACAATCAATTAACTATGCACGTGTAAGCATCAACAAGGAAGAATAAGTATTAATATAAAATAATTCTGGGTCAGTGTCGAGTTCAGTTGATATTGCTATTAGGGATAGAACGATACACCGAATTTTGATGCATCACAACAGTTGATGTGATGATGCAATACTATAGAGAGTAAAATGAACTATCGATGGATATCGTCGATACTACTGTGAACTATTGATAGTAATGACAGTTGGCAAAACAATTCAGCAGAGCTACTTGTGTCACTGCACCCAGTCTTCATCATATATCTATAGATATACAGTACTAATAAGAGATTATTACTATACAGCTATATATACCTAATACCTTATTACGTGCACAATCTATCCATGCACCTTGTATATCAAATATCATAACATATTAACTATAACAGTAGCACCACTAAACATGATCGAAACTGAACTTTCTGAAGTGCTCTATACATGTATTAGATAATGACTGCAAGATGTCAAAATCTCATTAAGCCCTGTTGGACATTCTTCTCTAAGCTCCCAAAAATATTCTTTTCCCATCTTCCAACACATTCCCCAGCTGCTCCATCACAGCTATTTCCACCTGCAGATCAAGATCTTTCTCGAATGTTATCTGGCCAACTTGCCCAAGGACAGGCCTCATGTAAAGAAATGTGCTCTCTCATTTAAGCTGTCAGCAGAGCTACTTGTGTCACTGTAATACTATAAATAAACTTTTTCAACAATATTGGATAATTTTATTTATTTATCGACGTAACATCAACAATAGTCAATTAGTGCAGCGTCATTCACGGATTTAGCATTACAAGTCAACTACCTCCAAGGCACTAAAATCGCGGTATTTATGATAGAATTGAAACAGTTATACAGCTATCGCAATAATATCGCGATATTATCGCAACAATAAAACTATCACCGATAGACACCCCTAACTGCGACCATTCGTATGAACCAGTATACATATGCTCTGTGTCACATTACCAGACAATGGCAGCCATGTTGGTGGATGATCGGTATGTTGAACAAGTAGACATATGCTTTCTATCACAAAGTCGGACCTGGCCATGCATGTTAGTGGATGGTCGGTATATGTGACAGATTATCAAATGACATATACATTCATTAAGAATCATGTTGTTTGTTGAAGTGACGGTATTGAATGTCATAAAAGTTTTATTCTAAAAATGTGTATACGCTTATACGCATACAAATATAATACATACACAAATATATACAGTTACATGCACGCAAGCAGCAATACTTACAGTCTAAAAATACGGACACAAAGTATAGGAGAGCTGAAGAGAAGGGGTGTGAGTAATACGTCACCCAGGACATCACCACGAGTATCAGACGCACGTAATCTGAAGACAGAACACATCCAGGCATAGACATAAATAGAACACCCGTTAGTAAAACAAGACCGCTGAGCTCTTATCAGTTGACACATGATAAAGTGATGCCAGTATGTACCAGTGACATTCATGCTGCTGCAAGGCAAGAACCCACTGGAGGCCCAGTGTTTATACTGTACAGCACCCAGTCTTCATCATATATCTATAGATATACAGTACTAATAAGAGATTATTACTATACAGCTATATATACCTAATACCTCATTACGTGCACAATCTATCCATGCACCTTGTATATCAAATATCATAACATATTAACTATAACAGTAGCACCACTAAACATGATCGAAACTGAACTTTCTGAAGTGCTCTATACATGTATTAGATAATGACTGCATGATGTCAAAATCTCATTAAGCCCTGTTGGACATTCTTCTCTAAGCTCCCAAAAATATTCTTTTCCCATCTTCCAACACATTCCCCAGCTGCTCCATCACAGCTATTTCCACCTGCAGATCAAGATCTTTCTCGAATGTTATCTGGCCAACTTGCCCAAGGACACGCCTCATGTAAAGAAATGTGCTCTCTCATTTAAGCTGTCAATTGTTTTAGTAGGCAACCTTTCACATGGTTTGTCAAACAAATGCATAGAATGCAATGAATGTTGCAATGTGTACAGAATGAGTTACATGATAGTGGTTCATACAACAATGAAAAGGCAAACGACGACCAAAAAGGGGAGAGCCTCATTAAATGCAGATGACTTAATAAAGAAAAAGAAAAAAATCTTATTAATGAGCTGACATCTAGTAGTTTTATAAAAGAGTTACAAATATGCATACACGCACACACACACATTATTTATAAAACTGAATCCTACCCCTATAACTAGCCCGATAAGTTTATACCTCTCTGGTAGCCACCTCATCTTCATTGCTTTTGTTTGCCTTATATTGTACATGATGATGGTGAGGAGGAAATATATTAACTTACTTACTCACTTACTTACTTACTTACTTACTTACATACTTACTTACTTACTTACATATGTTAGACAACTATTTGTAACATGCTATGTTCACACTAAAAACAGTACTACCCTATGTGTCATGCAGTGGATGCAACTGTTTCTGCCGTGCAATGAAATGCCGGCCAGTGGTCCACACCCGCTTCACTGCAGTGAGCTGGCTTATCGCTCTTGTTTATAGGGGGGTGATTAATTATGTAACTCTATGCATCCAGGACATCACCACAAGTATCAGACGCACGTAACCTTAAGACAGAACACATCCAGGCCATCACCACGAGTATCAGAAGTAAGTAATCAGAAGACAGAACACATCCAACACATTACCACGACTATCAGACGTAAGTAACCTGAACACAGAACACATTAAATACATCGCCACGAGTATAAGAAGTAAGTAATCAGAAGACAGAACACATCCAACACATTACAAAGACTACCAAAAGTAAGTAACCTGAAGACAGAACACATCCAATACATCACCACTAGTATCAGACGTAAGTCATCTGAAGACAGAACACATCCAAGATTTCACAACCAGTATCAAACGAAATAAATCTAAAACAAAAACATACAAAACTTTACCACTATCATCAGCAAACGAACAACGAACAAGCAAGGCATGTTCTTGTTGTCAGGTAAATGCAATGTTATAACGTGTGACAGTTTTTATTACTTACCTCTTTCTTTTGAGACGCACAGTACTTACCTATGACATTTGGGATGTATAGCAATCTTTTACGCATCATTTCCGTCATCGTTTATGATGTGGACTGATAACTGGTTCCCAGCCAAGAAAACTGCCTTGTGAACTGCAAACAAGAACAGCCAATAACAATTCGGCAGCATATATCCTGATAAAAGCAACATATATTTTGCAACAGTAGCAGAACCTTTTTTTTTTACCAAGATACGATGAAACCCACGCTCGGGTCTGTCCGCTATGTGTGTGTGTGTGTGTGTGTGTGTGTGTGTGTGTGCGTGCGTGCGTGCGTGCGTGCGTGCGTGCGTGCGTGCGTGCGTGCGTGCGTGCGTGCGTGCGTGCGCGCGCGCACATGCAATATTCATCATGCGTGTATGTTATTGTAATAAAAATATTGATGCATCACAATAGTCTATGGATGATGCAATGCTATCGATAGTAAGTGAACTATCGATAATTATAGTCGATCTGAGCAGCATCATTCATTGAATCACCATTTTGAATCAACTGCTAAGACCACGCGACGGTGCCAAACATCAGTTATAGTAATTTCGGTACGCTTTCCCCGGCTGTTCGATGTTCCACGACACTATCGCATTATTTATGAAATAGTTATCGCAACAGTTATGGAGCGGGCAAAACAATATCCTTTAACTGCGGGTGCGAAGCGGGTGCGGGGTTCACGTTTTTGTGGGGCGGGTACGGTTAAGATATTCACGTATTCGCATGGCTCTTAATATATACCGAATTGTGTCGTTATTGTTATTTTCACAACTGTTACAGTCTTTTGTTTTGGATATACTAACAAATTCTATAACTTATACAAATATTCACCACAACAGTTGTTTAGTGGGCAGTAACCATTGGAAACCGAGACAAAGCGTTGAGTGTATATCATGCATGTCACTTTGACAAGGCAAAACATCTCCATCCCAGAGATTGAAATCTCCGTCATTTGATGTTCACCGGACAATAAAACGGGAAGAAATGTGTTTGCGAATTGTGCTTATATGTAATTATTACGGCGGACTGTTGCAAGTCGCACGGAAATATCACAACAATTTGGAGCGTTAGATCGTCGGTCGAGGGTACCCGGGTCCGAATCCATCTACTGCCGTTTCGAAATGTGGGCAATTTCGTTCACACCACCTTGCCTGTGTCTTTCGGAAGCGACGCTAAAAGATAACACACATGGACATCGGAAAAAATATGTCGTGAACTTAATGCGCCTCACAGAGCCGATGATCTCGATCTCTACACTCACTACTACCTCCCGGTAGATCTGTGAGCAGCCGTTTAGGGAATATCTCCTCACGCATCAAACAGGTGAACACACAACACACCAACTGCACAAATGCACCATGTACATGTGTAATACGAGCTGACTGAAGTTGCGGAAAACCTTCTTGAACTCAACAAAACCGCTGAACTCATCGACCCGGACTGGAAATGTTGAATATACTACACAACGTCCCACCTCCACTGCTGCTGATTACTGGACGATCCGTGTACGCAATTTCGGAATTAGCTCAGATTCGATTTATTTTCGGCTTGCAGTAATAGTGACCATTTTGGATACTTTCGTAGTGTACGTAAAATCACTACATGATGTTTGAAGTCAAGTGAAGTCTCTGAAGGAAAGTCTGTTCTTATACGCATCTCAAATGGCTAACGGGCGTATGAGGAATACTGAAAACGATATCCCAAAATGTATCTATGTATGTATGTATGTATGTATGTATGTATGTATGTATGTATGTATGTATGTATGTATGTATGTATGTATGTATGTATGTGTGAAAAACCGAAATGGCTACCCGTTACAATATTTTACAAAAACATTAAGTATCATAACTGCCACGTTTCACCTCTCTGCCTTTGCCGGCCCATGGCCACCGACACAGACCTGCCGCCACCGGACCAGGGCCTCGATGTTTTTTGAATTGTCATAGCAAAGCAGACGTCGCCTGCAGGCCAATCTGTGTTCGCCACGTTGTCAAAACAAATGATATCGAGATTGACACTAAACACCGCTCAGAGTTGCCAGATGATACCTCTACGGAGTCAAAGACCGCCACCATCGACTACAACTGCGCGCACAGGCGTTCAACGTGTAACTATAATGCGTAGCAAAAATACGTATTCGTTGATCGTATTCAACGCGTAGCTAAAGCTGAGTTTTCAATGGTTCGTAATTTAACGCGTACGTAACTAAAGCCACATTTCGTGTACTTGTGCAGCATGATTACTTGCACTGATTCTACTCGACCAATATATATATATATATATTGCGGATTGTCCTCACAGTAGTAGTAGGTTGGTCGCACGCACGCACGCACGCACGCACGCACGCACGCACGCACGCACGCACGCTGTAACAGTCACGTTCATACACTTCGAAACAACGGCTACTGTCATGGGTGAGGAACTGCGATTCATTCGCCCGGAGTTTCTACGACATCCACCATTTGCCATACAGTGCTGTCTAGCAGGACTTGATAACAACACAGAGTAGACGCCGGACGAGAATGATGTGTTCCTAAAGAAAACACAAGATAAAGACCTGTTGGTGACGCTGAATCGGGCCAGTACGGGAGATCTTCATAGGGCCCGATGGTTTGTTGGATTCTGTTGCGGACCTCTTCCTTGGTTACATGGTCCTTGTATGAGATGCAAAGGATCTTTCGATAGCACCTCATATCCATGGTTTGTATTCTTCTTTTAAGTTCGGGTGTAAGAGTCCATGCCTCGCATGCGTATGGAAATATTAACATGACAAGTGATCGCATCAGTCTGATTTTGGATTGAAGTGTGATGTTTTTATCTTTCCATATAGTTTTCAGTCTTGTCATCGCTGCTGTTGTCTGAGCAATTCTTGAAATGATCTCAGATTTGGATCCCTCGTCAGTGATAACTGAACCCAGGCGGCACATTTTGTCAACTTGCCCCTGCTCACCCCTGCTTAAGCCATCGATATCATCTGCAAAGCGTAAATTTGTCCTGCCCCCGATGCTGAGTGTTCCTACGTTATCTTCAAGGACGTCATTCATGATCCTCTCTAAACACGTGTTAAATAGAGTGGGCGATAAAAGGCGGCCCTGGCGGACTCCAATGGTGTTGCGAAACCATTCCCTCAGGGTGTCATTCATAAGCACTGCGCTGGTGGCCTTGTCATACAGATGTTCTATGGCTCGAACAAGGTTAACACCAATGTTGCATTTCCTCATGGTTGCCTATAACAGGGATCGAACTTAACGCTCGCCCCCTCGCCCGAGGCGAGTAGAAATTCCTGGGGATGAGTAATATTTGGCCCCCCCCCGGGCGAGTAGCTATGTTCAACTCGTTTTGTCACAATATAAATGTAAGCTATTTGAATTAGGCGTACATACATAAACGTAACACATTGTATCGAAAAATAAAAATTTTAATCTTCGTTCCCGATATATCCGATTTCGTAAACGAGCAGCCCCTACTCGTTGCAACGTAGTCGAAAATCCGTGCACACGGGTACAAATATAGTACACTTAACAGTACTAACTTTACCCGTCGATCTAAATAGAAGAACATGGGCTAGGTTAGAACTATAAATAATAATCGTCTGCTACATTGTTCGTGTGTTCGCTACATAATTGTAATAATGATATGTTACATGCATAGCTAGGCCTATATACAAGCGTTCGTGTTTGTATGTTCGTCAGAAGTTTACAATAAAAATGGGGTGGGTGGGTGGTGGTGGGTGTGTGGGTGGGTATGTGTGGGTGGGTGCGAGCGAGTGAGCGAGCGAGCGTGTGTGTGCGTAATGTGCAATTATATAATTTTATATATGCACACACTAGTGACATGTGTCATGTGTGCACTGACTGACTATAAATTGTTGCAAATAACATATGATTCACACATAAGAACAGTTCAATGAATGCAACTAAACTTTTATTACAAATCATTTAATAATCACCTACCTGACTACTTCAATCATATACTCTACACACACAACTGTGACATTCATCAGCACTACACACTCGTGATAGAAACAATTTACAATTGTCACATCTTTACAATGAAATACACTATTTTCGAAAGGGGAGAATGCTGAAGTAATACAACTTATGATTGCATTGCCCTTTCAACAACTCACATTGATAAATGACGCCTATTGACACACTATGTATGCAACTAATTACTGACTAATGTAGTTAATAACAAACTATAACTAATAAGTATGCTGAATTTGTCTGAAGTAACCATGTTTACACACACACGCACCGCACCGCACCGCACCGCACCGCACCGCACCGCACCGCACCGCACCGCACCGCACCGCACCGCACACACACACACACACACACACACACACACACACACACACACACACACACACATGTAAATAAGTGATGGGTACAGTGAAAACAAGCAAAGTTAAGCTTATCTGAAGCTCATGTTAGCTACCCTTAAAACTTGTATTTACCGGTATGTATAATAAGAACACATAGTACAACGGTTCACATAATGAATAGTATTGGTTAATTTTAAATATAATTAAGAATACAATTTTCTTTATAAATTGCCTTAAAAACCTGTATATTTACATGTCTGGTCTTGCGAATTGCTACAAAATGTACAAATAATTTCTGCAGGTTAACAGGCAAAATGTTATTATATGCCTTGTACATTACTACTGCAGTCTTTAGATTAATTAAATCAAACGACTTCAGAGCATGCATCTTGTAGAACATGGGATTTGTATGATCCAAATGCTTGCCTCTACATACAATTCTAGAAAACATGTAACAAATTTGGTCTATATGTGTTTCCACACATTTCTGCAAAATAAGTCATGTATGGAAGAGCCAGTGAACAGTGTAAGACATATAGAACCTTCTCAGTTAAGACATGACATGCTTTATAAAATATTGCGGTTGTTTTTGTGACAACAACCCGCTATCTTCGAAGGGAATGCGCGCCACGTGATGACGCGTCACAGTCGGCGGAATGCACATCACGTGATGATCCGTCACAGTCATCTTCGTAAAATCTCCGCCCATTTATGTTAATTGCCCGGAACGTTGATAGGAAAAAAATTACGCTGACCGGCGTGACGACGACGCTGTCGTCGACGTTGAAGGTGGGGGAGAGTGAAGGGACGGCGAAGAACACTGAGACTGAACTAAGCATGAGAATATTTTGCAAGTACTGCTGCAAGTATGAGAAAGCAGGCAGTTTTGTCGTTGGCTCCCCAGTATTTAAATTGGAAAAGATCAAAGCTCACAATAATTATGCAAGCCATATGAAATGGGCTTTAAGAGAGAAAGCAGAGAGCAACCCAGGGTCAAGTGTGGCGGACAAAACGATGGACCAACTGGGAAAAGCGACATTTGACAAAATGTGTAAGCTTCTCAGGAACGCACATGCCATTGCCAGACACCCAAGACCATATACAGACTTTGTGTGGATGTGTACCTTGGATGACATGAAAGTGGTACAGATTGGCAACACCTACAGAAACGACAAGTAGTGTGCAATGTTTCTCCACCACATTGTTCAGACACAAAGGGATGAAATCAAAGAGATGGTTGCCGAGGCAAAGTTTGTGTCCCTCATCTGCGATGGTTCAACTGACAACGGCCACACCGAGGCCGAACTGGCATATGTTCGGTACTGTCACCAAGGGTCAATCAATGTTCACTTTTGGTGAAAACTATTGTCAAGGGGGATGCCCAAGTGATAAAAGTGGCAATGTCAACTCTCTTCACAGATTACTTTGCTGGCCCCTCGTGGGAAAAGAAGATTGTGGGAACTGGAACTGACGGCGCAAGCACCATGTTGGGGGAAAAACAATGGATTTGTGGCGAAACTGCAACAACGGCTAGACCGACCAGAACTTGTAGCTGTTCACTGCTCTGCACACAGAAATTAATTGGCTTACAAGGATACTGCTCGCGGGATACAGCTGTACAAGAAAGTTGATGCACTGCTCCTTTCTTTGTACTTATTCTATCGGAACAGCCCCCTCAACAGGAGCAGCTTCAAACAGGCTTTTGATGCGCTTGGAGAGACCCACGGTATTCCGAGTAGAGTCGGCGGGACACGTTGGGTTCCCCACATGTCAAGAGCAGTTTCCAATGTGCTGAAGAGATACAAGGGGCTTGTGACCCATTTACCCCAGGTGATGAACCCCGATGTACCTGGAAGGACAACAGAGCAGCGCGCAAAGGCAAAAAATTACTACGCACTGCTACATTCCAAGGATGTCGGGTACTTCCTCCAATTCCTCGCAGATGTAACTTCAGCTTTGAGTGATGTCTCAACAGCATTCCAGCAGAAGGAAATCACAATCGCGGACATCAATTCCGAGATAACTGCGTGCAAAAAAGTCACCGACAAGTATGGAAATAAGGATGGGCCTTCTCTGAAGATGATTAATGGCAAAGACCAGTTTCTTGGAGAGACAATAGGAGCACCACCCTCTGCTTTTGAAGAAGCCAGACGTGGAATGGTACAGGGCTGCTGAAAAGTCTGACAGATTCAAAGAGGGGGCAGAAGGAATCATTGCAGCGTCATCAATCGCCAACCTGAAGCTGTGGCCAACATCCCTTGTTCACGAAAGACTTCGGTGATGACAAGGTGGATACCTTGGTCAAGACATTTAGACAGGTCCTCTCGTCCTCTGCGCTGGATGTTTCCAAAGTGGACCAAGCTCAAGAGTCTTCTCTACACAAGTTATCCCACAGTGAAGAAGCTGTCGTGGGAGGAAGTCAACCTGTCATTTGGGACACAGTGCCCCAATGTACTGGGACTCATTGACCTGTTCCTCACCCTTCCCGCCTCTTCAGCAGATGCTGAAAGGGGGTTTTCCCCACATGAAGTTTGTTAAATTGGATTGGAGAAGCAGGCTGTCTGACACACATCTGTCAGATCTGATGACAGTCTTGCTGGAAACCCCTGATGTGGACCAGTTTGATCCATCATCTGCAGTGAAGCATTGGAACCATGCTGGGCCCAGGGCAAGGAGGCCCAACATCATCACTGACATTGGTTACATTGATGATGACTCTGATGAGTCGGAGATGGATGAAGATGCAGTTTCCCAAATCCTGAAAGATCTCATTCACTGACACTGCCTGGGGACATTGTGGAGGACTCGAGAGTCGAGTCACCCGGCCGTTGAAAACGTCCAGAACCTCGGGATCTGATTTAGTACTAATTGAATAAAATAATTACGTTGCATCGTTAATTATGAAACTTATATTTATTTGTTCATTTTATGTGTAAGGAGCATTGCAGGTCAACATGCGAATTTGCATAAAAAGGTCGCATTTTGACGATGTCCACCAAAAATGGGGACTAGTGATTTTCCATGGGGATGAGAAATATATTAAGGCTACTAGTCTCCCTGGCGAGTGGGTTAAATTTCTTAATTTCGATCCCTCCATAAGGCTGCATGCCATACCCTGTCAAATGCCTTCTTGAAGTCAATAAAGACATGGTCTTTTTGGTGTTGCAAGTACTTTTCGCATAGGATTCTAAGGTTGAAAATTCGCTATGTAGTACTGTGTCCTGTTCGAAAGCCGGCCTGTTCTTCAGCGATGATGTTCTCCGCTTGTGGCTTGAGCCCGTTAAACTTCAACATGACTTTACTTGTGTGGCTGATCAGGCTGACTGTCCGGTAGTTTTGACACAATTGCAGGTTGCCTTTTTTGGAAGTGTGATGACCAGAACAGATCATTGATTGAGTCCACGGAGTAGGCCAATGTCCACTGCCAGATCTTATTGCAGATTGCTGTGAGGATGTTAGTCACAGCTTCTCCCAGCTTGTATTAATTCAGCTGGTGTGTTGTCAACTCCAGCTGATTTACCTTTCTTCAAGGATTTAACTGCAGCCTCCAATTCATCACGAAGAATTGGGAAGTTGTCCTCTTTGGTGTTCATAGAACAACCAAGTACTGCCGCATGTCCTTTGGTCTGGCTGCTTTATAACTAGGTGCAGTACTCTGTCCATCGGTTGATAATCTCTCTTTCTTCTGCGAGGCATTTTCCTGACTTGTTTTGGATGGTGTTTATTCTTCTCCCTCGTCAGATCTTTTACGACTTGGAATGCTCTTTTGTTATTGTTCTTGTTCAGGTTGTCTTCTATTTCGTTGCACTGTTCTTCTAACCATATTTCTTTCGCTTCTTGCTTGCCTTTTCTGATTTCTTTGTGTGTGTGTGTGTGTGTGTGTGTGTGTGTGTGTGTGTGTGTGTGTGTGTGTGTGTGTGTGTGTGTGTGTGTGTGCGTGTCTACATATATATATATATATATATATATATATATATATATATATATATATATATATATATATATATATATATATATATATATATATATAATGACCTTGGGTACCAAAAATGGGGTACTTATTAGATTCATCTATGGCCTGCCATAAAACAAATAAAATGAAAAGGGATGACTCAATAAAAGTTACAACGTAGACGTGATCCTATGAGTCGTTAGTTTAATCTTTCACCGATTAGCTTCGTTTAATGCCTGTTGATGTCGCATTAGGTGTGTCATCAAAATCCTGTATTTCCTCTCCCCGGCGTATCGATGTGTGACACTAGATCGCCTGGCGTTTGCGACTCTGTACCGACACTTATTATCACCTCGTGCGTTGCGGCGAAAACACGGCTGTTGTCTGTCTGAATCAGTTGACTGTCCCTCGTACTTACCGAGTTCGAACACCGAATCGTTTGAGCCACAGTCTGTTGAGGTAAAAACATTAATGAATATTATACTAGACAGATAATTACGGCAACCGTATATAGCGTATGCGGTACGCCGTGTAAACTCATGGTCTACATGGCGTATACTGTATGAAATGTAAACTTATGGTCTACAGCTCTTGTTTTCTGTGTTGTATCACAATAGCTGTAGCTCTTGTACCGTGAACTGGTTCACAATCGCTACAGTTCTTGCGTTGTGAGCTGGATTACAACTCTTGCAGCTGTTGTGTTGTGAGTTGGTTCACAATGGCCGCAGCCCTTGTTTTGCGAGTTAGTTCACAATGGCTGCAGCTCTTGTATTGTCAGATTGTTCACAACAGCTGTAATTCTTCTATATTCTGAGTTGGGGAAGAATAATGTTGCTAGCATGTAGGTGTTTCCATGTGTGGCAAAGGAAAACATGATTGCTCATGTTGCACAATGTATAATACATTACTGAGATTTGCCTGCAGCTGCACAGGACCACACTTGTTACCTTTTTCTATTGCAGTCACAAGAGATGTGTTCCATACTTGACGGAGTTTGCCGGAAGTGTAGGATCGTTGAAATATGTGTTGTATTGTGTGGTGGAATAGGAAGTTAGTTAGCTTAGATTTTGTTTTCACATTTGCTCGGTCAGGAGTAGATATATGGTGGATTTGGTACATATGTAGGATTTGAATCATCAGTGGTATTTGTGTAGTTATATATATATATATATATATATATATATATATATATATATATATATATATATATATATATATATATATTAGTTGTTCTTACGTCATAGGTCAAGGGGAAAAGGCGTCAAGTAACATTACTTCAATTATCTTGCTAGATAAATATATTAGCAGATGTTTGCAAGAATTTGCCTTTAAAAAACTAAAATGTCATTTCAATATTTTTTTCAGACAGACGTACGCCACATCTGCAGTAGAGTTTTTTTACAGGACCAAGAACAGCTCAGTAATAACACGGTAATATAGCATATGTCGCAAGCATCGAATAATGGGTGGAAAACGAAAAACGTATATAGGCCTGTTGTGTTTACTGACTTTCTGTGTAATCCTTCTGCTGAGAGTCAACAGTTTGCGACGGGAACTAATGCGTGCTGATACGTACAATGATATCGTTAGCGGCATATACAACGGAAAGAATACAAATGATATATTCACGCAGTCAATTCTACATGGAAGTATACGTTCTTTTACGGCTAATGTCAGTGACATAGACGTCGGACGTACAGAGTTGGAGCAATACCGCCAGTTTACTAAGATGGACAAGGTAGAGACACGAAGCTTCTCCACACCGGTCGAGTATTCGTACAAAGTGACGTTAATTGCCAACCGACCGACAACCGATGGCATCTTCATTCGAATAGATGAACATTATAACAAACATTATACCAGTGGTGGTAGTACCTTCGTCATAACCAGTAAACATACTGTAACAGAGTTATGTCCATACAGGGATATGTTCAACGGTACCTACTTCGTCTGGTGTCCGCCTATGACGCGGGGCGAACGTAGGGCAATCGCGGTGACGCTCCAGTATGTTGGTTTTGCAGCTTTTACCAGTAAACGCCCTTCAAGTTTCAACAAATTTGTGGAACATATCGATATTCGCTTAGACAGAGAGCCCAAGACGCCACAACCGTTAAATCAACCTGCGATCACGTCGACTCTCGAGAACTACATGAATAAAAAGGACATCGTGATGTGGTACAAAGAAAACGAAAACTGGCGTATCAAACTAGCGACAGGAGAACACTTCTTTTCTCTCGGAACACGCCAAATGTGTGATTGTGTAAAAGGAATGGGTCGCCTTATCATGATTGGCTCGTCCCATATGAGGTACACATTTACTTATATCGCGCGCATGTGTTATAACGCCCAACCGCCAGTGTTGATGGAACCAGTCGACAGAACGATTGCAAATATGGAATACTTGGCTACAAAATTCGAAGGAGACGTTGTAGACCTGACGACTAGACCAATTTTCAGCACCCCATTCCGACACAATGACGTAATATTCGCCCAGTGGGGTTCACACAATCTGGCTTTTAGAGGACTATCACACACGGCGACAACGGGATTACAGACGTACGTCAAAGCATTAGTTGCTATCAGAAACAAGACACAGATTATTCCGTCCAACTTCGTTGTAGTGACCCAGCCGCCATTCCCGTACCACGAGACGGGAAGTAGACGCGGTGGAGATAGAAACATTGCTTGTATCGCTGTCATTACGCGATTACTCAAGTCTATGCTGGCTCCACATCGGTTCAACGTCTTCGATCAGTTCAGCATTCTTCGGCCTCAGTCGGAGAATGACTTGTGTGTTGCACATTACATATGTCCGATGTTCAATGGAGAATTCAGCAACGATTATGGCGATGTTGGGATACCCGTCGCTAGATTAATGATAAACCATGTGTGCACAAAACAAGAAACTGTTCCATCCGAACTAAACTACTAGTACTACCACGTGTGCCCACTCGTAAGACTGCTAAAAGATATGTATGATCGCAAATGAGCCCGTATTATTATCTACATCCCACTGGTTTTCCGCGCATGCTCAAAAGGAGCAAACTGGGATATATTGATTGGATCTCGCGAGACTTTGGTGCAGCGAACTGTGCGCAGCTAAACTATTTCCGAAATTCGCTGTTCGGACATAATAACGAACTGTTCGGACATAATATCGAACTGATGATCTGTTATTTGACAAACGTAGGCCGTATCCAGTGAGAATTAAAAAACCTTGTTCAAAACCTATACTATTATAAGGAATGTATCCCATGCATGTAAGATTATCGTATTAAAGTAAATCCGTACGACGTACAGGTGACAGGTAAACCGTAAGAGTTGACACCGACGATGACGATGTTATCACGTTACGAACTCCCACCAGTGGCGCCACTACCCGTTTCACCACTGCCACAATTTACATGAAACTCATCAAGTCTCTTAAGAAGCATCTTTTTAAGACAGCATTTGAAGATTATTTATAGATTGATGTTTTACAAACGTTGTATCTTAAGCGCATCTGAACAGGTTTATATCCGCATATATGTCGATATATAAATAAAAGATATTATATTATTATTATTATAAATTCCCCACCAGTGGTGCCACTGACGGTTTTACCACTGCCACAACTTACATGAAACTCCCCACCAGTGGCGTGACTAACTATTTCACCACAACCAATCAGTCGTTTATACCACTCCGCAACTTTCCATTTTGAATTGATAATGAAGTTGTGGCAGTGGTGATATGCTGAGTGGCGCCACTGTTGGGGAGTTTGGTTACATTAATGATGGTTCTCTGTTGCTGACTCTTAAATGTTCAACCAGGTAAAATTATTAATGCCACTATGTGCAGGGAAGCTGTATTTTATAACCGTTGATTGACTATAATCTGTGGGTGTGTCATATGGGGTAGTTGCACTTGCAGACAAAATTAATTTATAAAATGATGAATTAGTATGCATACCAGACCTGGGATCGAGTACATTTTCATTAGTACAAGTACGGGTATGAGTACATTAGTGATGGATGAGTATGAGTACATTGCTAAAAGCTGAGTATGTGTATGAGTACATTCCTATGAGTACGGGTAAAACCATGAGTACATTTCTTTATGATAGTTCCATTCCCAAATATATGGTTACCTTTTACGAACCCCTCCCTTTTACAAACATACAAACATGGTATGACCCATAAAATCAGCTTTTGCTTGGAGTCCTTCCTTAAATGCAATTAACAATTAATAAACCACATGCTTTGATATAATAATACCCATTAAACCAATATCTTTGCAGTAAGTCTACCAGTGACTAAACATTACCCCCTCCCCCAAAACATGAACATCATTTGAAGGGGTAGAGGTGAGGAGATTTGTCAAAATTGGAACAATGGGGACGTGTGGCAATGTGAATAAAGTTTATTTGTCCTTGTTTTGAATAAAGACCACATAAGACCAATTTGCTGATGCATCAGTTCAGTTTGTCTTCTTTTGGTGCACAAAGGCAGTGTTGCATTTTATAATCTGTTTATATTAGAAGTTTGCAATTTATATTTTCTGCACTTAGACTACTGGTTGTTGAGAGGGTTAGCACAAGCCAATATAACTGTTAATAGATTGACACTTTTAGGTGGACATTATTTGAGTGTGAAACTCGCACACGGAATTGTTGCAGAAGTAATAGGTCGTTTGCTAATGAAACCTGCAACAGAGAGCAAGTAAAACGCAATAAAGAAACATGGTGTCACTCCTACATCAGCAAGTGACCTACTTAACCTACTATATGCAAGTCACTCAGGAGATGCAATCTACTGGCCGGTTTTGAATGCGGATATCAAAGAAGTCACAGACAGATGTGACAAGTGCCAACATGATGCCCCAGGTCAACAAAGAGAGACACTGCGACAACACACAATCTCTGATCAACCGTGGATGAAAGTTGGACTGGATATATTCACATACAAGTGAATTATCTCATTCTTGTGGACTACTACTCGGATTTCATCGAATTCGATCAATTAAGGGACACTACCGCCACAACTGTTATTGAAGTATGCAAACAGCAATTTGCGCGATATGGCATACTGGTAGTGGTCCAAGCCGTCAACGGGCCACAGTTCACAAGTAATGAATTTCAAAAGTTCAGTGATGAATAGGAATTCAGTTTGACCTTCAGTTCACCCTACAACTCGAAATCAAACTGCAAAGCTGAATCCACCATGCAAATAATGAAAAGACTGCTCAAGAGATCTGATGATCCCTGTCTTGCGCTACTAGAGTTCCGTAACACGCGGATTGTTGAGACGACAACAAGTACAGAGACTAATTAATCATCGCACGCGATCATTGGTGCCACAAGCACGACAGTGTTACGAGCCATATACAAACAAATGTATATGTGCTGAGAGTGAGAAAGACCGAAAACGCCAGAATCTACAACATCAGTACAACAAGAACGCTCGTGATTTGCCGCAGATCAAGACTGGAATGCCAGTTCTTATCAATGACATGGTTGACTCAAACAACAGGTGGAGAAAAGGAAGACTATGATGGCAACCTGCTTAGATGAAACCGTTTATTCTTGAGGCCAATACACAAGACTCCACGAGATGAAATAAATGAGAGAATATCACAACATCGAATCAACTCCAGCGAAGTATCACACAGAACAGACTTCACTATCAGTGCCACTGCCGCTCAACCCAATCGACAACACAACAGATGGAATCGACGCTATAAATACTGCCAATACTGCCAGTACACCACGATCTAATCTCTCTCTGCATCGAACAGGCTTTGGTCGTGAAATCGTGAAACCACCTCGATACCGAGACTAAGTCTGTGACAATGGACAGATGATTAACAATGAACACTTAATCTATCCGTATAATTACCTGATAGTAATTAGATTTTTGTGTTAACTATGCAGTCAACATCTTATGCGATATACAAGACAAGTTAGCAAGACTTGAACATTAAGTTGTATAATTATTCCTCCACAAGTAATGTGCTGTTACTTTAAAAATAAAAAAAGGGATGTTAATAAATTTATATTTTTCTGTGGACATTATTTGAGTGTGACACTCGCACATGGACTTGCAGAAGTCATGAGTCATTTGTTAATGAAACCTTAACAGAAAGCAAGTAAAACACAATAAAGAAACAATAACAAGCTCAAAATCCCCTTTGTACTTTTTCTGACTTGAGTCACCTTACTTCTACAGATACTTCAGAAAGTTTAATTTTGTTAACTACAAATAAATAAATTTTCTCAGCATATATTGAGAAAGTACTCAGATGTACTCGTAAAATCTGAGTACATTGAGTATAAGTATGAGTAAGAGTACATGCCCCATAAGTTATATAAATTCAAAACTGTACTCGAGTACTTCGACGGTGATATCCTGCTATATGCCGTACTTTGGGTCGGTTACCAAATCAACGTTTGCAATAACTTTTCATGTACAGTATTTCACTGCTAGTGTTTTGAATAGACAATGCCTGAATAAAAGATTCCACACATTGGGTAAATATGTAGGCCTTACTTACCGTAACATACAAGCAACATGTCATAACTCCAGAGACGGAAACCTTGAGAATAAAAGTGTCAGAATTTTTAAAATCTTGAAGATGTACACTTAATGGAAGAAGAAGAGTAGTTGAGTTCCGAGAGAAGTTCATGGAGTCACGCATGCACCTTGAGTTGAGCTAGTTGAGGCTTGACTGTATTATTATGTATAACTCGTAGTTGTAAGTGTAGCCGATGCATGCGTACATATGATTAATTATGTAAGTATATGTATGTATGTATGTATGTATGTATGGGTACTGGTCATAACGGCGACAGATCCAAAACGGCGACAACCAAAACAGCGACAAATCCAAAACGGCGACTAACCAAAACGATTGTCGCCGTGTTGGCTTTTCGCCGTTTTGGTTGTAGCCGTTTTGGTAGTCGCCGTTCTGACCTGTATCCTGTATCAGTGTATGTATGTATGTATGCATGCGTGTATCATGTATATATAGTCACACGTACGCTACCCATTACACACACCCACAGGGCTTACTAGTTATTCGGTAATCGCTAATTACTCTAATTACATAAAGTCATAGCCAGGATTATGTTATGACAAGTCAATAACTCAATACTGGTGACGTCTGACGGTCTGGAAATTTGTAATTACTCGTCCTATCAATCGTTGTCTGCCAATCACAGCATGCATGACAGTATGCCTAAACACTGGTGAACGCTAGGTTCGTATCTGTTTCGACAGCCGTGTTCTGTTGACTCACTTTTATGTTGTCTTCTGTCACGCGATATCGAATTTCGAGAGCCTTGCTGCCACACGTATGTTTACCCTCGCTTGTACAGGACAGAAACGTCGAACCTGCCGTGTCAAAGGTCGATACCAGTGATCTCGGCCTTTCGGGATCTCGGCCCTAGTGATCTCGGCCTGTTTTGGTGATCTCGGACTGGTGTCTGGTGATCTCGGCCTGGTCTCTGGTGATCCCGGCCTCGTGTTGCGATATGGAAATAAGAGTGTTTATGCCTTCGAAATAATTATAGTAGTAGTATGTACTTATTGTTCGGTATCTATGGTCGATGTAAAAAAATGTTTTTATGCTGTATAAATAAATATAGTTGTATAATTCACTCAATATGTCCTCGGAATGCCTCGTTTTCCGCCTATAAACTGTTCAGCCGAATTTTTAAATACAGAGTATACAGAGAAATATCGATAATAACGGACATAATATGTTTGTAACGAAAGCAAGCTTCTATGGTCTTTGATCTACACAACGTTTCCAACTGATTGAATCCTGAATCGTAGCGACCGCGGTTGTAAATGTGAAGCATTGTATGTCCATTCTATGAGACAGAGCTTTGAACATCAGCGGTTTCTAAATAAACATGGCTTCACTTTGATTAGGACTACAGGAATAACAATAGCTGAAAATAGGTTAATCCGTTAGACCCTACTAGCCGCGTTTCCCAAGGTTGCCATGAATGCTTTTAGTTGGAAATGAGGACTTGAGTAGATCTTGCGTCACTTCAGTCCAAGCCACTAGTTAAAAACACAAGTACAATTAAAATAACATTAAACTGACTCCATCCCTTTATTCAATAAGAGTACAATACATATAAATAGACGTAGATAGATAGAAATATCAAACGTTTCAACATCAATCATCCTCTGTCATCTGTGAGTTTTGCTGGACCAGTTCTACGGACGACTAGATGATGCTGATGATGATGATCTTCTTAGTAGGACATAACACCTCCGCATATACAACAGTGAACAGTGAAGGCTTAGGTTCCAGTGAGAATTAGTGCAGGCAATGCTTGAAATCTATGTGAAATGCGATCGTAATTCGGTAAATATTACAGTTAACCAAATTAACGGAAAAGATGATTGCAGTGCCAGTTATGTCGTACAATGGCTTCACACCAATTGTACTTGTGTTGGGGTTGTTGATCTCCCCAATCAAACATCGCTTTGTTGTGGCGGCTAAAGAAGAACACACCAGAATGAATGAATGGGCTTTATGTGACGAAGCGGTGCGCTCAGGTGGCAGACGGGTCGATTGTTGGGGATAAGACAAGCGGTCCAATCAGATGATTGGCCGATCAGAAGCGAAGGTAAGCCACCACCGGGGTATTTAGAAGGGGGGACTCACCACAAAGGTCAACATAGAGAGCGAAAACATGACTATTAGTTACAATAATCATTTGCGATCGCCGTACGATATGCAGTCCGAAGAGACTTGTATGAGTTGTTTGCGAATTGTCAATGCGCTCCAAGAGGCCTTGTTGTGCGATGGTTGCACCCGCTGGCAACACAGAGTATGCGGAACAGGTATGTCGAATATGTTATGCCGGTTTTCCATGTTGATTTAATTTGTAACGGAAACACAGAAAACTAAATTTGCTAGGTGGGAAAACCGTTC
This sequence comes from Lamellibrachia columna, assembly GCA_963662155.1. Lineage (NCBI taxonomy): Eukaryota > Metazoa > Annelida > Polychaeta > Sabellida > Siboglinidae > Lamellibrachia > Lamellibrachia columna. Next base: position 20,548,162 of record OY759275.1, read on the forward strand.
GTATTGACTACTGTATACAAGACCTTGTGGATGGTCTGAGTATCGGTTAGTTTATGTACATAACAGTTAAGGAAACTGTTCTTATCTGTTTAGAAAGGTTAATACTGATGGTGATAAACAACATTTACAAAACGATCTAGACAGATTAGTGAAATGGTCTGAGAAATGGCAGATGCTGTTCAATTTTGGGAAATGTAAATGCCTACATACAGGACATGGGAACTTGAATGTAAACTATAAAATGGGAGATACTGTTCTGGGTACTACTGTAAAAGAAAAGGACTTAGGAGTTACAATAAGCGCTGATATGAAAGTTTCAGAGCAGTGTGGTATTGCAGCTTCAAAGGGTAATCAAATTCTTGGATTGATTAGAAGAAACATAACATACAAGGGAAAAAAGTTAATTATACCTCTTTATAAAGCAATAGTTAGACCTCATTTAGAATACTGTATACAAGCATGGAGACCATATCGTAAGAAGGATATAGATACGCTTGAACGCACACAAAGGAGAGCAACAAAAATGATTCCAGAACTTAGAGACCTTAGTTATGAAGAACGCCTGAAAGAATGTGGTTTAACAACTCTAGAGACAAGGAGGTTAAGAGGAGATCAGATTGAAGTTTTTAAGATATTGAATGGGTATGAAAATATTGATAGAAATATGTTTTTCTCACTCAAGAAGGATAGCAGAACTAGAGGACATGAGGTAAAATTAGTAAAGGATCAATGTAGATTGGACATCAGGAAGCACTCGTTCTCACAGAGGACAATAAATGAATGTAACAAATTGTCTACAGATTGTGTAACTGCTAGCAGTGTGAATATGTTTAAAAACAAGGTTGACACATATCTCAGGAGGGCGGGCTATAAGTAGATGAACATTGTTGGACTCTCGATAAGCCAATGGCTTCCTTGTCCACTTGCCATCTGGGCCTTTGGCTTGGATGGCAAATCTTGTTAAATCTTGTTATCCACCCGCAATGTAACGTGAGTGAATTGCAAATTCAAGCCACTTTGAATATCCAGCAAACAATGAGTGTAGGCTATACGGAGGCTTTATCGTTGTGTTGTGTACTGGCAATTTAACAATTATATGTTTACCGATCTAATTGCTGTGTAACTTGAGCATGATGAAGGTTTCTGTTAGTGTCCCCTTCCCGACAATGGTGTCTACCTTTCCCTTTGTTCAAGCTTGTGTTAAACAGTAATGTCTGCTTTCACGCGGGCTCAACAGAGCAACTCATTGTTTCACTTCCATTTCGACAACAGCAATCCAGTAAATCCTACAACAGTCTTCCTTTTATGTGCTTTGTGCACTGATTGGATTGTCACCCCACCAGATCTTAGAAAATGTATATCGTAATGTAATGTTAGTATTTAATTATTAAATTCGCAGGTATGAGCAGAACCACTTACAGACATCTGGTGAAAGGATCGGTTGACCTTCCCCACTGGAGATGCATCAAGTGCCTTGTTGCATCGAGGAACCCATGGAGGCAGAGGATGACAGGCAGATCGCACCACATGTAAGTTGAGGTAACATATAAGTGCACCAAAAAGAAATGGGCGGCTCTCATTGTCAGTGAAGCCAACAATGCAACATTGAATTTCATAAACACATCTTACACATTTTCATCTCCCATTTCCCGCCAATATTTGAAAAAATAAATCTAAAAAACGCAATGTCCTGTAGTATGGCATGAATGTAGACATTTGAAAGAATTGTTTACTGCTACAAGTGTGCATTCATTACGCGGTTAATTTTTGTAATGCGCCAGAATGTGTCTTTTTTGAAGGTGCACACACCGCGGCCGCCGCCACTACGACACGCACCGGTAGCCCCAGTAACACCCACTGCTCCCCTGGCGAACAGCTCAGTCGACTATTTTCATCTGGGCTTCAGTTTTGGCGGCAACAACACGGCAACAGAGACCACGGGGGTAATTCCTCTTTTTTTACTTTTTCTTCTTCGTGGGATGTGTTATGCAAATTACGGTGTGGTTATTTAACTTACTCCAAATTAACAATTAAATTAATTCACTGACTGATTGTGATCGCTTCCTTTCAGCTGTCGCATGTGATCTTGGAATCGACATGTCTGTCGGATGGGCCCGGTGATGCTACGACATCCCTGGATGCTTCAGTGGCGATTCTCGAGACGGCGTGTCCGACGCTTTGCAGGTAGAGTCAGTATGTTATAATAAGCATCCACTATCAGCTAAAAAATTTACATATTGTAATAAATGGAAATTAATGGGTTGAACTGAAGCAACGGGCATTAACAATGTGATGGTGATGAAAAATACGACTTTTTTTTCAGAATACTACTGACATGGAGCTGACCCTTCCACCAATGCAAGAGCCAAGGGTTCTCCAAGAAGACAGCATCGCTGACGTGACACCCGGACCCTATGAGTCTGCCACTGAAGACACAGGAGATGTCGAGTACAAAATCCAAGAAGACACCACCATCCGTGGACTGCACAAGCTGTTTGACGACGTTGGCTTCTCGTACACAGTGAAAAGCAGAAGCCGTAAGTTAACAACAAATTGTTTATGACACCTTAATTTAGTTGAAACCAACCCTACCAAAAGAGGTAAATACGACACGAAATGACAATCATGCATATATTTGTTGTTGTAGCAAAATCAACCATATGGCGGTGTTGCGTCAGAAATGCGAAAGTCACGTGCAAGTGTACGGTTAAGCAGGTGGGCGAAACTTTCACACCCGGCGCCCATCCACACGCGCACCCCCCTGTTCCCGGTGCAGCCCGTATCTCGAAAGAGATAAAAGAACAGGCAAAAGAAAACGTCTTCTGGTAAGTATCAGTTAGCCAATTCTGACAGTTACATTCTGACCGAATATTGTGGTAAATGTTCATGCGATTGCTGCATGTATCGACTGAAACTGACTAGCATAAACTATGCATCGTACTGTATATATATAATATTACTATGTGTGTTTCAGTCCCGCCATTGAGATCGTGAAGGCCGTCGTGAACAAGCACATTGGAACTGCGCCGTGTCGAAACATACCCCAGATTGACTACTTAGTACGCAACGGCAATTACGCGCGACAGAAGGCACGTCCCCAGGATCCCGCTGTCTTGGATTTCACCCTGCAAGATGAATATATCGCTGATGGATTCCTGCAGCGCGATATTCAGGTATGTTGCTTCACGAAATAACCACAGTTTTACTACTGCGTGTAAGTTTTTTCGTGTACATCTCTGCCGTGTTGTAGAGCCTTTCAATGGGTCTGTATTTATATTACTACATGTATATTTTGGACGATTTTGAAGCGTGTTTCATGCTCTTCAATAAAACAGTAGTTTTTATCTACTAAGCCTACCTAGTAACCCTAACCTGACCTGTTTTAGATCGAAGGACAGAGGCACATTGTTCTGGCGACTGCCAAACAACTCACTCTTCTACAGAAAGCCAAGCGTTGGTATGCCGATGGCACGTTCAAGGTAGTACGGGAGCCGTTCATGCAGCTGTGGTCGATGCACGCCTTCGTCCGGGACGGTGACCACATGAAACAGGTGCCAGTGCTCTTCTGTTTGATGTCGCGACGCCGCACAAAAGACTACAAGGCTGTGTTGCAGGCTGTCCTTGGCGTTATCCGTGGTCCACCAGCGGTAGAGGAAATCGTTATGGACTTCGAACGAGCTGCGTGGAGTGCGGCTTCTAGAGTTGTACCTGACGTTCATTGCCAGGGCTGCGCATTCCACTGGGGACAAGCCGTTTGGAGGAAGACGCATGAACTTGGCTTGCGCCGAGCGTACCTTAACGACAGCGACACGTTCAACTTCTTGAGATGGTTGAGCTGATGGCCTTGCCTCTGCTCAGAGCCGAGCACATCACCCGAGGTAGAGTGCATATAGATACATTGATTTGAAGGGGCTTTAGACAGCAGAACGTCTTTTTTTTCAAAATGACCAGTATCTACATGGTTAACAGGTTAACATATTAAGACCACTTAGATATTTTCTAACACATTAACATATTAAGGCCACTTTGCTATTTTTACTGACGCGCTTGCGTGAAATGTTTTTACCTATATTTTTGTTGTCACATTTTTCTGCAAAACATGAAATTTCATTTCAGTCTTCACTGTGCTTGAGTCTAAGGCCACAACAGAACCACTGCATGCCTTGATGGCCTACATCAGGGAGACGTGGATTGGAAGTCATGTTTGGCCTCCTACCAGCTGGTCGGTGTTTGGGCAGAGCGTGCGCACCAACAACGACTTAGAGGGGTGGCATCACGGATTCAACCGCAAAGGGAGACAGCAGATGCAGTTCTACCAGCTGACGGGTCTACTGTTCGACGAGGCAGCGAAGATTGAGGTCACTCTGCGACTGGTGTCCGAGGGGAAAGTTCGAAGGCACCAGAAGAAAACCTTCAAGGAACTACAGGGGAAGGTCTCCCTCCAGTGGGATCTTTACAGGGCGGGCGACAGGACTGTTATGCAGTGCCTGAAGACACTTTCACGTTTATATGGCCCCGTCGTGCATTAATCTGTCGTGCACTATCTACTCTGTTTCTGCTCTACATCACTTTATTTGATTTCGACGAATTATACAGCGCGAGTTCCATCTATAGCGCTCGACGATGGGCGATAACAAGTAACGTCTAAAACGCGCAGATATACGGCAGAGTCCCTGCCAACATTACAACAAATAATCGTCGATTTATGTTCAGGGCGTGAACAACAAAATAAAAACGTAAAATTAATTTTTGACAAATCGTCCAAATCTATGAAGTATCACCGTCTACGACATATGTGACTTGTGACATAACGACCATCCATACGCATATCGCAACATTGCTTAAAAGTGGCATAACAACTCTTAATTATGTATTACAACACGAGGCCGAGATCACTATAGAGACCAGGCCGAGATCACCAGAGACCAGGCCGAGATCACCAGAGACCAGGCCGAGATCACCAGAGACCAAGCCGAGATCACATAGACAGTCTTAATTATGTATTGCAACACGAGGCCGAGATCACCAGATACCAGGCCGAGATCACCAGAGACCTGGCCGAGATCACCAAAACAGGCCGAGATCACTAGGGCCGAGATCCCGAAAGGCCGAGATCACTATGATTCTCAAAGGTCGAGGCCGCATACGTTTACTTCCGCTCAGAACCAATATCAAGATGGTCCGGCTACGTGAAGGCGCCGTCAAATTTATCACGATTTGCATGCTTTTCGTAACTTTTCTTCCAGTGACACATGCAGCTATCGATGTAACACGAAGCAGAGGCGTAGACAAATCGCAGTATATGCATTACGATGAACTCGGTGAGGTTTTAAGAAAGTTAACATCTACGCACCGTAACGTGTCGAAGCTGCATTCCATCGGACGTAGCGTGGAAAACAGACATTTATGGGTCGTTCAGATTAGTGACAAAGTCGACGAAACGGAACCTGGAGAACCGATGGTGAAATATGTCGCCAACATGCATGGAAATGAGCCTGTGGGTAGACAGCTCATGATTTACCTTGTCGAATACCTGCTCGTCAACTATGGCAAAGTTGACAGGGTGACCGACCTGATTGACAACACCAACATATTCATCATGCCCAGTTTGAACCCAGACGGGTTTGAGATCTCCCAACCTGGGGACTGTAAAGGTACTACAGGTCGGAATAATGCGAACAGTGTTGATTTGAATCGCAATTTCCCGGACCAGTTTCACCCGAATGATAAACTGACACCTTACGAACCAGAAACAGCTGCAATGATCAAATGGATAACATCAAACAAGTTTGTGTTGTCTGCAAACCTACATGGAGGCACAGTTGTTGTGAGTTACCCATACGATGACTCAGCTGGGAACGTTGAGAGTGGATATTACAGTCGGAGTCCAGATGACAGTGTTTTTCGACATCTGGCCACAGTTTACGCCAATCACCACGAAACAATGCGCACCACCTCTGTTTCTGCATGTCCAGGAAGTGAAAACGAATTGATTGGTGGAACAGTCAATGGTGCAAAGTGGTATCAGGTTTCTGGTAAGTACAACTGCTCTGTTACTTTGACTGGTTTTGTCCAGCGTTGGCAGGAAAAAACCCATTGGGTTAAAGCTGGCTATGATTTGGATCAGACAACATCACTGCTCTCAGTCAAATGTGATATCTAAATACTTACAATACAATCCATGGCAGATCTTGGAGGCACACAACCTCTATATTGCCCCAGACACATAAGGGTAATCAACATAAATGTCTTCCTTTCCTCTGCTATGTCCCTTTTCAAATCCTTGATCTGCTCCTGACAACTATTTAATGAGTTACTTGTGGCCCACCTTTTCTGTACGGAGTCAAGACAAAACACAAACCTGGAGGAATGAACGAAATTTGAGAACCGACATCTACTTGAATTGTCCATTTAAAGATGTAGAGGATGAACTACCTTGGTCATATTTTTAGACATCAAGGGATGCAAAAATAGATACTGGAAGGCAAGGTCAATGGAAAACATACCAGAGGGAGACCAATAGCATCCTGGTTGGATGAAATCTTAGAAGTTGTCTCTGGGCAACTGAATGAAGCTCTGACATTCATCACCTAAAACCCCGCAATGGAGACGGCACCTTCTTCTTCCCCTTGCTCCCTTGCGGGGTGGGGTTCAAGTCACTTGGTAGTTTCTTCCACTTTCATTGTTAATTCTCTCCATCTCCCTGTTGTCTTCTGCGAAGGTCTTCCACTCATGGCTGTTCGTACCTGCCTTTTCAAGAGACGACACCTTGATGGTGATGAATTGTGCTTCAGTACACATTGTCACATGGTCATTCTATTAATTAACTCCAGTGCAGGCAGTTACTTACATGTGAACCCTCTGTATTTTGCACAGAGACAGTAGTCTCCATATTTTTGGTCTTTGTAAAAATCTCAGCAGAGGACAGGCAATGCTGGCAAGGACTGTGTGTGAACTGCACCTCTATGACTGTACCGGTCAAGGGAATAAAGTACCGGTCAAGGGAATAAAGAAAGAAAGAAGGAAAAATGTCAGTAATATATATCATGAAGACAAGACAGTAAATACCATGGTATTTACTGTCTCGTCAGAAATACCTTTCTAGCTGTTACAACGTTGGGCTTTCAGTCAAGAGAACCCAGGTTCAAATCCTCTTGCTGTAATTTTGAAGCTTTGGCAATTTTGTTCGTCCCAAGTTGCCACAGATCACTCAGCTGTATAAATGAGTACTTGGCTACAGACAGATGGACATCTGAAAGAATAGTCTTCGCCCAGTAATTGCAGCATGGCTGAAAACTTCCCAGAGAAGCCAAAATGGCGTTGGGATGAACAGGTCTGCCAGTGGGCGCGTAAAGTGTAAAGCGCTTTGAACAATCCCAAGGACTGGATACCGCGCTGTATAAGAATATATCTTTATTTAGCGTACCTTTATGTCTAAAACATCAGAAGCTGTCAGAAACTTTGACAACTGTAGATCGACTATTGTCTACGAGTGCATCATGTGGCCTAGTTGCACTTGCATGCAGACAAATGTTCATTTATAAGATGATGAATTAGTATGCATATGTGTGTAAACAGTGTGATACCGAATGCAAAAAGACAGGTTTCTACAGTGATGCTATACATTGTACTTTGGTATAGTTACCAAATCAATGTTTGCAATAACTTTTCATGTACAGTATTTCACTGCTAATTATATAGTTAGCATCTTGCTTATCTCCACTCTTGTAGTCTCATTCTCCACTCTCGCATTCTCATTCTCCAATCAATGTAGTCTCATTCTTCACTCAATGTAGTCTCATTCTCCACCCTTGCAGTCTCATTCTCCACTCTTGTAGTCTCATTCTCCAATCAATATAGTCTCATTCTTCACTTTTGCAGTCTCATTCTCCAATCAATATAGTCTCATTCTTCACTCAATGTAGTCTCATTCTCCACCCTTGCAGTCTCATACTCCACTCTTGCAGTCTCATTCTCCACTCTTGCAGTCTCATACTCCACTCTTGCAGTCTCATTCTCCACTCTTGTAGTCTCATTCTCCACTCTCGCAGTCTCATTCTCCAATCAATGTAGTCTCATACTTCAATCAATGTAGTCTCATTCTCCACCCTTGCAGTCTCATACTCCACTCTTGCAGACTCATTCTCCACTCTTGCAGTCTCATTCTCCACTCTTGTAGTCTCATTCTTCACTCAATGTAGTCTCATTCTCCACCCTTGCAGTCTCATTCTCCACTCTTGCAGTCTCATTCTCCACTCTTGCAGTCTCATTCTCCAATCAATGTAGTCTCATACTCTACTCTTGCAGTCTCATTCTCCACTCTTGTAGTCTCATTCTCCACTTTTGCAGTCTCATTCTCCAATCAATATAGTCTCATTCTTCACTCAATGTAGTCTCATTCTCCACCCTTGCAGTCTCATACTCCACTCTTGCAGTCTCATTCTCCACTCTTGCAGTCTCATACTCCACTCTTGCAGTCTCATTCTCCACTCTTGTAGTCTCATTCTCCACTCTCGCAGTCTCATTCTCCAATCAATGTAGTCTCATTCTTCAATCAATGTAGTCTCATTCTCCACTCTTGCAGTCTCATTCTCCACTCTTGTAGTCTCATTCTCCACTCTCGCAGTCTCATTCTCCAATCAATGTAGTCTCATTCTTCAATCAATGTAGTCTCATTCTCCACTCTTGTAGTCTCATTCTTCATTCATGTCAAATTACAATAATTATGGATCCTGCTAATTAAAAAGGGGTGCACTCTAATTAGGGCATGTACGCTTAATAGGTCGAATACGGTACTTAGATATGACCCTTGTGTATCTACCAGTCTACAAATAATAGTGTTGCTGATTCGCTGGCAGTTGTGTATACTACGCATGAAAGACATGTGTATGATCATCATGCATTGCAAGTTAACACAATAAAGCAGAATTTACTTATTTAGAGTTGTGTCAGATGTGACTCTGTCCTGGCTAGCTCCCAAGGCCTCTCTCGGGGGGGGGGGGGAGACAACATTATTCAGTCAGCCTTCACATACTGCCTAACTATGTCAACAACACTAATGGGTAAAACAGTCACAGCTATTGAACTTCAAGTAGCTTATGTTTGTTCTAAACAAACTTGTTAGTATCCGGGTGAAGTAGATGTTTCATGCAAACAAACAGACACATGGTACGTGATCCTGGTGACCATGCTGTGTCGTCACTGTGTCGTCAGTGGTCACGGATGTCACGCTATGGCACATGTATGCTGAATAAACCATGTCTGGTTAAATAATAGAAACAAATTATCAGTTCAACCATTATAGGTACTTACAAAAAATTACCAGAATATTACATTAATGCATAGTTTTGTTTTAAAAAATAATAATAAATAGTTGACTTTGATCATAACTTGCAAGAATGTGAAAAAAAATTGTAGCCTTCTATGCTATTGTATATAGAATTCACGGGTGTCCATCAGGTGCCCGCCCCTTCTTTATTCCAACCAGATTTTTTCATCGCGTCAGAATTACAGACAACTTTCTATGGTGTGAGTGAGATCATCCAAACCTGCCTGGACAGCAGCTGTTGACAAGCTTACACACCTATATATAAACAAAGACGATTGTTCTTGAAAAGCAGAATGTTGCCTGGAGAAACTGCCACAGTGACGCCATCCATCTCAACACTGATGAGAATCACAGTAATTTTAATGTTTTCCTTGACTCCTGGGTTGATGCCCTCGAAGTGGTTGTGGAGAAGAGACACACTTTGTGCGCACTGTATGATAGCTGATAGGTAATACAGAACGAACCGATTGCCAGAGTCGGTGTGCAGATCCAGGTGAAGATTAAAATGTCTGAAATGCGACATGCAGTGTTTTGTTCGAAGACGAAGCCTGTGTTAGATCAAAAAGACACTACCTCAAGACAATGACCTCCATGTCCAAGTCAAGTCTTGAGACATTTTTCTGAATTCCAAGTCAAAATGGGCAAATGGAGTCAAACTCATTGTAAGAGTCATACAAGTGAATGTCAAGCTAGCATATCAACGGAAGTCATACAAGTGAAGGCCATGCAAGCTAGCATGTCAACGGAAGCTGCTATGATACAGAGTTTACACAAAGGCAAAAAGTAAACACCCTCTTGCGAATGGGTGAAGTGTTTCAGGAAACAAAACCGTCAGTTTCTTCGGCATTGATTGCTTTGGAGAAAACAAATAGCATACACGCCACCCCTGACTAGTGCAAACTGTAAACAGAAATGCGTAAGACCCACAAATGAATCCATATGATTATCTGCATCCGCTGGTGTGCAGTGCATGTAATTAATTGCATCTCACAAGATTTTTGCACAGCTGACTGTGAACAACTGTTTTTATGAAAGTGTTTTGAATTGATGAAATGTTATTTGCATGTCATTTGACAAACATAAGTAAACTGTCAAAGTTGGCACACATATGAATCAGGGCAGAACCTATCCTGAAGAAATACAAGAAAATTGGTGAGGAAAACTGTAACCTCATGTCATTTGTTGATGATGAGTAACAAATCACGCTGCGATACTAAGCAAAATGAGATACAACTTGTTTTCTGCTGGGATGACATGGGCATGATAGGCATTGATAGCACGGGTTGGTGGGTGGGAAACAGAGAGAAATGGGAAGAACAAGCAGAAGGCATATACTGTTGTTGCCATTACAATATTTTCATAATAATCATAACAAGTTTTATTAATAGTTTATTGTTGAAATTTCTGCTGTTGTTGTAAGCCATTTATTTTTTAGGTCATTTGAATAACTGTTAAATGACACGTGTCCTACTCACCTAAAGAACAACAATGTCCCATTAATTAAGGTTTTTGATTTTTTTTTAATATCAATTAAAATAAATGCTGTCAGACCTAATTGAACAAATGGTGCATCAGGAGTGACAGACAATAAAAAATCCTACAAATAACATTTATAAACACAAATAAAAGTGAACACTTCCACCACCACCAAAAATAATTTCAGACTAAGCCAGTTTTATAAATCCTACAAAAATAATTTATTAAATCAAAGCACCATCATGCATAATCTCTGTGTGACCCATCCTCGCCACCAGGGGCTTCTGACTACATCAGTACCCCTGGCAGATCTACCCTTGCCACCAGGGGCTTCTGACTACATCAGTACTTCTGACAGATCGGCCTGTTGAAACAAGATATTGCTTACTCAGATTTGCAGGGTTCGCATGCGAGAATTTAACTTTAATTTGTAGTGAACCTGTTGTTGCTGGTCAGACAGGTAATGATGATGAATGGCGGGAACGCTCTTTGATGACCAAGACAGCAATTGTGGTGAAGTACAAGTTAATGATTCATCATACATCCACACATAGCATGCCACGTGGGAAAAAACTGACAAATCAACGTGTGAAAAGGTCGATCTGCCAGGGTACTGTAGGGATCAAACCACTGTAGAGAATTGCAATAATGGCCATGTTAACGTTTTGTCAGATTATAAGAAAACGTGACCATCAAAAATTCTTAAAATTTTTCACAGCAACTGCCATCTTCTCATTGACATGCTGACCAAATTTTGTAAAAATCACGTACCTCCAGCTCTTTTAAAATGCCCCGATGTGTGATGCCCATTCATTTTGACAAAAATAGCCATGTATTCATGCGCCCACGTGGCCCATAGCAGAATAATTCCCTTCAACTGTTAAACTCTCAAAAAATGCATTATTTCACAGCCAATAGGTTCTACAAACAAACCTGTGAATATGCCTGTTCAATTACACTTATGTCACATCATATGAATTGTTTAAATGCACATATCGCAATTTAATACGCCCTACATTCGTGTGAAACAATAAACAGGAAGGTCAACAGTGGTCTTACCCCTGTAGTACTTCTTCCACCATTGGGTAGTTCAGATGGTGTGACCCCTGTAGTACTTCTACCACCATTGGGTAGTGCAGGTGGTGTGACCCCTGTAGTACTTCTTCCACCATTGGGTAGTGCAGGTGGTGTGACCCCTGTAGTACTTCTTCCACCATTGGGTAGTGCAGGTGGTGTGACCCCTGTAGTACTTCTTCCACCATTGGGTAGTTCAGATGGTGTGACCCCTGTAGTACTTCTTCCACCATTGGGTAGTGCAGGTGGTGTGACCCCTGTAGTACTTCTTCCACCATTGGGTAGTGCAGGTGGTGTGACCCCTGTAGTACTTCTTCCACCATTGGGTAGTGCAGGTGGTGTGACCCCTGTAGTACTTCTTCCACCATTGGGTAGTGCAGGTGGTGTGACCCCTGTAGTACTTCTTCCACCATTGGGTAGTGCAGGTGGTGTGACCTGTAAGTGAAAGTTGATTTGCTGGGACAGAGCAGCGATATATCTAACACAGTGTCACCACCGCTTTAAACGTATAATAACACGCATGCACACACTCTCTCACTCACTCACAAACTCACACACTCACTCACTCACTCACACGCACACACACACACACTATATTTAAATATATATCCAGTGCAATAAATACTCCACCTTCTATTAATTTGATTTAAATAACAATCTCACTTAAATAAGTGAAGTAAGTAAATGTGGCCATCAAAAACATATGTAACGCCACAGGGGGTGGGGGTATGGCTAAGTTTTACAGAGCGATACAAGGGGGAGGGTGTTTACAATACCATTCCGTAACACCACCGGGGTATGTGTTTCGTTTCACAAGCAATCACTGACAAATGAATTCGATTGATGGAAGCAAAATTCACAATTTGCACCTGCAATTTATGTCACTAGTAAGAGTATCACAATTTAGGTAGGTTCACGCAGCACGCTGTGGGACAGTCCATTGATCCTGGGGGGTAGTCGATGAGTGGTAATTTGGGAGGGGTTCTGTCCAGCATTACGGAAGAAAGAGACACTAAAAGCTGTTGGTCCCTTCTATCTGATGATAATTATCCAGATGCAGACATAAGGTGTCAAATTTCTGAGAAAAGATGTTAAATAATTTTTGAATGGCCCCTTAGTTTATAAGAATGTTGTCATTATGGTGTCTAGAGACTGTTTTGCAGAGGAATAACCCAATTTAAAGTCTAAGGCTTATTGCAACGATTTATTAAACTGTCATGTCAATCACAGCAGTTTATTTTGTTGTCCAATTTATCAGGTGACAGGAAAGTTTAGGTACTTCTTGACATTGTTAGGTCATAGACTGGCATGTAGTCACGTTGAAAAAGCACCGTAGGGAGGAATTATTCATCTCTGCAAAACACGTCTAACTCATCCAAATATATTATTGTAAGTGGACATTTTAATTTTGAAAGGTGGGGACTTGTCACAGAAGCTCTTCTGAGTCCCCAAGTAAATTTTGCTGTTGTTTTCCCACCAGAACCTGTGCCATTTGTCCACTATTTTGTATGGAAATTTTTTGGGGAAACACAAAATATAAAAATTACTGTCATATGGGAGAATACCAGAAAATGCTGGCTCTTGTCCACATTGATTTTATTGTCTGCTCATTAGAGAGATGTCTACGTGGGGAAACATGGTTCGGGCCCCAGGATGGCAGCCAACCTGGTTGCTTCATAAGAATTGCATGCAACTGGCAGACTCATCTAGCACATGGCACATGGGTGTAGGAAGTTGGAAATGTGTGTCTTTGTGTAATCTGTCATGGGCTCAGAGACCTGGTGCCTGGTCTCTATCTATAAACCCATTTAAAAAACACCAGGACTGTTAACTATGGAAAGGGCAGTTTGGAGTAACAGTAAAGTTAATTTAATTAATTTATTCATTTTTGTTAATTAAACCTAGTGGACGCAGGTTGCCTGAGAGTCGATATGAAGGATTTGGGAGAAGTATGTACTACGACTTGTTTTGCCAATTAATTTAACATGTCATTTACATATTGCTTTTCAAACAATGCATTACCAATACATAATTTGTTAATTATGTATTGTAATTATGTACTGCATGCTTAGACTACATAATAAAACTAAAATAGTATAAATTATCACATATTATTATATTATGATTTACATCCAATGGAAAAGCAATTTAAAACAAATAACTTAAGGATGAAATATTAAAAAAATCTTCGAAATACAACTTGTGTATGCCCTCGAAACTAGAAAAAAAAAATACTGTATTTAATGTATTTTTTGTCTGAGCCTACAGTGCCCTGCACACATACACGTCTTATGCAGGTGACACAACATGTTTTATGTTCCAGGTGGTATGCAGGACTTCAATTACGTCCACAGTAACTGCTTCGAGGTGACAATTGAACTGAGTTGCTGCAAGTACCCTCCAGCGCACACCCTACCGTCGCTATGGCAACAGAACAAAGAGGCATTGCTTTCGTACATGGAACAGGTACTTAATGGTTTGACACTTCATCATCCCACGCTGGGTTTGGTTAGTCAATCTGTTTAATTAGGAAATCACAATTTTGGTTAGGAACTCAGTCTCGGCACTGTTTTGATTGTGATTACATAAATAAAATTTGAGTATGATTGCAATTTTAGCAATTTAGTTACAATTACATTATATTCAATATCCTTGTAAAATACCACTTAAAATAACTTTAAAGTAGATTTTATTAATTTCCAAGAAATTCAGCAAAACTTGAAGAGTCTGTTAACATAAGACATGTTGTGTTGACCAGGTGCAAGTTGTCATGTCAGTGTCAACATGATAGCTGCCTCCACAATTAGATTTTTATGCTCATCTCATTTCGGATTCATTTTGCAAAACAATTGAACCTATCTAGTATCAACTATGACAGTAATGACATGCTAGCTCGTTTGTGCATATGCATGTGTTATTTAGCTTTGATGAATTCATCTGAGAAACTGTTAAATTAATTTCTGTTCAATCAAACTGTGAATAGCTTAAGTAGCATATATGCTACATAAGCAGTATATATGCTACTTAAGTAGCATATGTGCTACATAAGCAGTATATATGCTACTTAAGTTTTTCACACAGTACAGATTTAATAACAATGAACCTGTTTCACAATGTGCTAAATGAACTGCTGCGTCAACCTTTATGATTATACCTTGGGTTTTCAATGTGACTCTTTGTGTCTAAAAACTCTCTATTTGTAAGGTCTAACAATTTGCTGTTGTCCTTTGTCATAGGCTCACATTGGTATCAAGGGCTTTGTTGTTGACGCTGACTTGTTGAAAGTCATTCCAAATGCTGTCATCAGCGTACGAGGCATCAACAAGACTGTCACTGCAGCCAGCTATGGTGACTACTGGCGTCTCTTGGTGCCTGGTGTCTACACCGTCTCGGCATGGTCCCCGGGGTAAGAGAAACGTGATAGATATTTTGCTGCATGTATATTTGGGGGTTATCAATCAACTGTCATCAAAAATGTTTAAACTGATTTTGCTGCGATCACTGTGATCACAATTGTAATGGTTTGTTCTGGATTATACACTAAATTCCAATCATAACAGAAAATTACATCATGCTGAAACAGCTTGCTTGAAAAACATTAAGTTTACATGAATTAAACAAATATTTTTTTTTACTTTTTATATAAGAACAAGTAACGACTAGTATAATACATCCTTCCAAGCGAAACATGGTGGCGAGTTTTGGGACTAAGGATTTGGCTAGCAGAATCACAGGCAGATGCATTGCGCAGCGATTGATTGATTGTTGTATTGATTTGTATTTAATGTTGTCTAGTGTAGATTATTAAAAGGATGTCTTCAATTACTGGACCAATATTTTGCAGGCCTGTACTGAGCTCCGTGTCAATCACCCGCGAACCACTAGAATCCCTTTTCTTTACCTTTTTATAACAACCAAAACTCGTAGAAATGTAGCCATCAAATTACAATAATTTTTCCACTAACACGTATACATGATAGGCAATGTCTGTATAATTATGTGCTTTGCGTCACACAAAATGATGAATATTTTAAGCAACAAAGTTAGTCCCTGTTGTTGATCACTCAACTGTGTAAAAGCCGGCCCATGTGGAGTGTGACCTGAAAAGGTAGCTGTAATCATTCATGTACAGTGTAATAAGAATATGCAATTTCCATTATACAATCCATGAATTGTAAAACTACTAAATGAGGTTTCGAATAACACTAGGTATATTCAGTAAACCGGTCTAGTACAACAACAGCACAAATTATGTTAAATTCAAATACAATAGTTGAAATCCTTACAGATCATCTCTCTGTGATGATGACAGTCACTACTCTCGACAAATGTTTCTCGGTTCTGTAGTTCCAATTACTCCACCACACAGAGCAGTGGTAATGGGAACGTGTATTGTAACCGTTTGAATTGGATTGTGTAAACACAAAATCCTAATCATAACGGAAAATTACGTCATGTTGAAACACCGTACTGTATATGTAATGTAAAATATAAAATAACAGGTAAAAAGGATTTTTTTTATAACTGAACAGAAGTAACAGTGATTGTAATTGAGCACTGCCACTGCACAGTCGTAATTTTATTCAGCAAAGCAAGTTTTAAAAACTTTCTAGATGGAATAATTTTTGTAATGGCTTTCATGATGTTTCATTTATATTATTGAATTTCAATACGATTATTATATATTAAGACAACTGCAACCAGTGGGTGATGTTTACAACAGATATAAAAAAGCATAATCATAAAAAACCTTAAAATATACATTCCATAAAAATAACATAACAAAATATACATAACCTTACACAAAAGTGATCTAATGATCTTGTTGAATGATCTAGTGATCTTGTTGAGTGATCTAGCGATGTTATGGAATGATCTAGTGAGGTTATTGTGTGATCTTGCTGAGTGATCTTATGTGCTGTTCCAGGTACAAAGTACAGACAAAGCATAAGATCCATGTTCAGAAGGGTCCAGCCACCGACGTGAACTTTGAACTGTCACCTCTGGAAGGTCAACCTGTGTTGAGCTATGAAAGCTCGTACCATGATCTTAGCAAGAGATCCGTGGATGACTCAACAGATCGAATAAATCTACTGAATAAATCAGGGTAAGTGGGCAGAAGAATTGTAAATTGTAGTCAGAATTGTTTTATATAAATGGTGGTTACTCATAGTTGTAATAGGTTTTAATAAATTACAGCTACTGCCTAATTGTAACTACAATTGTGACAAATATGTCTGAATTTGGATACGTTGCTTTAGATACTGGGTTTTATGTACAAGTTGCTTTAGATACTGTGTTTTATGCACAAGTTGCTTTAGATACTGGGTTTTATGCACAAGTTGCTTTAGATACTGGGTTTTATGTATAAGTTGCTTTAGATACTGTGTTTTATGTATAAGTTGCTTTAGATACTGGGTTTTATGTATACGTTGCTTTAGATACTGGGTTTTATGTATACGTTGCTTTAGATACTGGGTTTTATGTATAAGTTGCTTTAGATACTGGGTTTTATGTACAAGTTGCTTTAGATACTGTGTTTTATGTGTAAGTTGCTTTAGATACTGGGTTTTATGCACAAGTTGCTTTAGATACTGTGTTTTATGCACAAGTTGCTTTAGATACTGGGTTTTATGCACAAGTTGCTTTAGATACTGGGTTTTATGTACAAGTTGCTTTAGATACTGGGTTTTTTGTATACGTTGCTTTAAATACTGGGTTTTATGTATAAGTTGCTTTAGATACTGGGTTTTATGCACAAGTTGCTTTAGATACTGGGTTTTATGTATAAGTTGCTTTAGATACTGGGTTTTATGTATAAGTTGCTTTAGATACTGGGTTTTATGTATAAGTTGCTTTAGATACTGGGTTTTATGTAGAAGTTGCTTTAGATACTGGGTTTTATGTATACGTTGCTTTAGATACTGGGTTTTATGCACAAGTTGCTTTAGATACTGGGTTTTATGCACAAGTTGCTTTAGATACTGGGTTTTATGCACAAGTTGCTTTAGATACTGGGTTTTATGCACAAGTTGCTTTAGATACTGGGTTTTTTGCACAAGTTGCTTTAGATACTGGGTTTTATGCGCAAGTTGCTTTAGATACTGTGTTTTATGCACAAGTTGCTTTAGATACTGGGATTTATGCGCAAGTTGCTTTAGATACTGGGTTTTATGCGCAAGTTGCTTTAGATACTGGGTTTTATGCGCAAGTTGCTTTAGATACTGTGTTTTATGCACAAGTTGCTTTAGATACTGGGTTTTATGCACAAGTTGCTTTAGATACTGGGTTTTATGCGCAAGTTGCTTTAGATACTGGGTTTTATGCGCAAGTTGCTTTAGATACTGGGTTTTATGTATAAGTTGTTTTAGATACTGGGTTTTATGTGCAAGTTGTTTTTAGATACTGTGTTTTATGTATAAGTTGTTTTAGATACTGGGTTTTATGCGCAAGTTGTTTTAGATACTGGGTTTTATGTATAAGTTGCTTTAGATACTGGGTTTTATGTATAAGTTGCTTTAGATACTGGGTTTTATGTATAAGTTGCTTTAGATACTGGGTTTTATGTATAAGTTGCTTTAGATACTGGGTTTTATGTATAAGTTGCTTTAGATACTGGGTTTTATGCACAAGTTTTAGATACTGGGTTTATGTATAAGTTGTTTTAGATACTGGGTTTTATGTATAAGTTGCTTTAGATACTGGGTTTTATGTATAAGTTGCTTTAGATACTGGGTTTTATGTATAAGTTGCTTTAGATACTGGGTTTTATGTATAAGTTGCTTTAGATACTGGGTTTTATGTATAAGTTGCTTTAGATACTGGGTTTTATGCACAAGTTGCTTTAGATACTGGGTTTTATGCACAAGTTGCTTGGGCGAAAAAAGTGCTGTTTTATAATTAATTGTTCGGCAAGTATCTATTTATAACAGTGTGATGACAGGATTTATTGCAGCATATATCACTGCAGGCAGCGTGTTGTCAGTAACAATTACCCATGTAATAATAATCACATATTGATGAAATATGTGATTACATATATTACATGTTGGTTGGTGAAATTTAAATGTTCTTTCAGAGCCGCTTCAAGCCAGGCCACTTCAACGGAAACCTCTTCAGCTGAGGTGACTTCCATAGTGGCTGGGGTGACAACATCTGTTGTCTCCATACCGTCCACTACCCCACCCTTTACCCCTCCCTCCACCACAACTACCCCTACGACAACTACCCTACCCTCTTCCACATCTACCCCAGCCCCTACCACAACTACCCTACCCCCTTCCACATCTACCCCAGCCCCTACCACAACTACCACTCCCTCTTCAACCCCAACAAGACGCCCTTCACCCCACACTGGAGGGGTGAATACAGACCCCGTTGAGGCTCTAGTAGAGCTTACCAACAAGCTCTCTGATTCACACCACCGCGCCAAAATGTCCTTCATTGAACCGACCGAGTTCCATCACATGACCCACGATGAGATGACATCATACCTGCAGCGATATGCACACAACTTCCCCCGAATCACCCGTCTCTACTCAGTCGGGAAGTCTGTGACTGGCAAGGACTTGTGGGTAATGGAGATATCTGACAACCCCGGAGTACACGAACCAGGTAGGATTATATTAGTTAGGTAAAAGTTTGTTAAGACTTTAAAAGTTTTTACATAGCGCAGTATCTAGTTCACTTTACATTTCACCCCACTGGCAGATGTGTTCATTCCAATTCGACTTTTGTTGGGAGTTTTCAGCCACATTGCAATTATTACACAAAAGCTATTGTTCCACCACTGTCCATAGGCATTTACTCATTTACACAGCTCAGTGAACTGGGGCAATGTGGAGATAATTGCACAATCTTCAGACAGCATTAAGAAAGAAAAATGTTTAAAAGTTAATTTGCAGCAGTTAAATAATCAGTTCCTGAGTTTAGAAAGATTTAATTGTTGCACTAAATTACAAATTGAAAACTGACCGAAACAGTCTTTTGTGTTTCGTGTTTTTAATTGTTAATAAGGGATGATCTCAAAACATTGATGTTTGACACTGCATCTAACTAACCTCAAACCCCTCACTATATGAAACTTTGAATTACATCGACCTGAAAATGTCTCCGTCCCTCATACCACACTGGCATACACAGACTGTCATGATTGTACAATGCATTTGCTCGATTTTATTTGGCAAAAATATGTTGATGTACGACTCTAAGCAAAATAAGCTGCTAACCTTGCCTCTGTGGTGTCGACATTACCACTTTTGGGTTGGAAATACCACTTTTTCCCCTGAAATGCTGTTTTTTTATTGGTCCTGCTTTCCCACTGTTTAGATGAAATGTCTCACTTTTGCCATTTTCAAAAACAAACAAACTTCACAGTAAAATCAATCTATTTGTTGTACACGAGGCCATTCTACGCACATGTTATTTCTTTGGCCTCAAATGATTTCACATTTTCTTGCGCATGTGCTCACCGCGAACGAGAACAGCACGTCAAAATGGTGACCTGTAGCAAAAAAAAAAATAAAAAAAAAAAAAATGCTAAAGACAACAATAACTAATCCGAATGTGATGTATTTCAGGTGAACCAGAGTTCAAATATGTCGGCAACATGCATGGCAATGAGGTCGTAGGTCGCGTCGTCCTACTCAACCTCATTCAGCTACTGTGTGACAACTACCGACATGACCGTATGCTGACACTGCTGGTCAACACGACACGTATACACATTATGCCCACCATGAACCCTGATGGCTACCACCTCTCAAAGGAAGGTGAGGGTCATTCGTTTATTTTTCATCTGAGCAGGTAAATTGTTCTGCTATGGATTGTAGCATGTAATGTAAAGGGGAAACCACTAGTTTTGGTTGTATAAGTGGGTTTGTGTATCACGATATAACAAGACTTGTAGTCTTAGGACTTACTTATGTATCATGGTACAAGAAGACATACAGTGTCACACATGAACAGTACATGCATACTCATGCACACATACTCATGCATGTACGCACACACGCGCATGCATGCATACCAGACATACACACAGACATGCATACCAGACATACACACAGACATGCACGCACACCACGCACGCATGCACGCACGCACACACACTTGACAGTCCAACCATGATGTTATCTTATCAAATGCCATATGCTTTGTGTCAGGTGACATATATAGTGTCAATGGACGTGCCAACTTTAACAAAGTGGATCTTAATCGTAACTTCCCCGATCGGCTTGGCGTTAACCATGACAACAGGGTCCAAGAACCAGAAACTAAGGCTGTTATGGCCTGGATTCGCAGCTATCCATTTGTTCTGTCTGCCAATCTGCATGGTGGAACTCTGGTGGCGAACTATCCATATGATGACATTCCTGGAGGGCACTCCATATACAGCAAAAGCCCCGATGATAAGACATTCCATGGCCTAGCCGAGTCCTACTCACTGGTGAGTTCACGGGTGGAGTGGGGTATATGGGGATTGTGAATGGAAGAGGTAATAAACCCAGGATGTAAGTAGGAATTTAATGTTTTCTAAAATATCTTTGACACTTTCTGACATAGATATTTGGGGATTTGAAATATAAAGTGTTTCTAATCCAAATACATTATGAAAGTACCACAGAAAATAAATCTTTTAAATACAGTTAATTTGTTTCCATTGAGGTTTACAGTATCTATCATTGTATTTGCATTTGGTAAAATGTTACGGTATTTGAAAAAGTGTATTAGAGTGAAATGCATGTCTGCTAGCAATGTGATTAGAAGAAGCATTTTTCAAGAATTTTTTTTCCAATGACAAATTAATGTAATGAAAGTAATGTTATATTGTGGTGCCATTGTTTCACTTTCTGTTTCCTAGGCACACACGACTATGCACAGTGGACATCCCTGCCCCAAAACAAATTATGATAACGAATATTTCAAAGATGGCGTTACAAATGGTGCGAAGTGGTACAACGTACAAGGTAAGCCCGTACAGAACTTATTCCTCACAGACATACTCTCCCATGTTTCTGCAATGAAAAAGAAGAGGCTGGAAGAAATATAAATATGTGCTCTTTTCTGTAAAAATGTGGGTTTTTTAGTAAAAAGAGTACATATTTGTGTGGCATCTGTTTCTCTTCTAGAAATATGTGCTGTAAAAGTTAGTTCATCTGTCTTTCAACTTGTTTGCAAAATGCAAAAAAGTTTCGTTTTCACTATGCATTGGTATACCTATGAGTAAATTATTCTATTGTCTGTTTTCTAAGATATACGCTGCCTTTTATACTGTCTAACAACATTTCCTAGTTCATCCCTTTCACCCTGTTTCGAGATGTGGTAGGTCATTTCTCCTCAATTAATTGTTTCAATTATCTCATTTTATAATTGAGGAGAACCCTTTAAATGTGTTGTAATTTTTCATTTGTATAGTATTTTTTGTACATGGCTAATTTTGCGTATATTTTACATTTCTTTCACTTTTCTTGAAAATTTAATTGTTGACACAGAACATGTTTTTTATTGGTCTTGTGTTTGTCATTTATTCTGACTGTGGTTTGCAGGAGGAATGCAGGACTGGAACTATCTCCATTCTAACTGCTTTGAAATTACCATTGAGCTTGGCTGTGTTAAGTATCCAATGGAAAAGGATCTCAACCGTTACTGGACTCAGAACGAGGCTGCATTATTCGTCTTTATTTCACAGGTATTTTGGTTTTGGCTTGTTACTGACACTAACAAATTTAGCATAGTTTAACCCTGATTCATTGGCTACTTCTGAGTGTATCAATTAATTTGAAGCTTAATTTATTGAAGTACCATATCTGACATGTTTTTTGTACACATATTATATAGTAAATTTTTAGAAGTTTAAATTGAATATTTTAAAGTGTCTAAAAATGTATAGGGAATGTGTAATAATTTTCACAGTGATCTGTGTTCCTTCAGCTTATTCAGACTACTTGCTGTGAAGGGTCAGACCACTATTTTACTTCCAGGTTCATGTCATACGAATGTGCC
The DNA here is from genome assembly GCA_963662155.1 of Lamellibrachia columna. Lineage (NCBI taxonomy): Eukaryota > Metazoa > Annelida > Polychaeta > Sabellida > Siboglinidae > Lamellibrachia > Lamellibrachia columna. The sequence continues at coordinate 20,571,044 of OY759275.1, forward strand.
AGTGATTTTGAGTTGGTAACTCCTTTTGGCAATTGTTGCTGCGTGTAAAAAAAATTTGAACAGGGATATGGACATATTTGAAGACTGCGACTCTTATTATGCTGTGCTCAGATTAAAATTTGTAGTGGATGGCTGGCAAAATGTGCACACATCACTGACTGTATGTCCCTAGCACGTGTTGTTTTGGTGCCATTTGATGGGGAACATCTTGTATGTCGATTTTCTGGATTGAAAAGTTGACAGAAGTTGACCAGTTTAGTCCATCAGTATGAAAGAAAACAGATTTTCAGAATATTCAAATATTAAATTAACGAACAGCATTTAAAAATGTTAATGTTGCCACCAATTAGAAATATATTACCCCAACAGGTGCACAAGGGGGTGAGAGGGTTTGTGCTGGATGAGGCAACAGGACGTGGCCTTGCTAACGCGTCCATTGTTGTGACTGGAATAGACCATGTGGTTCACTCCGTTACTTACGGCGACTACTGGAGACTGCTGGCCCCAGGAACATATGAAATCAGGGTATCCTTAACAGGGTCAGTTGGAATTTATACCTTCAATTGTTTATTTATTTAGTAGAGCAATATTGACTAATATTTTTATGAAGAGTCATTATCATAAATATTGTACAGAGATCAAGAAAACGTTGTTTAATCTTCATTATTGAAGATTGCGTTGTTAAAACTAACTACTTTGTCACATGATACTGCATCTCCTACTTTTTGAAAAATTATAAATTTGTTATTAAAGATGCCTCCTCAATTAGATTGACTGTCGACTATGACATGTTGGCTCGTTTCTACAAACATGTTACTTAGTTTGGTGAAAACACCGGATGAACTGACTGGGTCTGGTTAAAATTTGGCCATAAATTTTTGGCTTTCTGTATATACCATAAATTATTCTAAACTATTCACACTTTTGCAAGTTACCTGGTCTAATATAGTAATAATCAAAATAAATTATTTTGATGGTTTTAACAAGGTACGCAATCTTGTCAAGTCATCTGTGCATATTATTTAAACTATTCGCATACTACAAACCTGATTTATGATGGGCTAAAGTAATAGAGGAGGAGGTCTTAATGGAAGTAAATAAGTTCTTCCCACCTCTCAGGTACATACCAGCCCGACGAACAGTCATCGTCGGCAACGAAGCTGCCACGTTCGTCAACTTCACTCTAACTATGCAAGACTTGGCGAAGTGGTCGCAGAAATTGGACTTTGGCATCACAGCTAATCTGCAGACATCCTACATGACTTCACACCAAATCTACGCATTTCTCCATAGCATCTCTTTGACATTTCCACACGACACCCGCCTCACGACATTCGGCAAGTCGCAGCGTGGTTCAGATATCTACTCACTAGAGGTCAGCAGCGGTCTGGATGCATTAGGCGTTGGCAACCAGAGGGTTCACGTTGTTCTCATTGGTGCAATTAATGGGGACGAACCTGTTGGAACCGAAGTTTTAATTCGTTTCGTCCGCCACCTAGTGGAAGGTGAGTTGATTTTGTCTGACTCTGGTATTTCAATGACGTTGTGCGGCTGTTTTCGGAAAGGTACAAGGTCTGATCATTTTTAAAATGATATGTATAGCATAAACTTGATCAACTCTAACATCTCGACCATCCAGCACAACTTTTATATCTCGACCACCCAACACAACTTTTATATCTCAACTGCCCAACATAACTTTTATATCTTGACCGCCCAACACAACTTTTATGTTGTTGAACTGTTATTTGTTTATCATCAACAGTACATTCGTGAACAGTTGTCAGCAATTTCCTGTACCAGTGCCAGACAAAGTTTATCGGGGTCAGATGTTTACGGTATTACATGACAAGCATATAATTAACACCCGTGAAATTACATTCCTCCACCCGCAATGTCAACGTGATATTCACCACGAAGCATTAAACCTAAATAGACAATGGTAAAGTATATGTTTTAAAGGAGGTTCATTAAAACACATCTGGGTGGTCTGGATGTTACAATAGATATAGTTTACACTATGTTGTGTAATTTTACAATAAAAAAAATCAGACACACCTTTAAATAACTTTCGAAATGATAAATTCCTATACAGCTTCATGTTTATCAAAGTGTAGAGCCAACTGACAAGGCAGAGTTCTAGAAATGCACATTAGTGAAAGTGAAGTGAAACAAAAGTCAATTCTGTCTTTGTAGACAGAACTTGTATGTTTGGTTCATGTAACCTGACTTGCTGTTCATGAAAGGTTTTATGGATATTGAGGATATTAGTCTAATGTACATGCCAAAGGGGTATATAATCCAGGGATTAGTAATTCTGGCATGTTGCAGTGGTTGATTAATATAGCACAAGAAGTTATTTTGTACTTGTATGAGGTCGTTTAATATATTTAACAGTACACGATAATTGAGAAATGTAGATGTATTGACAAAACAAGATTTTGTAGCGGCAACATTACTATCAACATGTATTCAGTTTATGACGCGAAAACATGAATATTACAACCAACTTACACAATAATGGAGAGAAAAATACAAAGTAAAAATATTTGTGCAATTCTTTTTTTTTTTTTATTTTATGGATTTTTTTAAACATGTTGACCTGAAGAGTGACTCTTGTTAATATTTAAGCTTTGCACAGTCAGCTGCACCAGAGACATGAGACTCAATCAGTATATCCCAGTTTGAATGGCATGCTCCTTTTGAACATGCAAACCTGCAGATATAGATAATCATGTGTATTTGTTTGCTGTCGGATGGATTTCTGTTGCCAGTCTTACACATGTGAACCACTTATGGTTGGCATGTATATAAAAAGTTAAAATGAAACAAAATGTAATAGTTTTGCAACTACAGTCAAGAATATCACACCAGTGGTTTACCTGGAAAACCTTGTTGAATGCGCAGCATCTCTATTTCATGGGCCGCGCCGTACTGTTGGATAACCCTACGTCATGAGTGCTTGTAATCTGGCAATATTCGCTCACCAAATGAAAATCTATTTGCAAATACCAAGTCCTATATACTTGCCAATCTCTCTTGATTGAGAGTTTGCGTTGCTTTGGTGTATACCCATCGACCCTTTGATTTTGGTTGAAAACACTTAACACGTCACATTGGAAGTCTAGCTGCATTGATTACCAGGTGCTTATCGGTCACCTTAGTCAACATGTCAGCCACCAGGAAAACTGAGAATTGGCTAGAATGTCACACTTGTAGAAAAAAATTCTGAGAAAATCACTAGTGCATGTGATATTCTTGATTGTAGTTACAAATGGTTTGTTTTTATTAACTGTTAGGTGCATTGCCCCCCAAAAACATGACTTTTGTTTCACTTTCCCCACTACCAGTCTGCCCTATGCAGTGTGTTTATGGCAACTGGGCTGTTTCCTTATTTTGAGGTCGGCGCCAGAAGGATGCCAGGGTGATGTCACTGTTGGCCCAGACATACTTTCACATCATACCGCAGCTCAACATTGATGGAGTGAAGCTAGCGGTCAAGTCAGACTGCAATGGCACCTCCTATGGTGGCACAAAACTTGATGACAAATTCAACTTGGTGAGTGGTGTCTTTGGAGGCATCAGTTTAGTGAGACACACATTGTAGTCACTGTTTATTGAACTACTGTTTATTGATATTTCATAAAAACAACTTCCCACCGACAAAGTTACAGTACAAAGACCTGTTAAGATCAGAGGTATATTTAAGTGGGACATCATGTCATTACTCGTTTACGTCAGGACTTGTTTCCAGACTCAGACAGTAATTATTTTGTGTACCATGTTTGTCGAACAGTTAAGAATTTATTTGTTTTTAATGAATTGGACCAATACGTTTTGTGTCTGTCCACTCTTGCATTCCGTGCTCTATCTACACAACAGCCACCCTACTTGGCTAGTCTCCTGAATCTTTCAAATATCCCTAAGCAGCTGTCACTGCGCCTAGGGTCTGGAATGAACGCCCCATCACTTTGAAAACATCTGAAACTATAGCTACCTTCTGAAAAAAACTCAAGAAATTTATTCCAAATTGTATTTCCTCCATAAATCTTTGGTGGTTCACGATTATGCTTAATTATTCTATTAATTATTATTATTATGTCTGGGCATCGGTGATGTTTATACTTTCATTTGTTAGTTTGGCTAGCTAGTCAACATACATGGAAGTGTTTTACCAGCTCCTGAAAGATAATAAAATTGTTAGCTGTCATTTTATGTGAAATAAATACTTTTAGCGTCATAGATAATTGCTCATGTTTTGATCTCACTGTGAGGGTTTACTTGTAAGCTGCTGGGGCAGTGTGGTATCATCAGTGCTTGTGAATTCTATAAAATGTGTAATAGGTGTTATCAAAGCAGTTTGATATTCATTTATTCATTTCACAATGAAAATTTTTATTTACAATACTTAATGTAAGATATAGACAAAGTTACCATAATTTAGGATCTAGTAACATGATGAATCCATCCAAAGAGGCAACTTAATTCTACTCCGTGTTTATTACTTACAGAACTCAGATCTTCCAGAAGTCAAAGCTTTGAAGGCATTCTTCGACAACACATTAATTCATTTGGTAGTGAGTCTTGAAGCGGGTGGACTGCTTGTTCGGTAAGTAATTGGTGCATTCCATGGCAGTAAATATTTGTTCACAGCTACTTCAGTATTTGCTAATTGTAACTGACTGTTCTAACATGACTGATGTATCATGGCTGATGTCACATTGTGCGTCATATCTAGTATAAAACAACTATCCTTAATGCCAAACCATGTGAGTATCCCAGCACTTCCCTACACAAGACATGCCTTACAGGTGGTGTAACAATACATCCAACTATCGATGCATCACAATAGTTGATACAATACTATCGATAATATACTGAACAATCAATAGTAACAATGTAGTTGACAAAATAATTCAACAGGGCTACTTGTGTCACTGTCATAATAGAAATAAACATGTTTTGTTTTAACTAATTGGATAATTGTTCTTATAAACTTTAAATCAACAATCATTGATTAAAGCATCATCATTCATGGATTCAGCATTTTTAATCAAATACCTCCCAGGCTACGTGATCACGCCACCCATCAGTTACGGTTTGGGAATGTTTTCCTGGCTATTCGCTATTCCGTAATATTATTGCAATACTATTGCGATAGTTATGTAACTATCTCAGTAGTATTGCAATAGTTGTAGAGCTATCATAATACTACTGCAATATTAAAACTGCATCCTGATAGTCTTATTTCTGCCAGTTACATAAACAAATGTTGGTACGCTTCAAATTTAGCAGACCTTCATTGAGCAGTGATAGATTTGTTGATAAAACCTTAGGCCTTAGAGACTTTGGGAATTGCTCATGTACTTTGGAAGACACGTCAGAATGGCCACTGACTCCTAGTCTTGCAGTCTCGCAGACTTGTCTATCTTGATTATGTGTGTATGAAATTGATTGGGTGGCTAAAGTGGACATTTGTACTAGTGCAAACAACCACATCCACCACCTCATGTCTATGTTCAGTTCCATTAGTTTACTTACTAATTATACCCAACTTCATCGAGCAATTTCCACAATAAAATTCATCTCACCATTTCATCATTGGCTTTGCTTGGAGCCAACAATGTGGCTACACAAGTGGTGGCTACAGAAGTGGTGGCTACAGAAGTGGTGGCTACAGAAGTGGTGGCTACAGAAGTGGTGGCTACACAAGTGGTGGCTACACAATTAAGTGGTGGCTACACAATTAAGTGGTGACTACACAATTAAGTGGTGGCTACACAATTAAGTGGTGGCTACACAATTAAGTGGTGGCTACACAATTAAGTGGTGGCTACACAAGTGGTGGCTACAGAAGTGCTATGATGTTACAGCTTCTAGTTCATGTACGGCATGTTTTAGGTAGTGTTTAAAGGTGCAAAGTTTAATTGTTTTTATCGCAAAACATGTTATATAGCATAAACTTTATACATTCTAACGTCTTGACCACCCAAATGTGTTTTAACTGAACTACATTTTTTCTTATAATTTTACATGATCTGTTTAATTTGAATGTTTCGACTCAAATATCATATTCATATTGCATGCTGAACGGCAAAGTCAATATTCATAAACATGTAACAGTCAAATTATATTTTTTTTGTGGTTCATTAAAACACATCTAGGCAGTCGAGATGTTAGAATAGATATAGTTTATAGTATTTTTTATAAAATGATTTTATGATAAAAGCAGTCAGACTGTACATTGAAGTCTCTGTATTGTCGGCAGATACCCACTGAACCAGCCGAGAAGAAACAGTCTGGGTGAGAAGTCAACAGACACGGAAGACGAGGAGACGTTCCGCATGATCACACACAGATACGCTGAGTCACAGCCAGCGATGTTCATGTCTGGACGATGTAACAACGGCACAACGGTGGTGCCCTCTGGTGTGATCCATGGCTCGGACTTGAACGCACACTCTGGTGCCTTCATGGACTACCTGTACTTCCAGACTAGCGCCCTTATGGTTAGTCAATGCTTGATTCGAGTACAGCATTAGCGTTGCTGGAGTTGCCTGTGACTCCATCTGTTCGCTAAATATTCACCCATTTGTTCAAAAGAAGGTTTCTGTTGTCCTGTGCAGTAGCATTGGTGCCACTGGTTGACATCCAGGATTTTGTTGAATTGATTAGTTAGGTGTGTAATAGATGGACAACATGTGGTCATGATGTCAGGTTGACGACTCAGACATTTTGTTTGCGCAACATGGTCACTTATGTTTGGAGTAAGCTCTGGTCCAAATTAAGTATGTTGATACACTTGAATGGAAGGACCATCATAGAGATAAATCAAAAATAACAAATTGTTCGCCTAAATTAGTTTGGTGTATCTAGATGAGCGATTTATCGCTCGCCTGATTTTTCAAACATGGAATTCTGCACGTGTGCTTTTTTATGAAATCCTCAGTTTCAAGAAAAGTAAACATTCCGTTTGCCGCTAGTACAGAGTATGACTTGACATTCGTTGAAGGCTGTGTTTGTTGCTAGGTGGCAGCACATATTGACTGCTGCAAGTATCCGGATGGATCGGCCCTCCCATATATCTGGCGCAGGAACCTAGCGTCCCTGCTCTCCGTCGTGAATGTCGCCTCACAGGGTAAGTTGGCTACCTGGTGTCAGGGCTGGAACCAAGTTCGGTGTACCGTATTTATATGCAAATGTTTTGCATTCATTCAAATGGTATTGTGTGTGCGGTTGCATTTCATTGCAAATGCTTCCAATACATTCAAAGGAAAATGTGAATGCATATTGTACGTTGCATTACTGAAGTTCCATATTTATGTTAATACATTGTATAACATTATTATTATTATTACTGCTACTAATTGTTATTACCAGTGCAATGTGCAATTCTTGATTTGACCCATTATAATTGTTACAAATAAAAATGTACGCCAATTTAACCATTCTATAATGTAATAGTTGATGTTTAAACAAAGTAAATTGCATGTTCTACAACAGTTTAACCATAGATTCGAATGCATGTGTTGTATACAGCGAGTCACTATAGGGTACAGCCAGCTGCTCACACAGGAGCCACCCATATACACCGAGTCACTATAGGGTACAGCTAGCTGCTCACAGAAGCCACCCATATACACCGAGTCACTATAGGGTACAGCCAGCTGCTCGCACAGGAGCCACCCATATACACCCAGTCACAATAGGGTACAGCCAGCTGCTCACACAGGAGCCACCCATATACACCGAGTCACAATAGGGTACAGCCAGCTGCTCACACAGAAGCCACCCATATACAACGAATCACTATAGGGTACAGCCAGCTGCTCACACAGGAGCCACCCATATACACTGAGTCACGATAGGGTACAGCCAGCTGCTCACACAGGAGCCATCCATATACACCGAGTCACAATAGGGTACAGCCAGCTGCACACACGGGAGCCACCCATATACAGCGAGTCACTATAGGGTACAGCCAGCTGCACATACAGGAGCCACCCATATACAGCGAGTCACTATAGAGTACAGCCAGCTGCTCACACAGGAGCCACCCATATACAGCGAGTCACAATAGGGTACAGCCAGCTGCTCACACAGGAGCCACCCATATACAGCGAATCACAATAGGGTACAGCCAGCTGCACATACAGGAGCCACCCATATACAGCGAGTCACAATAGGGTACAGCCAGCTGCTCACACAGGAGCCACCCATATACATCGAATCACAATAGGGTACAGCCAGCTGCACAGACAGGAGCCACCCATATACACCGAGTCACAAGAGGGTACAGCCAGCTGCACAAACAGGAGCCACCCATATACAGCGAGTCACTATAGGGTACAGCCAGCTGCTCACACAGGAGCCACCCATATACAGCGAATCACAATAGGGTACAGCCAGCTGCACATACAGGAGCCACCCATATACAACGAGTCACTATAGGGTACAGCCAGCTGCTCACACAGGAGCCACCCATATACAGCGAGTCACAATAGGGTACAGCCAGCTGCTCACAGGAGCCACCCATATACAGCGAGTCACAATAGGGTACAGCCAGCTGCTCACAGGAGCCACCCATATACAGCGAGTCACAATAGGGTACAGCCAGCTGCTCACAGGAGCCACCCATATACAGCGAGTCACAATAGGGTACAGCCAGCTGTTCACAGGAGCCACCCATGTACAGCGAGTCACAATAGGGTACAGCCAGCTGCTCATACAGGAGCCACCCATATACAGTGAAGTAGTAGAAAATACAAATACAGCTCTGTTTGTCACATCTGTCAAATCTGTTCAACAACATTGTTCAATCTAGGTTGTTCTATAACGAATTCATCACAGCAAGGGCCATTGTCCATACATGGAGTATCGTGATTATACTTCGGTATAAAAAATTATGATCATCTGATTGACAATGTGCGCACATTATCTGAAGTCCCACACAACATAATGGGGGGTGGGAGGTGGTTTGAACTATACGTTTTTGGACATTTTTTAACTATATGCTATTTTGGACTTTGAGAACTTTTTAGACCACCCCTAAGTATGGTTATACTTTGGTATAAAAAATGATGAACATCTGATTGACAACATCAACATCTGATTGACAACATGAACATATCTGAAGTCACACACAATGTAAGGGGGTTGGTGGTTAGCCAATACTAAGCACTACGTCTTTGTACTTTGAGAGTTTATGAGACGACCCCTCAGGTATGATGGCATGAACCAGCTCTCAGCATGATGAAGCGAGTGTTTGACATACTATGTTCTCAGGCATTGACGGTAAGGTTGTTGACAACAAGGGGGTGCCACTGCACAAAGCTGTAGTGAGACTGCTTGCTGCCGAACATAACATCACACTGGACACCACCGCTCAGTTCCACAAAATCCTACCAGAGGGCAGCTATGAAATCACTGCATCAGCATCTGGTTAGCATATTGTAGTTTATTTGCATAGTTTTATTTAAATTTGATTTTTCACTCATCTCATTTCATGGAAAATATAACCTATTTAGTATCAACTATGACATGCCAGCTCGTTTGTGCAATTTTGTTATTTATTTTGATGAAATCGTAGCACAAACCATCAAATTAATTTTGATCTGACCGAACTGAAAAAAGAGTAAAAGTGACGAAGTAGTTTGTGTTACACTGACGTCAGCTCAAAGTTAAATTCACTTTCACAAGTCCTCCGATCTAAGTGATTACTTGTGATGTTTTTATAAAAGTAAACTGACTACACATATTATTATTTTATTAATGACTATTCACATACATACTACAGATTTTAACAACATTAAGGAACATTATCCATGATGAGTTGAGGAGGCAGCTTTGCTGTGGAACAGTTTAGGTAACGTTCATTGAATGTTTTGAATATCACACACCTTGTATAAATGTACACAACAACCGCCATCTTGAAAGATGGCTGCCTCAGCAATGTCTGCAGCTATTTTTATATATAGGTAATTTCTGTATACCTACTACAATATATGTGGCATGTCTTCAAACATGTCCATAAAGCTGTTGTATATTTAATTATTTTACACTGATTGGCTCAATGCAACGGTTCTGTCAAGGACTGTGAAGGTTTCATGTGACATGTATATGACATGTATGTGACACTTGTCCTACAGGTTTTGAGACACTCTCAAAGCAGGTGCAAGTTTTCAATGGCAACCGAAGCGTCGTAATGTTTTCGCTGAGCCAAGAAGTGAACATCATGCGTTACCACAACTACACGTCCATGCATGCCTTGATGGTCAAAATCTCGAGGAAGTGTCCTCATGTCACGCGTCTTGTCAGGTGACCCCCAGTGTCTAGTCGTGTGTCATTTATCCTCCAGTCGTCAACTGACCTTATTCACAATTGCTTGTTAAAGGTCCTCTATTAATTTACTTTTTTCACGTTTTAGAATCATTTCACAAAAAAATCATACTTGTATTCACTGCGACATGTTACCTCATTTGTGCTAATGTATTATTTAGTTTTGGCGAAATCATCAGACAAACTATTAAATTATTACAAACTAAACAATTTGGGGGAAAGGGTTAATGTTGTCTGGCTCTGTATACTATGACAAGAACTTTGGCAAGTTCCTTCACCTTCATCCCTTCACTTTGAAGTTGTAGAGGTGCCATTCATACACAGTCCTCGCCAGCTTTGTCTATCCTCTGCTGTGCCTAACTAACAGTTACCCAATCTAACGATCAAAGGTAATTCTTTCAATGATTTAAAAAATGTATTCCCTCTTTTATTAAGCTGACTGTGAATATTACTTAAACTATTCACGCCCTACAGACTTGAACATCAACGAACCTGATTCCCAAAGGGCTAAATGAATTGAGGCGGAAGCTCAAAAGCATTTTACATTTTGAGGTTAACCGTAGCAATAAACATAATAAATAAACATCATAATGTCTTAAATTAATGCCTATTAATCAGTTAGGTATGTTTTGATATCAGTTCATACTTTGTTTTCCAGTACTTCTTAGAAACTCTTCAATGTTCCAGGTGGACTATTGTTGACATTTTATCGCTCAATATTTTTGTCTGGTTTATTAATTTTATAGGTTTTATCATCTATTTTAATAATGCTCTAATTATGAAATCAGTATTTTATATTGTTTTGTATTCTAATTTAAATATTTTTAGCCACTTTTTTTGTACTATATCAATTTATTAATTATTTGTATATACATTTTTTTCTTGATCTTTATTTTTACTCATAGACATTTATATTATACATTACATACTATTTTATCATTAATTAATTATGTAGAGAGAGCACTTTGAGTTTTTGTATGGATAGTCTACTTTATAACTATTATATATTATTATGTTTCATGGTAATTAAATGACCCTCAGACATGGAAAAGGATACAGTCCACAGGACATCGTCACTTAAACGTGTCCACATACTGATGTCACACTGTCACCATTTCAGCATCGGCAAGTCCGTAGAAGGTCGCGACCTCTGGCTGATGCAGATTGGCACAAGTCCAGAGAAACACGTTCCTGGTCGACCTGAGGTGCTGCTTGTCTCTGGTCTCCATGGCAACGAGATGGTGGGACGAGAATTGCTTCTTGAACTGATGTCCCATCTATGTACAAATTACGACAAAGACTACTTTTTGACACAGGTATGATTGTTGCACACAGCTGTGGTTCCGGAAGGGTGCAACAGAAGTATTAAACTAAGCTTAACCTGGGCAAACGCCCTTTCTCTGTAGCTGTGCCTAAACAGTCATCTAAAACTGTAGCTACCTTCCTCAAGACACATTTGTTTCTAAATTGTTGCATTTCCACCTAAATCTTTGTCGTTCCCTCACTCTGATGATAACATTTGTGCATCCCTGTTCATGATTTCACGCTGGTTTGTTGTGCCGCTGAGCTCAAGTTCCTGAGGATTTAGGCGTAGAAGAGTATGTTATGTGGATGCGAAACTTAGGTCATGTTGCAGCATAAATAACAGTTTCATGAATATTGTCGCATCGTTACATTTGTTACATTCTAGGGTCATTGTTACATGTTACATGTTATTCCGTGTTCACTGTTGGTTTCAAAACACATTTTTATAGGTAGATGATGTTCATGTAACAATATATTTTAAGGTTGCCATAATATTGTTGGGATGCCGCAACAGGTAACCAAATAGTGTAACACCAAAAGTTGTCACACACAAATATGCTTTACGTGGAATTGTGTTACACACACACACAGTAGACATACAACAATGCATGCATTCCCACGCACACACAAAAACAGGCACACATAAACAGACACGCACGCATGCACGCACCCACTCACACACATACACACCATGCACCAGCAGTTACAAATATACACAGGATGTACTGCAAGAATATGTAAGAGTCCATGGAGAACATTCCAGAAATCTAAGAATTAAAACATCTGTTCAAACTTCAACCCTATTATATTAATGCTGCCTAATATGGACTCAGTCCCTAATTTTCCGGTGTTATCATGAGATGTTCCCTTATGCAGTTGCTCCAGAACACCCGCATCCACATCCTCCCGGCCATGAATCCCGATGGTGGGAAGAAAGCAGAGGAAGGGGAATGTCGTGGGACAGAGGGACAGCTCAACTCCCACTCGAAGGACCTCGATGAGAACTTCCCAGGTCAGCTTGTCTCCAACCTATGTTAAATCTGTATTTTATTTTATGGTGGTTTAGCAAAAATAAACTGCTCTAAAATTAGGTTATCAAATTTTATTTACATTTTCAGTTGCTGATGCATTTTCATCAATAATTTAATTTTTTTTACGTATCCTGGGAGTTAGCAGGGGCTACACTTTGCTCTAGGTGATCTGCAGGCTAGCTGAGGGAAGGAGCACCTTACATCTCCTTTGATGGGATTATTATCCGCACCCCGCTACACACGTCCATTCGAGTTGGGCATCACCAAGATTTATGTATCATGCAAATATATCATTGGCGAACCGAAACTGACACCATATATAATTATGACTGTTACCATTGGGTTTTATTTCTTTAAAAGATAAACTTTTGGAGTGAAGTACGAAAGTACAATTTAACCATCTTCAGCATAGGGATCCTCATTTGTCTATTAGGCACTGCCAGAGCCGGTAAGTAACGAAGTAGATCTACTTTGTTACTTTACTTGAGTAGTTTTTTTACTTTCTACTTGTAACAAAGTAGATTTTTATGGATCTACTTCTACTTGTAATACTTGTAACGAAGTAGAATTACGTGTTACTTTTGTAAATGTAACAAAGTACTGACACCAGGCATTTAATTTTTTTTCCGCTGCATAATTATTCTGCTGCATACAGAAACGGCATACACACTATGCGCGTAATCACCGCACGTAAATCCGTAATCTGTCTTCTGATTCGCTAATTCAAAATTGACCACGGAGCAGGATCGCTGACCTATATAAATCGAGTGTAGCCGATAGTCGCCATTTCTCTTTTGACTTTCTGTTTGTGTGACCTGTTTTTCTACACTTTGTTTCGTTTGCGAGAGCGTTCCATACTATAGTCACGACGGCGCTGACACAACTACAGCTGTAGTGGCCTTATTTGTCTTCAGTATTTCTTCTACTTTTACTGAAGTAGAAACATTTTCTAATTATTACAGCCCTGGGCACTGCTATGACACCTAGCAGACAGTCCATGAATCATCACCACCGTCAGTAAATATTGGTACATTGAAGGCATATCACGATATCTCCAGAAGAAAGTACTGCGACATATCGGTAATACCGTGCAATCCTGATGTCCACGCATTCTGCAAACAACGTAGTTTTTATAAGTAGCTATTGCATCCATTGCAGAATCTGACGATGTGGACTTGAAGACCATCGAGCCTGAGACCCGGGCATTGATGGACTGGACCCACCAGACGCCCTTCGTTGTCACGGTCAACCTCCAAGGGGGAGGTTTAGTCGCCGTCTACCCCTCTGACACAACCTATTCCCAGGGTAATGTGACCTTCTTTTTTATCTGTTTCATCCCTCTTCCCGTTACACACACCCTCTTTCCCACACTGGCTTATTCTTCCTGCTGAATCCAATTATCATTTCGATCGTTCAACCCATTTTTTCCCTATCCTGGTAATAAACACCCCTATTTTCCCTCTATTTGGGATCAAGTATAGGACATCGTCAGCTTTTCCCATTGTATCAGTTCGTTGTTGCTATGTCTTGATAAATCATTACTATTTATTTAACATGAGAATAAAAATAATTTTTATTCTTTCTACACAATATAATGTAATACATTAGTACCTCCCTTGAACGGACACTTCAGTATCCAAGCAAAAGTGTCCCTACATGGCAGGTGTCCCCTCATCGGAGGGACAGGCATGTTGGAGTGGAGGGTTCAGTGCTACACATATACGGTAGACATATGTGCGGATGACGGATGTTATCAATTAACTTAATAATACATAAACAGGCTGTACAGTAAGGATATAACTGAGGTACATATACTACAAATAAGGCGTATTAAGTGTTCCCATGTCTGCCACCTGGGAGCTATTAAACAACAGCGATCGTTGCACCAAGTCCAAGAACGCTGTCAAAGCCACTGTGTGCTTGCAGCACTGTGTTATACGGCAATATGCAGTTTATAGAGCTTATTAAACGAGTCAACTAGCATCAACGTGTATTATTTTTAAATGTCACACCCTGTTTAATCATTAACTGAATAAAATACATGTATGTATACCGTTATGGAATGATGATGTACTGAACTAATAGGCCTACGAATCGAAAATAATAACCTGGATTTCAGCAGCCAAAAACGTATATGATTTGACACATGCAGTATGTAAGCTGATTAAACATAGAAAACGTCAATAGGCAGAATTAATAATTGTTTCAACTCGATTTTCAACTGATCTCGACCGAAGCATAAATTTATGACACACCACTTAGCATTGATTCATCATTTCATATGCAGATGACGAATTCATATTTTCGAGCACTGGTAGCGCCTTGGGTTTGGCATTTGGCATGTTGGTTTCGCGTCGTTTAGATTGGAAGCATGCCATTTCACCTCAGTGTCATATTAGTACTGCATACTAAATAACATTTAAGACTGTTTATCTGATTCTTATGCGAGGCGTATTTGTGAATCTCGATTGCAATTTCAAACCCCCTAGGCGAAGCCAACATCAATGATTGATGTCGGCGGCAGCGTCAAACAAACAATAGGTTGTCACCTGTTTCTTGAGAATTGTCAAAGCAAGCCCATTTGGCATTTCCCCTGGCGGCAGAAAATCGGGGTCCACGACCAACAACGCTATATCCGAATCCGCGATATAACATTGTTTTTCCCACTACACACCGCGCTCTTTGTCCGTTGCCATTTTGGAAATAAAACATTTCGAGAAAAAATCAGGAAAATAATGATTACTGTCCGCCTTAGCAGGGACAGAAAACCAAAATATCCTGTCTGCTGTCCACGTTAACCAGGTGTCCCCTCACCAGAGGGACATTAACATGGTAAAACAGTCCGTACATTGAGAAAGTGTCCCGACATTGAGAAAGTGTCCCAACATAGCAGGTGTCCGGAGGGTCCATTGAAAGCAGGTACTACTGTAATTATATCAGTTGTAGTTATTTCCTCGTAATTTTTTTATGAAGTGTGTTTACATATTTTAAAATGTACTTGTACTTTTATTAAAAATTTAGATTCACAAAGCAGAATAAAGTATTATATTATTATAGTGAATTTAAAATGTTATTTATTCAGTGCTGACACCTATGTTCATTGAGTCACTTACTGCTTTCTCCAACAGATGGCACTGTTGATTCAGGCGATAACGACATCGCAAGACAGTTGGCTGAGACATATGCAAAGGCACATCCCACAATGCATCTGGGCACGCCGCAGTGTGTGCAAAATGAAGGTGGCTTATTTTACATGTTTCTCTGCAATGACAGTCGGATCAGTGATTGGAAATGTGATGAAGATGTTAGGAGCTAGAACAGTTATAGCTTGTATACCATAAAACAGTTTGTGGGTGTGTTTGTCTGTTTGTCTGTTTATTTGTTCCCTCGTTCCTCCTTCATTTTCCCTTGTATTCGGCTGAGATTTGTTTGACGTGCTCGGAGGCCCATGGGGATGGTTCCGACATTAAAAAAAAAAAAAAAAGTTCCCCGTTGTGGGGATCTTACGAAGGAATTATGTGAACATTTGACATAGATTGCATGACTCGTAATAATAGTTGTTCGCAATGATACACATGTTTTCTACAATTGTTATGTGATCTACGTCAAATGTCCATGTAAGTTATTCTTCATACTGTACGAATGCTTGAAACCAGCAGTGGTACATGATACTGAGGGCATGAAGTTGTATCCACCATTGTCATTGGCATTGCTCTACCAAAACTTTACTGGGTACTGCAAGGAGTGATAAGCTCTTGCAGTGGCTGCATTTTCTCCCGCACAACGCCAGGTAATTCGACTAGTGTACTGTTGTATCATAACAATGACCAGACTTTGTGTCTTTAAAAAGTAGTTATAGTAAAAAGTACCTTTAAAAAGTATTTATATTAAAAAGTATTAATAGTAACTATTTTAAGGATATTAAGTGCACATTATTGTCTTGTCACAGAGGAGACGTTCATTGATGGAGTGGTCGGTGGCCGAACATGGCACAGTCACCGTGGCAACCTGCTGGACTGGCTGGACAACTACACCCAGTCAGTGCCCATCAATGTTTACATGGACTGCTGTAATTACCCTCACCCTTCCGTGCTGCCCTCGCTGTGGAAGGCTCACTACCCGTCTCTCAAGGCCGTCATATCTCAGGTAGGTCACTTAGGGGCCATTCCAAAATGTTGTGTCCATCAATTGAATTCGTCTGTCAGTGACCAATTATGACTGGCAGAGAAAAAATACACAGTATCTTAAGGAGAGAAAAAAGACATTGCAAACTGTTAAATACAGCTTGTGTTTGTGGCCGAGTCATTGAAGGGGCAAGGAAAAGAAATCTTCCAGGAGTGTTGACGTTTATTGACTTTAAGAAGGCATTCGACTCAATCCATTATGGAAAGATGTTCAAAATTCTATCTGCATATGGCATTCCGGAAAGGCTAGAACTGTCAATCAAGCACATGCACACCAACACAAGGCCAAAGTGTCATCGCCAGATGGCGAGACAGCTATGTTTGATATAATCACGAGAGTGCTTCAGGGAGATACTTTGGCTCCCTTTCTCTTGATTATTGTACTCGATTATGCGACGAGGCAGGCAAATTATGGCCAAGAAGAGGAACTAGGCTTTACTCTCAAAAACAGGAGGAGCAGAAAAGTTTAACCAGAGATGATAACAGATGTAGACTTTGCAGATGACATCGCCTTAATGTCTGACCAAATAAGGCAAGCCCAGGAGTTACTGAACCGAGTCGAAAAGGAATGTCAAAAAGTCGGCTGTGCATTAATGCCGAGAAGACCAAGTTCATTGCATACAACATAGAAGAAGATCTAAAGCTGAAACTGTTCGATGGCACAAAGCTGAAGGAGGTGAATGACTTCAAATAGGTAGATTCCACTGAGGAGGACATACGAATCAGAAAAGCCTTGCGTGGGTTGCCGCAAACAAGATGAAGAAAATATGGAAATCAAATATCTCAAGGAACGTCTCTTCGTGGCAACTGTGGAATCAGTGCTCCTGTATGGACACTGACCAAATCTCTGGAAAAGCAGTTGAACGGCTGCTACACAAGACTACTGGTGTTCACTGGAAAGAGCAGGTGACAAATGAAGAGCTATATGGAACAATGATGAGGGTAACAGACAAGATCCAGGAGCGCAGGATGCGGTTTACTGGGCACAACATAAGGCAACGGGGACATGATTGTCAAAACTAATACTCTGGGAGCCAACACACGGACGTGCTTCAAGGGTACAGCCCGCTCTTAGCTATGTCGAGGTCCTAAAATCGGATGTTGGTGTGACAGATACAGAGGAGTTAACTGCATGTATGAAGGAGAGAGCTGAATGGTGAGCCATCAAATCCTTAAGTCTTTCGACCGAATGATGATGATGATGATGTTTGTGGCCATGTTTTCTCACAACTTACTTTTTTGTAGTTCAGTGAATTAATTAAGTATTCATTACAATGAACCATTACAACGAACCGTTACATCAAACCATTACAGAGCCAACGGGGTCTGCATGGCTTTGTGAAGGACAACAAGGGCAGTACAATCCCAGAGGCGCGACTGAGAGTCGAGGGTTTCTCACAAGATGTCTACACCGCCCCTGATGGTGACTACTGGAAGATATTGCCTCCCAAGACATACACTGTCTCAGTGTCTGCGTTGGGATTCCACCCCACATCCAGGGTGAGTTACCATTGGCTACCACTTTAAACTGCTTCCACAATTCATTGAGACAATGAAGGTTCGCTGATGTTCGGATCTGTAGTTTGTGAATATAAGTAATGTGCGGTCGGTTGAATAAAAGAGGGTGTACTTTTCCTAAAATCATCCAGATAATTCACTTTGATTGTTTGATCAAGTAACTTGCAAAAATTAGTAAAATTATTATAATTATTGTAATACCCTCGATGAGATTGCAGAAAGTGAGCAGCCACCCTTTTTCGGCAAATTTTTATTTGGCCGAACTGAAATTAATTTAATAGTTTGATTTCGTCAGAACTAAATAA
Organism: Lamellibrachia columna; assembly: GCA_963662155.1. Classification (NCBI taxonomy): domain Eukaryota; kingdom Metazoa; phylum Annelida; class Polychaeta; order Sabellida; family Siboglinidae; genus Lamellibrachia; species Lamellibrachia columna. The sequence continues at coordinate 20,589,725 of OY759275.1, forward strand.
TAATTATTGTTTTATAAAAAAAATCAAACATGCTGGTTTTTTATTTAAATTAATCTGTATTTTTTTATTTTCAATTCTGTATAAATCCATATTTGTTCATTGGTTAATCGGCCCATAGCACTCCAATTACGATTGATTGTAGCGATCTATCAGATTATAAAATATACCCACATCAAACAAAATCAGATTAAAAAATATACCTACATCAAACAAAATCAGATTACAAAATATACCTACATCCAACAAAATCAGATTACAAAATATGCCTACATCAAACAAAATCAGATTACAAAATATACCTACATCAAACAAAATCGAATTACAAAATATGCCTACATCAAACAAAACCCACGTAGCAAATTTTTTGTAAAATTTTAACAAATCCATGATATAAACAAAGAATGTGGCCGTATACCTCCTAAAATCCCAAACATCTGTGTAAAATATGTGTAATCTGTACACAAAGGTATGCCTGGATAATATAATATTGGAACTGCTGTGTGACCCAATGATGATTGTACCTCTTATAAGTATGTTTAATAATAATTTTGTGTAATATATTATATTTGATATATCACCAGATCAAGATTATTTGTGGTGCTTCACAGCATATTAAAAATTAATAACATGGTCTAGAATTACTAAGTAAACAGAATAAAATACTGCTACCAATAACAATTATTTAAAAATAAATATATCACATTATAGTAATAATAATATAATAATCATAAATAATGTATGAACAAATATACATTAATAATAAATAATTTATTAGTAATATTAATAAATAATTTATAAATAAATATACATTAATGATAATAAATAATTTATAAATAACTATATATTAGTAACACTAAATAATAAAAAAAATCTATATTAAATATGTGAATAAGATTAATGAACATATTCATTATTAATGTTTGTAGATGGTCACAGTAGGGCCTGGTAAAACGACCATGAGGGTAGACTTCATACTCGAGTCTGATGACGGTTTCCTTGGCTTCTCATCGTCCACAGTTGTTGTTGCTGCAGGTAGGTAGCACCACCAACGACAGAACCCACATCCGACAAAACATCCGGCCATTCAGTGTTGGTTATGACAGGTTCACGTGGTTATCAAATGCTCCAAGTCTCATCATTTTGAATTTATTAAAAGTATTCATAAAAATAATTATAAAAAATGTATTCACAATAAATCTTACATACACTTTATCTTCCCAAGGGTCGTGAGTTTAAAACATAAATATACAAGTAAATACAGTTCTGTATATACTACAGCAGTAACATTAAAACATGAAATATAACATTGTTAATTTTTATGTACTTTCAGATTAAAAAATTAAAAGAATTTGGGGCATTTTAATTATTCGAAACCCCGTACTAGTTAGCCAATAAAAATTGTTGAACATTCACTTTAAAAAGTGACATTGGTGTCCTACATGGTATATCGATACGTTCACGTCGTCATGATACATATATACCTTCATACTTACGTATACCTACACATTGCAGGTGTGTCAGTGCTGGTTCTCGTCATTCTCATTACAATACTTGTGTGCTACCGGGCGCGTTACCACCAAAACAATCACTATGGCTTCCATCGTCTCGATCATGAAGACAATAACGTCAGCTCGAAGGCATTGTTTACGCACGAATATCACGATGACCCAGCCACAGCGAGACACAAGTTGTTGACGCCGGAATACCACGATTACGACACTGAGTCATCTGAGGAAGAGATGTACACATATCGACAGTCAAAGATGTGATCTTGTCATGATTGCATCTTTTTGTTGATGCAGTGTTTATTTAAATTCCATAAGTAATGCCAGAAAAAATATGTGGGGTTTTGGTAGTGTGAAATTATGAGAAATTATGGTAGATTAGTCAACGTTAATATTTTATTCTTTATGTATTTTACCCAGATATATCAGGATTCTGGATGTAAGCATCATATCATGGTAGTGTCTGTGCACCCCCTATAGGCTATAGGTAGCTCGTGTTCGGTGGATATTATTTTATAAACAGTCATTTTTTTTATTATATTTATTACACACTGTTAAATGTATTCTAACTAACAAGTATGGTTATAGAACGTAGTATGTTTTATGCATCCTTTGGTTTTCTATATCCAGTGGTGAGTCTATTGCTTTCACAAAGGTTAGGCCGAGTTAGCAGAACCTCACATATTTTTGTTTGGCCTGATTTCACAAGAAACAAACAGGCTGTTGGACTGTGTTGGAAGTTGTAGAATTGGCTATATTGTAATCTGCTTCAGCATAAGACTGTTTCATCTATGCTTCTTCGAATCTTTGGCTGAATGTCGCAATATTCTTGGTGTATAAAGGCTGGCATACATTCATCAAGTTGTGTTCTAGTTGGTCAGGCGATGCTATGTCGCATGACAATGCGCAACTAAATTATGTGTGCATTTAGGTGAGTGACGTGTCCAGACACTGCGACCTAGATCTCTTGACTCGCGCCACTTCCCATTTGAGCTTTGATGAAAGGTCACGACGGGTGCACCTGCTGTTGGTTGGTGATTGGCCACTGATTAAAAATCACAGCTGATTATTGATCAAATTGGCCTGGCGAATCAGTCTCGTGGGGGGTGTGTACTGACCAGTTGGGCAATTATTCGTTAGTGTAAACCTGCTTTTAATTTGGCAGGGTTCATTATCTGTTATAAGTATTACTGTATAAAGAATGAATTTCGTTTTGTTAGCAATGAAATTAAGGAAGTTATGTGCTGGTGTCTTGCCAGCGTACAGCCAGTTCTGTTTTATTTGCTACTTTATTTGTCCTGAAATTTCTTTCATTAATTTCTTAATATTATTTATATGGTATATATGTATTCGAGAAATGAAACATAAAAAAACATTCCAGCTCAGTCACTGTTTTACCTACTTGAAAATGCTGAGCCTAATTAACATTATTAACAGGCAAAAACTGTACATACATTTATTTTAATATTTAATGTGAGGAGTCAGTTTATTATTTAAATAAACATAAGACTTTACATTAAAGATGAAGGGGAGTTAATTCAGTATTTGTAAATCACATCCTGTTACTGTTCAGAAAATTATTGGTTTTAAAAAATTTGCAAAAATCTGCAATTTTGTTCATTGAATGAATTGACATTCCAGTTTCTTGGAATGTGAAGTTGGACATTTCATTGTGCATCAATTTGGTGTTCTATTTCAGTCCATTGTTGTTTTCATGTTTGACAACTTGCTTGATATATGTGTCCATATCTAACACTGTGTGTGTGTCCATCACAGATGCATGGCACCATGGCGTTCAACGTGTGGTCACTTTGGATAATGTAGAAGGGAATTTTAATTGGTTAACCAAACAACTGTTTTATGGACATTGCTACACTGATTTGGCAATGAAATAAAACAAGCCAGTTTGGCAACATATACACTGTATAAGGATCACTGTATATCAATAAAACAATAATAAATCTTAACCTTTGAAGTTGAAATATAATGTTTTTCATCGGATGATTTGTTTTTATGTCAAATTCCTATTTTATACCATTTCTGTCTATACATATACTTAACCAATGACAGTTTACCAATGACAGTCATTGTACGTTACTTTAGACAGATTTTCATCTCCGTCATGATGAACCTGATGTGAATAATCATTAGTTGTATATTGGTCATGAGCTGTTAGACTATTAAACATAAGGCTTGTGATGCAAGATCTATTCTGCATGACAAATCCCATTACAGTCGAACTTGGCTTGACGGTCACCTCAGTAATAGTCACTACCCTGGGATAGTCCCAAATTATTTCTGTAACAGTAAACGACAAATTAGATCCCACTAATACGGTCACCTCACTATTCAGGTCACTCTGGCCCAGACGTGACAGTGACTTAATAGCAAGGTTCCACTGTATATTGATCCAAATTAAAATTCACCAAATTTGCATTTGATAAAAAAATTGTTTGTTAAACAGGGCGTTTTTTATAAGTACAGAAAACTATGCTACTTTCCATCAGCCAAGCTGGATTCACGAGACCTGCGATACAAAAGTAAAGTAACAAGTACAGATGATTGCAAACTTCGAGGCATGCGAGTCTAGATTTTATAAGCTGTAGAGTATCATTATGTTGACAGTTGAAGAGCGGTTTGACATGATTCCCTATTGTTCTGTACCCGACTAGTAGAGCACTTTGTACCGATAGTTTTTGCGCACAGGTGCATTGTGGGAAAGTGGGCGCACTCAAGACACTGCCGCCACTGACAACCACAAAACTCGGTAGAACTTGCTACATCAGTGTTGTGTGAAACATTGAGTTTGTGTAAATAATAATGACAATTTACTTGCGCAGTTGTTTATAATGTCTGTTGTAATGGTGTCTACAGGGAAATAAATCAGTTAAAAATAAAGTTTCACATAAAGCCTTGCTTTTTCTTTCCGTTTTGGATTTGTTGACCACACCTGTGGTGAAATGTGCAGAGCAATAAAATTGTTTCATAAACCAAAAACGTTTGTCTTTGTATATGTTCCTGCTGCTTTGTGAGGTGCCATCGTTACAAACAAATCAGGTGTCAAAGTTGCATTGCATGTCTTAGCAATTCAGCTTCTTAAAGGTACAAAATTGTTTTATCATCAAATGATGTTGTATAGTAAACTGTGTCTGGCCTAGCATCTTAACCATCTAGATGTGTTTTAATCAACCAAAGTTTTAAATATAATTTGATCACTATCCGTTCAATATGAACTACTTACTACTTAAATTAAAAGCCCATGGTATCGGGGATAGCATAACTGACTGGATAGAACAATGGCTGACTGACAGAAGACAACGAGTTGTAGTAGATGGAGAAGTTTCAAATTGGAAATCGGTTTTGAGTGGGGTACCTCAAGGATCAGTATTAGGACCTATATTATTCTTCACATATATCAATGACTTGGATGACAGTATAACAAGTAATGTACTGAAATTTGCGGATGACACAAAACTGTTTAGAAAGGTTAATACTGATGGTGATAAACAACATTTACAAAACGATCTAGACAGATTAGTGAAATGGTCTGAGAAATGGCAGATGTTGTTCAATTTTGGGAAATGTAAATGCCTACATACAGGACATGGGAACTTGAATGTAAACTATAAAATGGGAGATACTGTTCTGGGTACTACTGTAAAAGAAAAGGACTTAGGAGTTACAATAAGCGCTGATATGAAAGTTTCAGAGCAGTGTGGTATTGCAGCTTTAAAGGGTAATCAAATTCTTGGATTGATTAGAAGAAACATAACATACAAGGGAAAAAAGTTAATTATACCTCTTTATAAAGCAATAGTTAGAACTCATTTAGAATACTGTATACAAGCATGGAGACCATATCGTAAGAAGGATATAGATATGCTTGAACGCATACAAAGGAGAGCAACTAAAATGATTCCAGAACTCAGAGACCTTAGTTATGAAGAATGCCTGAAAGAATGTGGTTTAACAACTCTAGAGACAAGGAGGTGAAGAGGAGATCAGATTGAAGTTTTTAAGATATTGAATGGATATGAAAATATTGATAGAAATGTTTTTCTCACTCAAGAAGGATAGCAGAACTAGAGGACATGAGGTAAAATTAGTAAAGGATCAATGTAAATTGGACATCAGGAAGCACTCGTTCTCACAGAGGACAATAAATGAATGGAACAAATTGTCTACAGATTGTGTAACTGCTAGCAGCGTGAATATGTTTAAAAACAAGGTTGACACATATCTCAGGAGGGCGGGTTATAAGTAGATGAACATTGTTGGACTCTCGATAAGCCAATGGCTTCCTTGTCCACTTGCCATCTGGGCCTTTGGCTTGGATGGCAAATCTTGTTAAATACCAACTTCGCCATTCATTGTAAACATTCAAACTAAATAGATATTCATTGTAAACATTCAAACTAAATAGATAAGTCAAATATGAAACAGGTGAAGATGTTGGAATACACATATATTATATGGCATAATTTTACAAGAAAAATTATCAGAATTTGTACCTTTAAATTCCAATTTCATGTATCAATGAAGGGCGAGATCATGTTTTTCCCTTACATAGAAGTTTTTGTTTTCTATCTGTCTAGTTGTGGATGAGTGATTTTTACTTTGAAAATGTTGCCAGTGTTGCAATGAGAATTGATGGCTTTACGAAATGCAACCACATGCTTAACAGTTCGATTTAATTTATTCAGATAATATGGTTCATTCCACACTACATTCACTCTATATTAACAGTATTGTCCAGTTTCAATAAATGAGTAAAGAAAAGCTGTTTTGGTATCAGCCATGTACAATAACAAAGTAATTTCAACTAATTTGCCACTTTTTGTTGATTATTTCTACAAACCAACTTGTCACCCAAGTTCAACAAAGTAAACTTTCCACGATACTTAATGTCCAGCAAAGATCACATGATCATCACCTTGAAACGTACACTTTCTAACTGTTAGAGAATACACATATTCTATATTGATATGGAAAGACGACAAATTCATGCAATGATCTATGTGACTAATTGCAGTCATCCAGGATCATTGTTCCCATGATATCCAGGTCCCCATGATCTCGTGGAGACCTAGATCATCTTGTTTTGGAAGTAAATGGTCTCTGGGGGCGTGATCACAGTGCCTATGATCTCTAGGCTGTCTAGATCATCTTGTTCTTGATGTAGATGGTCTCAGGACATGTGATCACAGTCTCCATGATCTCCAGGCTTTCTAGATCTCGATGTAGATGGTCTCTGATTGCAGTCCCCATCATCTCCTGGGAGCCTAGATCATTTTGTTCTTGATGTAGATGGTCTCTGGGGGTGTGATCGCGGTCCCCATGATCTCCTCCTCCACTTCCTCTAGGGCCCAGTTGTGGTCTGTGATCTCCAGTTCTTCCCATTCCGCCTGAAACAACCAAACGTATGTCGGTGTAATCTAGTACAGTCTACCAGAAACAACCTGTGGCGCCCCTGGTGCATAATATAACACTAATATAAAGGCGAATAGTGTGAGATTGTCGACGAAGGTAGAACACATAATTTGTGCAAAATTTTTTTTTAATACCGCCGTGCATTGAAACAATTGTGTACCTATGCCAATACATGCGCGATCGAAGTTATTCAATTGTCAGATCAGTTGATTCTTGAGTTATGATGCCAACGTTGTGATTTCTGTTAAATATCAGTAAGTGTTACTGTTGGTGCGATGCACTCTGTGCTGAAACAGTAATTAAAGAACAAAATTATGTGTCATACTTCAGTCGGCAATTGATCCCGTGATGCATTGCATTTATACACGCCCAAGATCTAGCGATCAAAAACATGCTATTCCAGGTACCAAGTACTGATTAATGTAGGAACTAGTAGCTGTCAAAACCTTACTCTTACTCACTCTACACATCGTGCTCTATCTACACAACAGCCATCCTACTTGGCTAGTCTCCTGCATGTTTCAAATACCCCCAGCCAACTCATATCATCCATCTCACAACAACTTTTTGTTCATAAAACTAAGCTCGAGCTGGGCAAGCTCTTTCTCTGTAGTTGCACCCAAAATTTGGAATGAACTCCCCATCACTCTAAAATCATGAAACAGTAGCAATAACAATTCTGGCTCGTAGTGCCTCTGAACTCAGATTCCTGAGAGTTTCGTTGCTACAGAAATTGTATTAATATTATTGTAGTGTTTCTCTGAATGTGCCTACCAGTGCATGTCATGGGCAGATGAGGAGGACACTGCAGAATGTACACAAAGACTACAGTTTGTGACAAATTCCATGTCTCAGGTGCACCATATTCATATTCTAAATTCTGATCATATGCAGTTTTATTTTCTAATGCAGATGTCAGACTGTAGTCCATCTCTTATGGAGGGGGCAGTTATCACGAGAAAGCCTTATTTGCTGCATGGCCTCTGAGGGCACCACCATATTATCTGCATGACTTCTTCCTAAATATTTAACCTTACAGACACTGCAATTTGCAGTGAAGCCATCTGATCTGACCCACAGACACCACAAAAGAGCTGAACTTCCCCAGTATAACCAACATCTTAATAGAACAAACAAAGTCAGCACTGATACCTTGAATGCCTTTGATGGGTCTGGACTCATTGCCATGGCAGCACCAGACATCTGATCCTGCATCATCCGGGTCTGGTCAGCAGCTGTCAACAAGTAAAAATAAATTACATAAGGCCTGTCAACTTACAACAATAACATTTCTGTCATTGTAAAGATAATAATGACACCTACACATTTGTGGCTGCCCTTTCTCTCCATGCAATACTGGGTAACTCAGCTAATATATAACTGCTTTACGCCTGACAATGTTTGATCATATAATTGTTGCTAGATATTGGCTAGCTTAGTTAATAGAGTATTTGCATATAGTTATTAAAATATAAAAAACATTCAAAGTACAAAGACACTTATGATGGGGATCAAAACCTCACTGATCATAACTGTCATGATATCAAGAAATATAGCAACCCAAGTGATCATAGTAATTACATTGAGGGATTCACTCAACTGCTACTAGTGTTTGACTGAATTTACATTTCCAGGTGAATCATTTCACTAATGTTGTACACTCACCATTGTCCTGACCAAGGATCAAGTTGTACATGCTTCTCAGTCCAAACACATTGAGGAAGTACCATGACGCAGAGCTGACCCTGTCAATAAAACACAACAAACACATTGAGGTAGTACCATGACGCAGAACTAACCCTGTCAGTAAACACAACAAACACACTGAAGAAGTACCATGACGCAGAGCTGACCCTGTCAATAAACACAACAAACACTGAGGAAGTACCATGACGCAGAACTAACCCTGTCAATAAACACAACAAACACTGAGGAAGTACCATGACGCAGAACTAACCCTGTCAATAAACACAACAAACACTGAGGAAGAACCATGATGCAAAGCTGACCCTGTCAATAAACACAACAAACACTGAGGAAGTACCATGACACAGAGCTGACCCTGTCAATAAACACAACAAACACTGAGGAAGTACCATGACACAGAGCTGACCCTGTTAATAAACACAACAAACACATTGAGGTAGTACCATGACACAGAGCTGACCCTGTCAATAAACACAACAAACACATTGAGGAAGTACCATGACACAGAGCTGACCCTGTTAATAAACACAACAAACACATTGAGGAAGTACCATGACACAGAGCTGACCCTGTTAATAAACACAACAAACACATTGAGGTAGTACCATGACACAGGGCTGGCCTTGTCAACAAATCTGATTATCTCACATCATATAATTTTATATTGAATCATGATAGAATGATAGGGTAAACAGTTATATATACAATACTATAAAGCACAGATTGGTGTTTGTAACTAGATGACTGTTTTACCATGTGAAGGATTTTCCCAGATTGCATCAAATATAGGGGCTGTATATATGAATGCCAATAACATTTGTGTACACACACAGATATACTTATTTAGTAAAATATTACCAGCCTTTGAGTGTGTATTACTGAATAATTAGTAGCTTCATTATTGAGGAGTAACACAAACTTACCAGGAAGCATCAAGAGATCCCAGCTCAATGCCTCTCTGCAACATTGGCTTGAAACGTAAAGTCAGTGGAAATGGTACTTTAGCTGAAACATAAAACTTGCAACTGCACATTGTTTCAATCACAATTTCATAGAAGAAATAATTAAATAAATCATTGATGTTTCAAGTTAATGGGATGCTTCCTTAGCAAAACAATATAAGACAAATCAAATATGTCTGCCCTGACAGAGCAATTATAGTGGACCTCTTAAACAAGGTCTCTGGCTGACCACTTAAAATGGCTGGCTGATGGCGGATGGGTCTCTGGCGGAGACCCATCTGGCAGACAACTTAAAGTGAGTCTCAGGTGGACCACTTAAAAGTGGGTCTCTGGCAGACAAAGTAGTTGCCAGACACTGTAATTGTTGACTTACTTGTGAGGAAGCCTGAAAAGGCCCAGTTGATCCAACCTCCAATCACGATCATGGGCAGCACGTTGGTGAGATTTCCCTTCATCATGTCCATCATCATGGACGGGTCTACAAAACACATTCGTTATGGACCGCTCTACAAGGTGCATTCATCATACATGTTATAACAGATATTTGGGGAAATCTCCAACAGTAATCCAAGAACATGACAGGAATTCCATTGAGACAAGTAAAATATTAGCGTCTAAAATTTTGAGGCCGGATAACCGAAAAAAATAATGTGTACATAAACCTTCAAATGTGTATTTAGGATGACTGACCCTAGATCTGACATCAACAGTTATTTATGCTACGATGAAGGAATAATTGTCACATTTTCAAATTCTACAGCAATGTTTTTTTTTCAAGTGCTACAAAATTATATACGATATAAAACGCTGAAACATTTATTACATTATGTTGCATATTATCAGAAAGTAGTGTTAACATTCTTGCAAGATCAAGTGACAATATGACAACAATGTATTTACATACATTAAGACACAGTTGCAAGACATACCTGTCATCGGGTTCTTCACGACCGGTTCTCGCTTCTCTGTTTTAAAGTAACCAGTCTCTATGTTGTTGAAGAATGCCTTCCTCATTAAAAATGACTGCAAATAAATTGCATCTTATGTAGATAATGTACCCACACATTTATTTCACTATTTTCTTTAAAGTAAATTTACTATAAAATTGGGTTTTCAATCTACTTCTATATCTATATACATGTACAGTGATATATTTACAGTAGACAGAAACATGTCAAAAACGGTCTACCAAACTTGCAGAATGATTTTTTAAAACTTAAATTTACACACACACATACACACACACACACACACACACACACACACACACACACGGTTCAAATAACTTCAAAGAAACATATAATATTATGGTGTCATTATAATATTTATAATATCATGGTAGAGGTGTGGAAAAGATAATAAGTACTTATTGTATTTATTAGTTACCTGTATTGGTATAAATCTGCCATTCTCTCGCAACATCCGACTCCTTATCATTGCTTGACTGAAACAAGACATGTATAAGATATATACATCACACACTGTATATCTATACAAAATCTCCTTTTATTTATTAAAAATTGTTTGGTTTGGCGATTGAGGATGCGCATGGTGTATGTTGTGGCAACATCAGAAACACAACTGAAACTACTTTAACTTGACCCTGATAAAAAATACAAATGCAACCAGTAAACATGTAAATCTTATTAAAAGTACTTTTTGACAGTGACCACACTTTTGTAGCAACCAGCACTGTTAAACTCACAGCAGCTTTTTTGAAAAATCCTTTCAGAAATTGTCTTGCCTAGATAAGCTCTTTTCAGACAACACACATTACAGACAAGGAACTACCAGTGTTTTATAGCGACCCAGCATTTTTCGAAGGCTGTTTACAACAAGGACCAAAGTTTTTTTCATTAAGACAATTCCCAATACTGTGCCCATCATCACTTCGACCGAGTCGACAAAGCACATGTTGGGTGCGATCAATGGATCAGCACAGACAATGGATTGATGGATCTCACTGTGGGTTGTTTAACATTTGGCACTATTTTGTAGATTGTCATTTCATTTCTACATCTTGGTTCACATCTGTCTTGTGTTCTGTAACAGCTATGCCGATAGGCAAGACACTCACATGCGGCGGCATTTCTAATGACAGGCGAGTATCCATGTCACCAAAAACTCATCTAGGATATTTGGAACATTATTAAAATGCAACAAACACATGCAATAAGCATGTATTAGTTAGCTTTTTGATCGTGTGGAACTCCCCTCATATGGAGTGATGGTCTGGATTCTCGTTTTAGTGAACACGTGCATATTGCAACAGGACTGCTCTCAGTGCTCTGCCACCCTACGATGGTCCAGAGTCAACCAGGTGAAGGCCAATCCAGATAAATTTCAGGCAATCTACTTTGGCAGGAGAGGCAAGAAACAGCACAGATTTCACATCTGAGAATACCTCCATCCACTGCATGGACTCTGTTGTCCTTCTTGGCATTGAAATCAATAATTTGCTGACTTTTAACGAACACACTGCTGACATCTGTAAAAGGTCAGCTAGACAGCTAGTGGTCTTAAACTCCTCACTCGACAAGGGAAACTTGCAATTTTCAAATCTTTCATAGCATCAAATTTCAACTACTGCCCTTTAATCTGGCATTTTTGTAGCCAAACCAGCACCAACAAACTTGAGAAAAACAGGAGAGAGCACTTCACTTTATCAACAATGATGACTCATCAACAGCTGGCACTGAATACCTCCAATTGAAAAGCATAAAAGAAATGGCATGCGAGGTATTCAAAATTGTAAATAATGTGGCGCCCACTTTTATTCAAAATCTCATCACACTCAAATGCTCCCAAACAACTGTTTGTCGAAAAATAGGTCAAATGAGCTAATGTTGTGTAATTTTCTGTAAAAACCGAAGTTAAATAAAGCTTCTACTCTAGTCTGGCATGTTGTACGAGTATTCAGAGACTGTGGCTACAGCTGCAGGGAACGCAGCATCCATTTTATGTCTAATGCTATTATACACACCTATCTGCTATCTGTTGCAGTTCCACCTTCTTGTCGGATGATAATAGAATGGTAACATAATGCCTAATTATACCTACTAGGAATGTAATCAAAATTATGGGTAAAAACACCCATACTCGAATGTCCGAATCCAGCAATAGTTCAGCCATTTTCTTCCGCACGAGTCTTCCGCCATCTAACGGACAAACATGAACTACTCACCAATGTCAAAGCACCGGAAGTACGGAATTAATGGGGGTTTCCCTAAATATAGCCAACATGGTTTCACAAGACATACCCGAGAAGGTGCTTCGTTACGAGAAATTTGTAAATGAAACGTTAAGAGATGACTTAGGGTAGGTGAATGTTGCAACTGGGGCGCGGTGGTCGTGTGGTAGAGCGTCGAGCTTTCGGTTGAAGGGACCGGGGTTCGAAACCACCTGCGCCTGCGGCTGCGCCGTTTCGAAGCTTGGCCCTTGGGCAATTTCGTTCACCCCACTTTACCTGTGCTATGGCTGTATCTTTCGGAAGAGACAGTAAAAGCCGTTGGTCCCTTCAATCTGGTGTCTATACCAGGGGAAGATCCCATGCAGGGAAATGGAAAATAACGTGTAATGGACTCGCCATACTCCATAGTCAAAAGGACACTCTTAAAAAACCAGCGCAGATTTTGCTTAATGGATGGTGGCTGCCTAACATAAAGAAGAAGAAGACTACGTAGAACACAACACTAACCCTCTTGCAGCACTGCCACAACACTATAAGTATAAAGTCTTGGCTCTTGCTGCACTGTCACAACACAAGACAACAGTATAAGTATTGCATTAGTATTACCACTAAGTGAGTGTAGCTGAACCATTTTGAGATAATTAAGTTATTGCATAGTGTTATACATCATTGGAAAGGTATGTTATTGAGATACATAATGATATCACTTGTATGGTTGTTTAGTTTAATGTTAGAGCACTTTAAAGACACCCCCGTCAACGTTTTCAAAACACAGTTTTTTCTATTTTGATCAAAAAAGCATACCTGGCCTAAAAAAGACTAATATTCAGTTTAATGTAGTTTCTTGCATATACTGGAACTACTACATTTTGTCAACCTATTGGTGGTCAGCATACAACTGTAGCATCATTATTTTGTCTGCAACAGAGTTGCAAACGTTGAAAAATGTGGCCACATTATACAGGACCGTGTTATAGACTTAAATATGATACACTATATGCACTGAATAATGACTTGTTCATATGCTATACACACATGCATATTGTTTGTGCTGTTGTGCCTTTAACAGCTGTAACTGAAGTGGTTTTGGTCATATCGTCAGACAAGAAGGAACTTAAAGAGAAATATTCAAGAAATTGGTTGATGGTAAGACTAAGAGACAAACAAAGACCAAGAGCCACATGGAGAGACAACTGCAAGGCATGAATGGAGAACATTAATTAGGAAGATCTGGTCAGAATGGCACAATGCAGATATGAGTTGCTGTCTGTGATAGCTGACGTTGCGAGATGGGATGGCACCACATGATGATGATGATGACAAAGATGAAGTTACATAGGAAGTAAAATGCATACACAGTGTGTGATGCATGTTTATGTGATTAAATACCTTTGGATATATACAATAGTTGTGAGCCTAAGTATTATATTATATATATATAATATTTAATGCACTCTAAGTACTATATATTGAAAATTATGTATTGTTTACAAGGGGCCTATATATAAGTAATACTAAGTAGATCAACAAGTAAACAACTGCTGGAGTATAACCAAACATTCTATCTTCGGAATGTTGCCACCTGGTCATATATCAGATTGTATAGATGAAGGGACTGTGTTTATGTAGATACACATGTAATTAATCAATTAAACAAGTTAATTTGAAATGCTCGCTGTGACTACATGACAAAGTATCGGTTTGCAACCTGCTCGCTAGGTGGCACCGTTTTCGATTTTAAGAATCCTGCTAGACTATGAAAATATATCAATACAATGCAGGATTTACGTGTATTCGCGTCTGTAAATCAAAGTTCACCCTTCATCATTATTTATGTAGTAGAAATTTATCACTGCACAGTTGGCGCCATCTAGCAGCCCAAAATGCACTGAATTGTTGATGGCGTCACTTTTAGGAGTGATGTACGTTACTAGCCAGAGCGAGCAAAACCCAAATATTGTCTAGTTATGTTAATAAATGATCAATGAAAGACATACGATGTTTTTTCCGTGAATCAAGGTGAATCCCGGATTTGCGAGAATTATGACATTTTCACATTGAATAAAAATACTTTCACTTAAAGAAATAAAACATGATGTATATCAGAGTAAAGTACGTTTATTCAGCTTTACAGACATATGCACACTTTTATTATAGGTGGTCTATGTCAGCTGCTGTGGACCGTAATAGGCACCCCCTATAAACAGGCCTCTGCGGCTACACATTTTGGTCAACTTGCCAATCACAGCACTACTAGCGCCGCCTAACGAGCTCCAGCATTGCTACTAAGTGACTAACACTGACAGTGACACTGTTACTATAACTGTTAGTGTTATGACAGTGCTGCAAGATTTGCAGCGCTGTCGTCATGTCATGTCAGCACTGTCTGTGTCATGACACTAACGGTCTTGCAGCACTGTGTCGCAACATTAACAGTCTTGCAGAGCTGTCACAAAACTAAAAGCAGATAAGCAGAACTGACATGGGGTGTTGCTGTCATGTTGAGTCGGCTGTGAAACAGTTGTTTTTGTTGTAGGAAAGTTTTAGATCAGCGAGATGAAGTTTATGCTGACTTATCTGAACTCCTTCAACTGAAGAGCGTCATTGAAAGACTTCAGGTAAGTTACTCCCTAATTAATGCTAATGCTAACCTAAAGAATATTCCATTGTGAATAGACATAATTGTACTTCTTTTGGGGGTTTAAATGTCATTTCATAATTAGGTTCTTGATGATGGCTTTCCAAAATAGACATGGACTTAACGGTCACTTATTTCTTTTTGAATAGTTTTAACAGTTAGCTTATTTTAATATTTTAAATGTCATGCAAAATATACTAATTTGCTACTACAATGTACTATCTAAGTTCCATGTGTAGCTAAATTCCATTGTAAATTAAATCATGGTGACACGCTAAATTATGTTACTTAAAATTTATCTGTTTTAAAATAAATGTTCTGAAGAAAGTCACCAGACTGGTGATTGTAATCTATTAATATTTTAATAATTTTTCCCTGTCAAATTTACCTTTGTACATTGTGACGTTTCAACAGTGTTCAGAGCCTTTGCCTTCATCAGACTGACTACCCCTAGATGGCGTTATGGTAGTTGTCATGCGCAGGCGTTGTCAGAGGTGTGGGCCAGGGACAGATCAATGTTTTACTTCCAGGTTCATGTCATACAAATATAGTGGCAGTGATTTTGAGACGGTCCCACCTTTTGACAATTTGTTGCTACCCTAAATTTTTTTTTTAACAGGGATCTTGTCAGTTGGCTAAATTTTACGATTACAACACTTATGCTGTGCCCAGACTAAAATTTCTTGTGGATGACTGGCACCATATGCGTGTGCCAGGGAATTTAGGATCCCTTGCACATGTAGACATGAGGTAGTTGTTTTGGATGTAGTTTGGTGAGGAGCATCTTGTATGTTGATTTTCTTGATAACAAAATGACAGAAGTTGAAAAATTTTGTCCAGCTGGTTGATGAAATAATATTTATTATAATAGTTGATTTTCAGAATATAAAAAAAAAATTATTGGCAAACAGCATTAAAAATCACTAACATTGCCGCCAGTGAGAACATAAATCGTGACCCATCCTTGTCCCGTGGCCTGGGGAGAACAGTAAATATTCTGACCACCTGCTCTCACATCTCTTTGTTATAATCGTGTCAGGATAACATGGTTTGTGATTGACAGGAGTCCCCAGACAAGACTAACCTGAAGACAAAGGTTGACCTCGGCTGTAACTTCTACGTACAAGCCAAAGTGTCAGTGCATTGGATGTCTGTTTGCAGATATTATATGTCGTTCAGCATGAATTAAAATCTGAAATACTTGCACCCCCTCTACAATTATAATTAGCTATAATTACTGGCTAAGTACAGTGTACCAGTAATGTAAATTCGACATCTACCGGGTACATCAGTTTCATTTCTGTCTTGTTTCTAATTGACCCTGAATTGTAAAAATATGTTCATCCACAATTCCACACATGACTAATAAGTTTAAAATTAAGATGCATGCCAGGATTCTTTTATCATGTAAAATTGCTTCTCAATAAAATTGTAGCTAATTGGAATATCATGTTCTGTCATCAATGTACTGTTGTACATACAAGGTTGTCATTATATTGTTGGCATGGTAATATTGTTGGCATGGTAATATTGTTGGCATGGTAATATCAGCCCTTTACCTTAATTTAATGGTATGCATAATTATGAATTTGTATTTTTCCAGTGATGATGCATCTATGATTTATGTCTGTGTTGGCTTCGGGTTCTTTGTGGAGTTCACGTTCAACGAGGCCCTGCGGTTTATTGGGAAGAAAACCGAGCACTTGACACGCATCAGTGATTCCCTCACAAGAGATGCGTCACGGATCAAAGCCCACATTAAACTTGTTCTTGAGGTGAGCAAGCTCCGTCGTGTCTGGGTTCAAGACCATGAAATCGTTCTGAGCATGTACTTATTAGTGCCCTGCGCGGGCCTAGAATTTGATCCCAAGCCCGGCCCGCAATTAGCAGTTAGAGGCCCGGCCCAGGCCCACAATAATTTTTCAGGCCCGGCCCAGGCCCGCAAATTAGAATTTAGGCCCAGGCCCGAACCAGACTGTGAATGTTTGGTAAAGAAAGATTGGTAAGCCCACGGCCCGCTAAGTTTAGAGAAACCTAAAATCTTATAACAAAGACGAAAAACAAATAAACTGTAAAACGACTCGTTTTATTAAATAAAAAAACATATATATACATATATCGGATGGGGCATAATATCCTTAGCTCTTAGTGGAGTACTACTCTTATGCTGATGTTCCATAGTGTGCTGGATGAGTTCTAAAAATCCAGCACCACCAACTTCTTCAAACTTACGAATATCCTGAAGAAAAATAAAGAAAAACTACTATTAAATATGATAACATTTGTTATATTTGGCTTTAACGTATTGGCTTATGGTTAGGGTATGAGATTTGTTTATCTAACCTTGACTTAACCCATATGCAAGCCATAACCCCAATTTATATTGTTAATTGAATTAGCTCAACTAAGTTATCATAATTTAATATGATATTTCAATTAAATGTTACCCACTGGCACTGACACCCAGCAGGCCTGCAGTCACTAGCCTAAGACAGACAGGTTCAGACATGTGTGAATTAGTACAAGTGTGAATGAATTAAGACTGGGGAGAAATACCAGTTACCAACTGGGTTGGGTAGTGGGCTAGTGGCCTAGTGGGCACTTGGCAGTGGGCAGGTCATTCAGGTGGGCAGTGTTTGGAGGGAAGACCTAGACAATAGAATGTCCACTGGTAGGGTCAAAGGGTGATAAGTTGATGGTTAATCATGGCTTGATTGCAAATATTTCTAAAGTAAACATTTGGGGCTGGCTACTTCCAGCCAAGTGAACTTATGGGGGCCATTAGATTCCATGCAAGGTCTTAATTTGCAACAATATAATACTAAAGAAATAATTTTAAGCATTCATTAACCGGAATTACAATTTATAATCAGTTTTTATATAAAAAAAAATAAAGTAATAATCTGTGTTTTGTATGAATATTTTTATTATGTCCAGGCCCAGGCCCGGCCCGGCCCGCTCACACTAGGACCAGGCCTGGCCCAAGCCCGTTGTGTTTAAATTGTTTTCAGCCCGGGCCCGCAGTATGTAGGCCCAGGCCCGGCCCGCAAAATTATGTAGAGGCGCGGGCCGGGCCGGGCTTGGACCCAAAGCCCGGTCCGCGCAGGGCACTAGTACTTATTAGTTGTACTAATTACGACTCCCTCAATTGATTTAATCCACCACGAATCAGGTTCACCGATGTGTAGTGAGTGGATAGATTAAGTACCACGTTTAAGTAAAATTTTTTGTGCATTTGTTAAATGGGAATATTAAATGATTACTGATGTTTAATTCGTCTTGTTAAGCTCACAGAAAATAATAATTATTTTAATAGCGTAAATGTTGAAAGGCTGAACGATCAATTGGCAAATTGTTCAGGCAACATTATGTCGCATGACAAAGAGCAGCTAAATTGTGTGAGCTTTCACATGAGCAACGTGTCCTGCTAGACACTGCAAGCATGACCTATTTGTGGATGCCAAACCCCAATTGAGTTCTGAGTAAAGGTCACATGTACACCTGTATTTGGTCGTGGCGGTCGGTGATTTTATGAGGGTGTTTACACGAGCGATTACATGAGCAACACAGTGTCACCTGACTAATTTACACTATTAAAATAATTATTATTTTCTGTTAGTGCAACAAGACGATTTAATTATCAGTAATTATTTAGTATTCCCAATTAATAAATGCACATACAATTTTACTTAAACGTGGTACAACTATCCACACACTACACGTCAATGAACCTGATTTGTGATTGGCTAAATCAATCACTCGTATAAACGTGCCTTAATTTTACAAAAAAATATAATAGCTCGCATGTTAAATTTCATATAGAAAATATAGCTTGTATGTTTAACACTGGAAATTAAATCGCTTCCCTGTTTAATTTCACACAAAATAAAATAGCTTGTGTGTTTATATATTATTATTCCAGAACTAGTCCATTGTGAAGTTTTTCGTGGCAAATTTGTGGTTTCTCCAAGAGTCTGATAATTAGCTGTGAGTTGTGGAAGTAAGGGGCCATGAGTGCTTTGTAATATAGTGTATGCTTACAAAATCCGACTTAGCAAGTTATAGTAATTTTTGAGTGATAATTGGTTACAGTAGTTTCCAACTGATACTCTGTTCAATTAAGATTGTGCCACATGGAGTTGTGTTTCTATGCTTCATGCTTTATTGTAAGCAAATTGAATTGTATTTTCAGGTTCAACTGTTTCGTGTTATCTCTACATATATTCATGGTGCTGGGTGGCGTCCATGTTACTCTAATTGTGATGTTTATTCTAGCAATATTGTCCTGTTTATCATAGGTGTTTTCACTTATGTAAAGTTGTATTCAATCCCTTTTTAATTCCAGGGTTTGCGGGAAATCCAGCTGATTGATGATAGACCAGATACAAAGTCACAAAGCAATATTTCACTGCAATGATACAAAGTGAGTGTGAAAGACCAGCCAGTTTTGTGTATCAACTATGAAGATGCACCATAGTTACTTTGTCCAGTGACATTCTGATTTTCAAAACGTCCATCAAGACAACAGACAGGTTCAGCACGCCAAACTTGTAACGTGTACGTGTGGAAGATGTGAGCTACACGTACACGTCCAATTTGTTGCATATTAAGAGGTTCAGCCACCTGATATTGTTGTAACACGTAGATCGTACAGAAATGCATGTCAATATAACACCATATAATACATTGGTTGGAAACTTGAAGTTGGATTTGTGTTTGTATATCTGTCTGTTTCGAGTAACATGAAAACGTTAGTTTTGTAAATAATAAACCGCTATATGTTTTTATATATGTTGTTCTTATGTTTGGCAGTATTTGCAAGAATGAATCGTGTTTTGCTATGTACATGGGACTATAAGTTAACGTGTTTGTATAGAGCCTTTCACAACCACTCAAATAGATTTGTCAGTTTATGCTAAATATGGCTGTGTTAGGAGCAAAATAAGTATTCCCTTCAAAAAACATTGCGCAAACACTGCAGCAAAATATTTGCATCGATTTTGAGATTTTATTTTAGGCATTACCCACTAATCTAAATTTTAACTTCGTTAATGCTCACAATGATGCCAAAAAGGTTCTGTTATATCAACAATTTTAATTCAGTTTGGCAAAAGGAGCGCAAGCGATTTACAACAAAATGAAACACAAGAATGCAACGGCAACGTGTAGAGACAGTGCAAGTCAAATCACGGAACCATACAGTCAATTACAGTCGACTATCCATGCAATAACTATAATGTACAAATATCATTCACCAAAGAAAATCTAAACAGTATACACAAACAGGGTGTGCGTAACATGTTATGATGTTTGCATCAACGTTCGTTCCTTTAGATTCAGTTTATAAACATGTAGTGACATCCAAAATGCCCTAAGTCCCCATAAACTGGCGCTTATAACGGTAATTGTTGATGGTCAATTATCACATGATTTTCTTTCATTTCTCCCACGATCATACTTCTTGAGATTTATTAATATTGCAAATGATAGAGAAAATAGGAAACCCTGCACCTGTCTGATTCCTGCAACCTGCAACTACCTGATTCTAATTAAAACTAATTCGTGTACACAATGACAAAGATATAAATTAATTGTGTGAACAACACTAATTTCAACAAACAAATGTAAATAATATCAAGTATAAAGACAGTGCGTAATATATTACAAACTTAGCATCCATTTGGAGTCGCCTATGTACGTACACGTGCTGTAGAAAGTGCCACTCGGCATATTTAAGACATTGATTATTAAACTACGAACACTTGTAAACCTCGTATTAAATATATATATACATGTACATCTTAAGGACATAATAAAAGTTTAAAGATTTTGCATGTATTCACATCAAACAGTACTTATTTTTATACAAACTCCCTACCATACACGTTGATTGCACATACACTTTGATACTAACTTTGCGGAATACAAATTATTTAACTGGTATTTGCATGTTTATTTTTCGTCCGATTTCCGCCCATTCTTTGCAGTATTTTGTGCGCAGGGTCGTTTTAACTTTGAAATCATCGACACCGTTCATCTCCACGTAGCGGCTCTTCTCTCTTGTGAATGTCGGCCATTCAGGCAGATCGTCTCCATTGGGGTTTCTACAACAACAGTCAACATTTCATAGCACACCGTTGACGAAACGATCACTTGGCTGCAGGCAGTATGTAGTCAGAACAGCGAAGAATATACCTAGGTTATATGTGTCTCAGAAGTTAAATATGGGTGAGTTAAGCTCGAGTTACCTACTGAAACGAATGTGATTAAGAAAAGGTGGATGGATTCATGGAGCTTTTTATTTTATTGAAATTGGGTCGTGTGCGTGCTTATGCGTGCGCGTTTTTCCACGTAAACCCTACAACGGATGCAATGAGGTACTTACCCAGTTTTGGCAAAGTTTGCCCAATATGACATAAAAGTTCGTGCGAACTCCTGTTCCCCTCGCGTGTACCCTCGGGACGAGTTCAACGCCATCCCAAACACCCACTGCAAGCATGGCATAATTCATTATGACCGAACAAATCACTTTGTAATTAAACTAAATGATAAAATCAGAAAGTAAGTTATGCAAATTATCGATTTAAATTACACATTTTTCAATAATAATTTATAATCAGATAATGTGCTCTTCCTTGTTGCCCTCAGGTTAGTTCGTGTTCTGTTCTGCTGCACCGCTCCAGCTGTTATCCCTTTCCACTTCTCCCTATCCACAGCCTTCTCCTTCCACTGCCTTTCTCACATCCATATTTACGTAGATAACGGTCAAATTATATATTTTTAATCGTGGTTTATTAAAGCACATTTGTTTTATATATATATATATATATATATATATAAACATGATTTTTACGATCAAAGCAATCAGGCTTAATGAAAGCACCACGAAGAAGCAGCGTTGAGCGGGTGGACGCACGACCCCGTACGTACCTGTATCTCGGCCCCATGGATGACTCCCATCCAGGGCGGCCAGACTTCCGTCGACGTCCGGTAGGCCAGGTAGTAGAAGTACGCCTGTACACCCGTGTCAGCGAGCGTCGACGCCATCTGCCACGTAGGACACGTGAAGCTCCTGTCTCCACAGAAGTCTCCTAGCGCGTCCCTGAAGCCGGGTCGGTCGGTGTCGTTCGCCGGCTCGTAGAGCTCTCTCAGCCTGGCACGCGTCTCCTCCGACAGATCCCACGCCATCACGTCTATCCCTTGTCGGAAGCTTGTCTGGTTCTGCAGACTCGGCCCGTCCTTAGTGAAGCCGGCTAGGACGTAGAGGATCCAGTAAGTTCCCTCGTCCCTGTTCACGCCCAGGAGAGAATCCTTACGCTGGAAGTTGCCCGCCTTCAGCATATTGTACGGCGTGTCTTTCAGAAACCGGCCGTCGACAGTTGGAGCCCACGGAAAGACCATGAAGTGGGAGTCGACCCATTCCTCCTGCTGTATCACGTCGACGGGTAGTGCGCGCAGACACCGCAGCATGGCACCAGCGTCGTCGTCGTCACGTGAGCAGTTGACACCATGCAGAAACGTGCTCGAACGATTACGTGCTTGCGCTGACGTCATGAAGGACCAATGGGAGTCCGGAGAGCCGCTCTCGAAGATGGTGCGTCGGAAGAGAGGTTGACTGCGGGCAGACATCAGGTGTAGACCAGCGCTCGACGCCCCTGAACTCTCTCCGAACAGCGTCACGCGGTCTGGATCTCCCCCGAATGCCGCGATGTTATCTTTCACCCATTCAAGGGCTACCACTTGGTCTAGCAGGCCAAAGTTACCTGCATCCACACATAAGCCAAGTATACATTAATTGCCGCTGGATGGTATCACCATATTTACTGAAACAGACATGTATCAAGGTTCCTCGAGTAGGTTATGTAAGAAACATAACTGTTTCACACAAACATTCACGTCGCTCGGTTAGTTCAGGTTTCACTTTGTCTTCCTGTCCTCCGCCAACTAACAACGTGCTGATGATGCGGTAGTTTTGGCACATAGTTCGTTTACAGCCTCGTGGAATTCTTTTTATTCTATATCAGGTGAACGGTATTTCGTTATGGTCAACATTACCGCCTGTCTTCGGAGTCCTCGTGTGATGACGTCACACTCTTGGCATGCTTCTTTTGATATGACACATATCGACGAAACACATCCCACGAAGTTGTAAAATAACCGCGTAAAGCGAAGGACCTTCCCATTTGGAATGTACAAAGGTGATGGGAGGATATAGTGATGAAATACAGCATGGCGAGTTCATTAGAAACATCGGTACTATTCGTTTCTACTCACCTTTAATTTTCCCATCTCCCGTGCTCAGGAAGCCGAATGTTCCCACGCGGTAGTTCGGCGCCACGACGATGACGTCACCGTGTGATGCCAGGGCTTTGCCATCGTATACCCACAATGCATTGCTTCCGCTGTAGAACCCGCCGCCGTAGATCCACACCTGTCACGTGACGTTAAGACCATGACGTCACATACAGGCTAATTCCACCAAAGTCATATGGTGGCTTTGTTATTGTATACACTGAGTTTAAAACATGCGAACATATCCACTATGATGGTTATTATTAAGAAAAAATCATACGTTGTAAAATATACTTGTAAATGCATATTATACGCCAACAAAATGCATTTTAAATCACAAGGTAAGCTAACGTTTTAAAATGAATTGTGCTGTTCGCAATTAATTATGTTATTACGATGATGGTGCAACATCTTTGATCTGGTCTTCTTCGGAAAAGAAGTATAGTTTTAACTAAATAAAAATATATTACTGCGGAATTGGACATACTTCGATGTGAGTAAACTCATCTACATTCATTTGTGGTGTTTCAACACTACTCTAGTAGAGACACATTCACTCTGTACCATGACAGCTTTCTTGCCGTCAGTGCGAGGAGTCCAGATGTTCATATAGAGACAGTCTTCTCTTAGTTGGTTTGGAGCGTTCCACATGGCTGAACCGGCGAATGATCCAAACGTCATGTCCAGATATTGGATGCACGAGTACTTGTAATCCGTGGCGTCGTACGGATCTGGGTAGACGACACAACGGTTTACTTATGTTACATGTATCTACCCTGCGTGCACGTGCAACACACGCGCACCAGCACATGCACACACGTAGAAGCTTCTACTGAATATAAATAACATAACTGTAGATTCGATTCTTGGTACCAAAGTAGTTCCGTCCATCTGAGGCCTGATCTAACCAGTAATAGCGGTGACGGGACCCGTGTGAAATTGAAATACTTTTACCTTCGCGAAAAATGTCGCCTGAAAACACTTATTTCACAATTTTCGATTTTTTCTAACTGAACATACATTTGGCGATCTTTATTCCCATGTTTAGGCATGGAAGTTGCCATTCCCCAGATAAGGCGAAGGTCGACGTACCAGTCGGCAACCTGTTGAGCGGCACGGGATCACTGTAGCGCAAGTCACCCACGGGCGGACGGGCGAATGGCACACCCAGGTACTCGTTGACCTTCGTGCCCTGTGGGGCTTGTGCCACCCGCCCCTTCACTACGCCCACTGTTGTGTTCACTTCCGGTAAATGATCGTCTGCAAGTATGGTATAATCTGGAAGTAGAATGGTTTTATTAAAGTATGCAAGTACAGAGCATGTTTGTGGGTAGAAGGACATTCGTGTAAGGGTAAGTAGCCCTCCATCTCGAGAGTGCAAGTATTGTACAAATATGTACAATTCTGTAGGCAGAAGACTATTATGACCAGGTTTTTAACGCCATATTAAGATCACTTTGGTCCAGTCCCGAGGGCGAGCTTAGTAGACAGATTGGACCGTGCTCCGTGTTGTACGTATTATTTGTACGCTCTTCGTATTTGTATATTATTTGTACGCTCTTCGTATTTGTATTTGTATATTATTTGTACGCTCTTCGTATTTGTATTTGTATATTATTTGTACGCTCTTCGTATTTGTATATTATTTGTACGTTGCTCTTCGTATCTCAGTAAATCAGCATTATTGACGAGGGCCTATCGGTTGTAACTAGTCATAAAAACAGCCAAACAGCCTTGAATGACTATGGCAGAAATACAATAACGAGGCAGCTGTGTCGTGTATAATATAGCTAAGTGTGAGAACAGAGGGTGTCGGTCTTGCAACGACGGGGGTCTTCCTTTAGTCGTAAATAAAATGTATAATTGAACACCATTATTACATTTCTTATTTCCTTCGCACGATATATCAGATCCTCTATCGTGCACAGTCACATTGAATGTATCTTTAATGGATGTTTGATATCTGCATCATAGCAATAGCGCCATATAATAACGATGAACGATGACGATAAATTGTTCCTGATATAGATGAATAAGTGTACATATATAAATGGCAGGATAACGCAGTAGACATGGGTCAGTCACTCGGAATACGGGTACAAATGTCGAATTATGTGAGAAATACAGCCAAATCCACACAAGTAGATACAACTGATGAAGACGATGATTTCCTAACGATTTTGCTGTGTTCAACGTAACGTAAGACGAGAGAGGGTGAGAACAGTGTTCATGAGATACAACGTTAGACTGGCTACACAACATTACTGTTTTCTCATTGGAACCAATGCTAAAAATCAGACTGTGCGCAAAGTTACGATTCGGTTAAAAAAACTGCACAATTTTATATGTCTTATCATACAGTAACGTTTTCGTTAAATCATAGTTTTGTTTTCGATAAAATCAACATAATTTGTCGCCCAAACAAACAGGATTATGTCGTCATACACCGTCATACACCGTCATACACCAGGATCCTTCCACCACTGACTCGTGTATATGGTCCCAACTAGCAAAAAAGTAAGACTGCGCAGCAGAAATTTCTTGGACTTCTCGAACAAATCCTCGAAACCATATATTAATCACTGGCACTTTATTAATTTATCATCAACTGGGAAGAAAACGAATGATCTACATGGGCGGATGCAGGGGTGTCCGTCAAGTGTCCGGGTACCCCCCTTTTATTTAAGCCGGATTTTGTCATCAAGTCAGAATCAGCCTTCTGCACTTGTTCCTCAGATGAGGACATTTTCTAACATACAAACTATGGGCACTGGCATTTGTCGGAGTCATTCTGGTTTCTCCCCCCCACCCTGCCCTACCTTCGTTACTAGAAACAAATGGATTCTTGTTGCCGATGCTTTTTTTATAAATACCCACTGGTCAACAACTATTGTCACACATGCAGGCTATGAGACATCCCCTTAACGCTGCTTTTGTCAAATGGTTCAGCCCATCACGAATCCGGTTCATTTATGTCCAGACGTAGTGTGTGACTTTTGTCAAATGGTTCAGCCCATCACGAGTCCGGTTCATTTATGTCCAGACGTAGTGTGTGACTTTTGTCAAATGGTTCAGCCCATCACGAGTCCGGTTCATTTATGTCCAGACGTAGTGTGTGACTTTTGTCAAATGGTTCAGCCCATCACGAATCCGGTTCATTTATGTCCAGACGTAGTGTGTGACTAGTTTAAGTAATGTGTAGTGTGTGACTAGTTTAAGTAATGTGTAGTGTGTGACTAGTTTAAGTAATGTGTAGTGTGTGACTAGTTTAAGTAATGTGCGCAGTATGTTTAAAAAATTACTCTTTTTTTTCAAATTATCAAAAGAATTGACTTAAGTCGTTAGATCTGGTAAAGATTAAAATAGTGGATATCCAAAATGGTAAACTATGTGCGAGTCAAGGCCGATTATGAACGTGACTTCAATCCTCTCGCCGATCACAGGACAAAGTTACGAAATTTCACCAAGGAAGAAAATCGTGATTTTTCAGTATTTCGATTTTCACTTCACTTAATGCTTGAACAAGCATTAAGCAATTTAATAATTTGTCTGATGATTAAAAAAAAACTACATACAAAAGTTGTACAAACGAGCTACCATGTTGCAGTGGATACTAGGTAGGTTTGTTTTTTCGCAAAATTAATTTGAAATGAGACTAGCAAAAATCGAATTGAGGAGGCACCTAAACTACCCCATGATCTCATCCATTTGACACTAACGAGAATCGCGGCGTTGGTCTTGGAGACGCAATAGACGATCCAATACAACAACGCCTGTGTATGCCTCGAAGATAATACTATAGAATAACGCCTGTGTATGCCTCGAAGATAATACAATAGAATAACGCCTGTGTATGCCTCGAAGATAATACTGTAGAATAACGCATGTGTATGCCTCGAAGATAATACAATACAATAACGCCTGTGTATGCCTCGAAGATAATACAATACAATAACGCCTGTGTGTGCCTCGAAGATAATACACAACGAAAATATTGCTGTCATCGGATAACAAATCCAGCAGAAGATTATGTCTGAAATGCGATAGAGTTTTTTCCCATCAGCGCTTCCGATACCTGTGACATATCAAATAAAGAACTGCGAAGCTCTGTCCTGAAAGATGATCGAAAAGCAGAAGATCCGTGAGGAATTCTTGGCGTTTCTTTTGTGTTTCTCCGGAGTTGCATGCACAGCCAATGCCAAAGAGGTCGAGCAGCACGGCTGGTCGTCCGAGCAGGTGCTGTAACGCGAGGACGAATGGTGTTTACTGAATGTTTGCATCGCGAATGCATGCAACGTGATAGAGCTGTGACTATACCATAGCAGTGGCGAACTAGAATTTTTCTCCAAAGTGGCATGGGAGCGTGATCACAAAGTGGCATGGGAGCGTGATCACAAAGTGGCATGGGAGCGTGACCACAAAGTTGGTGTATGAAGCCAGTCGCATCGAGTTTATAGACCGTTGAGTTAATCGCTGTAATTCAAAAGAAACTCGGGAGGTGTTCTCACAACCCTACCCTAGTGGTGTGGATCGCGGTGTTAGAATCGAGCATACAAGTTCAAACCAGAATTGGTTGCATTTTCAAGACAACGGGTGGGAGTATGAATTTATGAACTATTTTTCATATTTAAGCAACGCAAATTTTCACGATATTTGGTTCATATTTCATATGCACAATGTACCGTACTTTATAATATACAGTGGTCCCTCTCACACGAGGCCACCCTATCACAAGAGGCCACCCTGACCATAGGCCACCCTGACCATAGGCCACCTTGCTGTTGCAAATAAGTTTTCCCATGATAATTCCCCCCCTTTACGACAGGCCAACCCTCTTATAAGGCAACTATACGTTGGCAGAAGTGTTAGCCTTGTGGGGGGGGGGGGCAATGGCGTGCGGGCATGCGAATACTCTGCATAAATGTGGACCCCCTGCACCCCTCCCCCACTTCAGGAAATGGATCCGCCAATTATATGCCCCGTGTTTCCAATAGGAGAAGGTCGTAAACTCGCTTCCACAAATGAATTTTCGAATAGTTTTGCATGTGTCCGTCATATAGGCTTAAAACAAAACCCATAACTGATGAGTTAGTCTGAGAATTAATTTGATTGGCTACACAATTTTGGAGAAAACATCCGAGTTTTTCTTTAAAATGAGAATCACGGTTCTCTTCCAGGCGGGGACAGATCACTGTTTCCCTTCAGTGTTCGCGTCATACGAATATAGTGCCAGTGCTTTTGAGACGGTCCCCTTTTGGCTTTTTGTTACTGCTTGTAAAATTGATGTGAACAGGGATATGGCCATATTTGAAGATAACGACACTTTGCTGTGTCCAGGCTCCAGATTAAAATGTTTAGTGTCTAGCTGTCAACTAATGCGTCTAGTATGTTAATTGTCTGGAGATAAAATGACAAGTAGATGAATTTTTTTCAGCAGGTTAATGAAATAATAAATGTTAACATAGTTGATTTACAGTATATTAAATATTTACATTTGTAAAAAGCAGAAAAAACGTTAACATTGTCACCAATGGGAAAATAAATAGTGATCTGACCCCAGGCGGGCTGACCGGCTGGCGCCACACCACGCAGCTTGGATAAGCGACACTAGCTTAAAACGCCAAGATGGCGTACCATACTAATGATCGAACACGTCAGCGCTGTATCTAACGGATTGTTGCGTCGCGGATTTCGTAGTAAGCCGAGAGGCAAACGTCGTAGCTAATGTTACGACCAACTGCTACGACGACTGTACCTTTACGTTGGTAGTTGTAAACGAACATCGCAGCAACTGTGAATACAACAGCCACCACGCTGATAACATCACGTAACGCCATGTGCACAGTGCACACAGGCCTACTTGTAATGCTCAAGTTCACCAAATCAGTTGAATGACGCTACAAAAGGTGTTCTCTAAAATGTGATCAGGTGTATACCGCTGCAGGGGCCGGTGTCTAAAATGTAAGAGGCCAATCATAAAGTAGGTCACGCTCTGTGGGTGGCGGTGTCTTAATTGGCGGTTTGCTCGTCTATCTGTCGATATCGACTGATGGCAAAAGCCAGTTTTGGGGTGGGCGTATTTCAACTGAAACCCCCCGGGGATGGAATGTGGATTTTTCATATTTCACTTGAAACCGCGGAAGACTAATTGCCGCAAACGTTTTGCATCGGTGCTTCGGCGGTGTCGTAAACATTCAGCCGGGTGAATGTGTATTCCGGGCTTGTTTCATAACACCATCGTTCCTAGGGAAGCGATCAATATTATTATAAATTAACACAATCGTTCCTGCAGTCAATCTTCCACATCTCACATAAGTAATTAAGAAAGAAATGTATGTTATTAATTATATACAAAAAGAGCAATAACTACGGAGTTCAAAATATTACTTATTTAATTATTTCTATATTGATACACTGACACGTATGCAATGTAATAATTTATTAACAGGATGACTGACATCCCAATACAGTGTACAGCAGATAATACACCGTGTGTGTTTCTGATGTATGTTTAGAAAGAAAATTCACTGCTATCAAAACCCTTCCTACTCTGGTGGTGAATTGTGGGAAACATAAGTGAATTGTGGGAAACGGAAGTGAATTGTGGGAAACGGAAGGTCCGCTACAACAGTTGCGATTACGATATGAACAGTCACTAATATATAGTTCGAGGAAACGTTTTTTTCTTCGGCAGACGAGTGATTAAAGTAGCAGTGATAAATATATACATCGGTGTTATGACACAGCATGGGTTAATTGAAATCGCACGAAAACCACCCAGTATACGCTTCGCGTGTCAGTCCGTCGTGTCGTTATTGTAGCATTCCTAGGCGAGAGGAATAGATGACGGATCGTCACGCTTAGAAGCCATCTATTAAAGACCATAAAATTATGAATGTTGTATCTTACCGCGTTTGACTCGTGTGAAGACGAAGACAAGCACACCCGTGGCGCCGGCCAGCACCAAGAAGATAACCACCCCGATCACGATCGCGCAACACTTCTTCTTTGGTTGCTTTGGCCCCATGGCCAGTCTGACGACAGAGGACAAGAACGATATCACGAACAGCTAGAGCGTCAACACAGGAGTCACGCGGCCCGCGAGGACTCCGGCGCTACAATGCGCCGATTGCTACGTAGACCTCTAAATACGTCGCTATATATAAGTGTTCCCCTGGTTTAGGGCCTGATCACCTGGCGTGGAGTGCCAATACACGGCCCACTGTCCTTGCATAAGAACCTGAAATACACGGAGCCAACCGGTCTGACACACATAAGCTCTATTATATTAGTGTCAGTGACCTCCGGGTATGTGGGTGTATGTTACTCAAGGTGTTAGACCGGGGGGGGGGGGTACGACACCGTGTGTGTGTGTGTGTGTGTGTGTGTGTGTGTGTGTGTGTGTGTGTGTGTGTGTGTGTGTGTGTGTGTGTGTGTGTGTGTGTGTGTGTGTGTGTTTGTGTGCGTGTGCGTGTGCGTGCGCGTGCGTGTGCGTGAGCGTGTGTATAATATATATATATATATAAATATATATATGTGTGTGTGCGCGTGTGTGTGTGTGCGCGCGCGCACAGTATATATATATATATATATATATATATATATAAGAGCAAATAAGTGTCAATCATTACTATCTAAATCAAAGCAAACACTAATGAACATCCACATTGGGATACAGCGAATATAGAACGAGTGTTGGTAGATGATGCAGGAGGCTGGTAGTGTTCAGAGTTTATACTCGTGGTGGCGTCTAGTGCGAGCATCTGCTGTGACAATGATGGTACGCAAACTGGTGTGAACTAGTCCATGACGAATCTGGTAAAAAAGCATAGTGACATCTCTGATGCAACGTCTGTGCAACGCTAGAAACACTACGATACTGTTTAAGCGTAATCTGAAGGCACTCAAAGGGAATCGTTTGTGTTGTGGTTTGCTATGTTTTTGTGTCAACATCCGCCCGATGTACTCCTGCGGTTCTGTCACTGAGTTGTCATGCATCTAAATTTAAAAAAAAAATTAAAAGCGGACAACGAAACAACAAATGTCTACACTCTACACTAAATTCCCCATTGTGCGCACAAGGCAGAACCGCTTAACGCGGGTGTACGCTGCAGGCTATAATACAGTAAGATTGAGCCTTCGCTTCCGCCCAGTTGCACCAAACAACGGACCGGCCGAACGGGCGCTCGGTACCCGGACCAGACAGTGCGCTGTTGCAATAACTGAGCTTCCTGTTGCGTGGTGGAATTTGGAAAGGCACCCACAAGCATTTTGCCCCCAAGGCAAAACTTGTTTGTCTGTTTAGGTAGTTGAGTTCGTTCAAATGTCCCGTTTATGTCTCGGCGTCCTTGTCGCGTAACAAGAAACACCCGTAAAGCAGTTGAGGAATTGTCATCACGCAGGCCAGGAGGGAATCGGTAAACTTCTGAACGTTTTGCTTATCCATATGTACGTGCATTGTTTGTTCAGCTGCCTAAGTTGGGCCTAAGCCCTTACTAAGCCGTCTTGCCAGGAAGTCGTAGAGCATTCCAATGGAAAGTTGAAGATCTGACCACCGAGGCCACCGCCTACGGTCAGGAAGAACCTAAGTAAACGTAAGTAAGAGATTGTAGGCACACCGGAGCCAGTTCGTGGTAATTCTTCCAGTCGCGTATCTAAGATCTCGCAACGGGGGAGGCCAAGCGGGCAAGCTTAGTCACCCATTAATTTACCATGCTACCGTGTAGTCATGTATGTGACAGGCACAAGAGGAAAAACCCTGACATAATTCGACTAGATGGTAACGGCCCGAAAGAAGCGAGGGGGCGTCGGCCAAAGGTCCACGCGGGGGAGGGTGCAATTATCTCCTGCTACGGGGGTCTGGGACCTCCCCCAGGAAATTTTTTAATAAGATGCTCTGTGGTGAATTCTGAGACACTATGGAGCCAAAACAAAACGTTCAAAATCATAACTCTCACAAGAAGCAAAATAAAAATTCAGACTTTTTCTAAAACAAAATGCATTTCAGATTGGGGGGAGTGGGGGGTCAACCTACAGGGTTATCTAACAGCTACGCTGCAAACTGCTTGATCCATCTATCCATCTGGTCTGGTCATGGTTTTTAACATGCTTAACAAGTGTCATCAACATTTTGACAGTTGGGTTCCACTATACGTGTAAGTTTTATATTTTAATAGAATCTAAATTTTTAAGTCTTTAATTAATATATGGGGCAAAAAAATATTCATGAATAGTGCCGTTGGTACGGAGTAACCAGTGCAGGCGGGGTTGGAGTTTGTGATCTTAAGGAACGTAGGTGAGATAGTGCCGTTGGCGATATCAAGAGACAGAGCTATCGTGTTTACTTTTACTTTTTACATTTTGCGATTACGACCCAATGTTTCAAACCAGATGTTGTTGGAGTGTGCGTAGATGAACTGTTAAGGTAAGATAACATTAGTTTGACTGTCGGTAACGTATTTGGGGTACTTTGGGGTACTTACTACTTACTACTATTTTTCGTATGTAACCTGTTCGCCACTACATTACTAGCATGGCACACTAATGGGTGACTTGGCTTGCTCCCTTTTCCCCCCACCCCCACCCCCCTCCTTCAGGGGCCGATTTAGAATTTGACCAACGGGGGGGGGGGGGCACAGCCACCACCCATGTAAGGGGTCCGGGAATGTATTTACTATTTTTGAAATAGTGTGCGCCCCCCCCCGCCCCGCCCCTCTGGATCCGCGATAATAAAATCCTAGATACGCCTCTGTTGGTTATTTGTTATTGGATTGAGCAACGAGGTATCGGTAGATGGCGACCAGTGGCGATTCTAGGATATCGCAGGGGGTCCAAGCGGGGGTCCAAGGGAGGTCCAGGGGGGGGGCAAGTCTAGTCATCCATGCTACTACGTAGCGGCGCAACAGAAAAATACGGAAACAATTCGAAACATGTAAGCCAAAGGGGATGCCCCAATGGCTCCCCCCTAAACACGCCACTGTATTAAACATAACAATGATTTCAGTAATCGTGTGAATATATCAAACGAGAATATAGGCTGGATATTATATTATGTTCATCAATATGTACAATTGCTGTGTAAGTTGCGTTCAAGAAAGAGAAATTGCGGGCAGAACACTCTTCCAAGCACTATACTATACCAATGCAAGACTGCTGCAATGCGCACGCACGCACGCACGCACGCACGCACGCACGCACGCACGCACGCACGCACGCACGCACGCACGCACGCACGCACGCACGCACGCACGCACGCACGCACACACACACACACACACATTTCAAATCATTCTTTCGTATCAGTTCATCTCAAAATTAGGCTGACCATCAGTATAAGTAAGCCATGGGGTGGACAGGTCCACTAGACCCCTGGACTTCTCCCCTAGATCATCGCCTGATATCTGAGTTTCTCGATCGTCTGGTTTGTTCTTTTGTTCCTAACAAGGCAGTTCATTCCCCCTGTAGCTGGCCTACAATCGGGACCAAGGGAATCACGTTTCGGGATCACAACCTCGGCGATATTTTAGTTAAATCGACTGGGTTATTTGTCTTTCACTTTCACTGAACATGTGTAGCAAATACTAATGGATGGAGACTTCAACAGTAGGTAATGACGTCAGCTGACAGAAAGGTCGTCGTTGTTAGCCAGGCACATTAAAAACGCATTACCAAAATAATGCTTAAACGCGCTCGCGTAATAAGACATTTCGCAAGATTAGTTCGCACAATTGAAGTCTGAATTCGCATTTTTTTGGCGAAATGCGAACGCTTGCACACCCTTATTTGCAGACTACCACATGTTGCTTTACTGGTCGCCATTTTGTTTTGCCGTTCTCGTTCGGGGTGAACGTATGCGCGAAAAAAATTAATTAGATCAAGGAAATAACATGTGCCTAGAACGGCCTCCTGCGCAACAAACGATTTTACTATAGTTGTTTTGAAAATTGCCTGGAATCGATAAAGTTAACACCTATATTAAGCACTTGGAAAATCAAAGAAACTGCCAATCAGTAAAATCACGGCGGGATGACAATATGCAAACAGGCTGACCACTTAAACAGGCTGACCACCCAAGGCTCCCTCCTCAATTCGATTTTTGCTCGTCTCATTTCAGATTCAATTGGCGAAAAATCAGGCTAGCTCGTTCGAACACATTTGGATATCAACGAGCTGGATTAGCGATGGGCTAAATTAGCTGAGGATGGGGGTTTAATTAGAACACAATTGTTATTTAAATAACACTGAAATCCAATTGTCGCCAGTGGTTGCGTCTGGCAGCTGTTCGCTGCAGGATGTTGTACGTGAAGGATCATGTAGAAACACAACCAACTGGTGTACGTGTGGATATAAATACGAGCGACTGTACGCAACTACACAGAGGACAGGTGGACGTTGAAAATACTCACTCCTTCAGGCCACCATTGTGCAGGTCATTCTCCCCCGGACCAGAAGT
The DNA here is from genome assembly GCA_963662155.1 of Lamellibrachia columna. NCBI lineage: Eukaryota > Metazoa > Annelida > Polychaeta > Sabellida > Siboglinidae > Lamellibrachia > Lamellibrachia columna. The sequence goes on from OY759275.1 coordinate 20,624,901, forward strand.
CTTCGTCGTCTTCGAGATGTGGACCTCGCGGTCTGTGTCCTACAAACGCGCGGGCAGATTCGTGAACGACGATTATCGTTTAATAAATATAAAGGCCCGTTCACACGAGTGATTAGTTGTTCGATTTGTCGGGCGACACTATGTGAACGGGCCTTAATAATATCAATAACAATAATACATAATAACGCCTGTACAATAATATGATCGTGTTGGAAGGTGATATATGTCAGCCATTGTCAGGTAATCTTCCCTAAACATAATAACATCTTAACATGTTCCGTATTGTTTGTAGAATAACACCATAAACATGTGAGTGCGTTAAAGATTTATAATGTTGGAGCCGTGTTAATTGCTGTGTTGAACACCAACTCTAATAATACATTTGATTAGTCCTACACCAAGGAATACCAATTTGTGCCAAGCTTACAGTTGGAATAATAAACATGAACTTGATGGAAACAATTTAGTATGAGACGAAGATATATGAGTAGAAACAGGTGTTATTGCGAATTGTGACTTTCACACAATCATAGACTCTTATTAGTGCATCGCTGGAATTGATTCGTGATTGCTGATGCGATCTGCAGATGCTCTCCACAGTGAGACATTTGGTGACATTTACACAGAAAGCGAGAACGTCACCAAAATGTCAACCGCTATTCCAGACACTCAAGGCTGTCCAGCGTTTAATGCGACGAAAGGCCTACGACAAGTCGACATATTACGACCGATCTGTCTGTTCATCAAACCTCCTAATGAGATAACAATACATTCCCGGCATCAACATCCCCAGGGTACATTCCCGTAATCACATCCTCAGTTTCTCATTTGGTTACCATGGTAACGCGGTCTCGTCGAGTCGAGAAAATCCACCGTGCCTAGATGAGCGAAATTATTGGTTAACGTTTCTCGGAGGGGTTTCCACGTTAAGTGCCATTTAGCATCGCTGCTATCGGCGCATCAGATTGTCGTGATGTACTGGAAAATTGCTTTGCGCAGAAAATCCGAATTTTATCGGCGCTACACCGGTTGTGCACGCGTCGATTATTGTCGATCGTAGCGGCTGCCCTTATTAATGGATCGATACTGCAAAATATCAATTTCACCTTGAGGGTTCTAGTGGAGTTGTAGCATATTGCCACTTAGCGAACTACTGCTTCTGCGAACTGAGAATTGATCTGCCTTTTCGAGATGACGAAGATCAAGCGCCGAGTCTTCGTCGACATTGAACGTCAAGGAGCGTAGACAGTTGGCCGTGTGCTTAAACTATTAACCAGTGTGTGTCCAAGTGGCCATGGTGTGCACCCTAGAAAATAATATAAAATAATGGTTTTAGCGAAGTACTTCATGACAATTTCTTCTCGCTTAAACGGATGCATGTTTCCTTCTACTAAAGGTATTATTTTTGTAGTAAATCGTGATAAGACGTGTACCCAATAATGATTTAGTTGATCGGTTAAATTCACACCCACTAAATCAAGAATCAGTGCGGTATTATGTGGTTTTATGTCTATTTTCTGAAATCAGAAACTATGCCTAAAACGTGTGTCGTTGAATCTTATCGTATAGCGTGGAAGCATAAAATATTGTTTCAGTCGGCAAAGATCGCCACCCCTAATATTGTCTTTAAGGCATCGTGGAAATAAGCTTTGTTCTCGTATTTGTAGGGTCTACATGCGTAGAATCTGTGCCTCTGATATTGATCAGTGTATATAGATGCTGTAGAAGTATTTCTGTGTAATGTAGGCCCCAAACATTTCGTTATATCCTGAGAATGGTGCAATAATATTTAACAATTTCTAATATATTAATATAATATATCTAACATATCGGTCGCCAACAATTCATTAACCACATTTAATTTTTTTAGACATTATATGTTTAGTTTGAACGTTTCTCCCCAAGTAGAGGAGACCGGGGGTAGTTGCTACAATTTTCAGTTAAGGTTACTTTTTGTAAAAAAATATGTTAGTGCACTATTTCTGTCAACGCATGCATTAAATTTATTACTCGTGTTAATAAAACGTGCCATTGGTTGTCCATATTGTAGCTAGATAGATATGTGAAGTTTCCCAGGCGCGGTCGACTGTAACAACTAGATCCGTAAGTATGGCTAGTGGTTACATCATACGGGGCTCGTTGTTACATCATACGGGGCACGTTGTTACATCATACGGGGCACGTTGTTACATCATACGGGGCACGTTGTTACAGGAAATAACGCGTGGTTCGCAAAGCAAGTGTCACTCGTACATGTTATTGTTATTACATTAATTGGATTATACACACTTATACATCTTATACACAGTGTGTATAACAATGTAGGTGCTCACAGCGTCATATATTAAGCTTTTCATTTTTAGTTACCAAAATGGCACTCATTCCCCGGATTCTTACATAACAAACAATTGTGAATGGAATATGAATTATTGAATGGAGAATTAAATAGTGAATGGCAATATATATATATATATATATATATATATATATATATATATATATATATATATATATATATATATATATATATATATATATATATATATATATATACATACATATATGCTCAAATAGGGCTGTGCCATGATTGAACAAGATTGTCATCCAAGATTGAACAAGATTGTCATCCAAGTCAAAGCATCCAGATGGCAAGTGGACAAGGAAGCTTATTGAGAGTCCAACAATTGTTTATATATGTAGCCCGCCCTAATGAGATATGTGTTAGTATTGTTTGGCGCTGCTAGCATTTACAGTACTGTTAATATACCAGTACACCAGACTTCACAAGTGAACTAAAGCGTTCGCATGTTGTGGTTAGATAAATGTTATTTTTAAATTTCTTGTAATTATTTCCAGCACACAACTCGCTGGCTGAGCCATCAGTAGAGCCGCCCGAGCTTTGTTACAGTTGTAACAACTCGCTGGCTGAGCCATCAGTAGAGCCGCCCGAGCGTTGTTACAGTTGTAACAACTCGCTGGCTGAGTCATCAGTACTAGCCGCTCGAGCGTTGTTACAGTTGTAACAACTTGCCCCAATACAATTGTAACAATTTGCCCCAAACACAATTTTTGCAGTTGAACGCACGTGGACGATAACAAATCCTGAATTTCAATTTAACTTCTACTTGGCATACCCCTTATACTATATAGTAGACATGTTTCAAGTTTCATTCACGAAACATGAAAAGTGGTTGCGTGAGATGATATTATGTGGGCGTACCAAACAAGTTTTAGGTGGTTAAAAAGTCATTACAGTCCACATCTCGTTAATTTCGTCTTCCTAACTCCTAATTTCGGGGCAGTGTGTCTGCTGGTGAACTTCCAACGAGCTACTGTCGATGGAATCTCCATATGTATGATATGTTTTCGTAAAACGCCTCTGTAACAATTTGCCCCTGTACAACCAGCCCCGTTCTCCCCTATCATGTTTACATTTTTACTCTGCGTGCTGAAATTATGGACATCAATTTCGACATTCATAAATATGTAACGGTCAAATTTTATTTAAAAATCGTGGTCTATTAAACACATTTCGGCGGTCAACATGTTAGAATAGAAAAAAATATTTTATATATAAAAAAATCATGATTTTACGAAAAAAATATGTGTTTTTCGAGATCACGCACATCACACGCCACGCATGTACGCAAATGTCTTTCCGTCGGCCTTTTCAATAATAATATCGATGAAACGTCCGGCAAATAATTATTTATCCCCATTAAATATAATCTGAGGTGTGTGATTATTACGACAAATACTTGGAGTAGCGCGTCATATATTTATTACTTTAACCTACTGTGTAAATCTACGTCTAAAGTGGTTTAATTTGTGCGGCGTGACTTGCACGCCAGGTGGCCAAGCATTCGCTACGTTGTCATAACAGTAGCGGAAGGCGCTGATCAGGCGGGACTGGACCCGTGCTGACCGCCTGGTCAGATGGACGTCCGGTCTGTCTGGACGATGTTATGACAGGCTGACGCTTCGTTTGCTGGTCAGTTGAACGGTCAGTAGTCCTGTGATTGACGCTGACAGGACACCGACATTTTGACTGAAATTTTAACCCGAGCTAATCGTCCATGCTATAAAACAAGCATATGTGAGGGGAAATCTTATATCGAACAGTGATGTTTACGTGGTTAGTTTACTAAAAAGTAAATGAACAAATTCTGCTGACAAATGTGACAAGTGAACTGAAACGGAGATGAGAAATAAAGAGACATATGAAACAAAGAGACATATTAATAAAGAAAGATAACAAAGACGCACAGAAAGAACGGACATGTAAGTAGATATGGTCTAATCAGAACGAAATCAAAATGGTTATGCAGTGGACTCTCGCATTTTGGAACATGTTGGGCCAAATTGTTCCGCACGCACGCACGCACGCACGCACGCACGCACGCACGCACGCACGCACGCACGCACGCACGCACGCACGCACGCACGCACGCACGCACGCACGCACGCACGCACGCACGAACGCACGCACGCACGCACGCACGCACGCACGCACGGATTTAAGACTAAAACAGTGACAGACAGCAAAACGAGACTGCGAGGCACCAGTTGTTAGACCGGCGGCCGGTCTTAGCCACTGAGTCTGGGGAAGATTTGGACACGTGGTGGTGGTGCTAGCTGGTAGACAAGACGAACATCGCGTCTGTTTGTGCGTTGTTATGACTGCATGGTCAGTCTAATGCTATCGCTTCGCTTGCTTGTCAACGAAGTCCAGTTCCACATGTGTTGATTGGATCCACCAAAGGTGTTTGTTAAGCTTCGCCTCTGTGATAGGATGTCAAATCTACGCAATATCAAATCGGAAAAAAATCCGTAGCTAATCCACAAATAGCAGCAATGCTATACGTGCATTTATTTCCGCCTTTTCCGCCAACCTTCGATGCAATTTGTTCACTACATCCGAAGTCATGCCCAGTGGAACCGTATTATCGTCAACCAGATTATCATTAATAATGTATTATAATGGCGAGATTTTTCCAACATACATGCATATATGCTTATAAGTGGCGTATATTAACCCTCCCCCTCTCATTCTGCACTTCACAAAATATCACAAGACGATATTGATAATTTATTAGCTATTTTCACCTCTTATTGATTTTTAGCATTCTAGCCCTGTATATCACGAGTGGCCAACGTAGAAGATCGAAGCACTTCACACGGAGGTTACTTCGCGTTGCAACATTTATAATAAAAGTAATTTTCCACAGAAATTATTTAGTGTTCTGCCGTAAGCTGCTGTTGTACGAAGTCGTCACCGACCGCTCCCCGACATCAAATAACTACTCATCTACAGGCTGGTGACAAGGAACTCCTTTGCGAAATTGCTTGCCATAACTTAATCAATTTCCCGCAGGTTACGCCTAATTTGAGATCAAACAGCAACCGACTCCGACGTGATCGGGCCGAAATCGCTGCTATTAAAGCAAATGGAACGACTTTAATAAGTGTATCGCAGCAGATGCAATACGGCTTTGTGGAAACATATTAGAGATCTGCATCAGTACAGTCGTTGTTTTCGTTCGATTTTTAAAGGTTGCTTTGAAAGTTCTGTCCAGAATCGGTATTTGAATTTCTACGTTTCGAAAAATCCGATTATTTAAAATAAAGTTTTCTTACATGCCAAGGTTTCCTGTTCCTGAGCTGAGGGAGGAGGTTAGTGTGAAAGAGAGTTTCAGTGGAATATAGTGAGGAGTCACTAGTGAGGAGTCACTAGTGAGGAGTCAGTAGTGAGGTGTTAGAGTGGGCTGGACACATGGGACGAATGGAAAGGGAACGGTTGACGAAGAGAGCGGACGTATTCAACCTTGAGCGTAAATGGAGAAGAGGACGATCATGACTGAGATGGGAAGACTGTATGCCGAGACTTTTGGCGGAAGTGGGACGGGAGCGGAGAACGAGAGCGAGGGATCGGGGGGGGGGGGAGTGAGGACGGTAGTGAAACGATGACGTAAGGAGAAGGAAAACAAGAATCAACGACCAGTATCGATGCCAGCCTCACCCCGGCTTTGAGGGACACAGATGAGACAACAACGTCACACGCAGAGCAGACTCGGTAGCGATTGAAGCATTGAAGCATTCGTGTCATTTTCTTTAATCGGATTTCTCTATAGAATGCAAACACGCATCGAACACTATATTTTATGTTTTGCATCCAGGGCAACACTGTATGTTAAGCAAACAACATTTATGTAAACAAAATTGCATTGCATCACCCATATGTCCTTTCACTACTGAAGTTGACCAACGGTCGATGTGGCGCAAACGAGGTCTGCTCCATCCACTCACCTTGACCAATTCTCTCACCTGCATAAGACGATCATTCTGGAAGTGCGCGTCCATATCGTCTGTCCACCCATCCGCGACCGGACGTCCCCAGCAAGCTCAAGACGACGGCCTCCTCCAGTTGCGTCAGAGACACCTAAGGATGGAAGAGCGGGAACGGTGAAATGTCGCCGGTTGGCGACAGACTGCGCTGCGAGCTAGTCCGTGGCCATCCCGTAGCCTGGCTGTAGGGTGTAATTACAAGACCCAGTGCTGCCGCGGACGGCTCGTCGTCCTTCGCGGCGCCCTCACGCCATGCTGGCGACCCCCGGCGGAGTCCGCTAATGGATGGCACTCCCACGAACGACGTCGGTATAAATGGCGTTTACCAGCGGGTGGTTGTAGCAGACAACGTATTCTTTGACGTGATCAATTGGCCAAGTATATCATTGGCGCTTTCGGTACAAGCAGGTCACGGCAACGTCGATCGATGGCCCGATTTATGTGGATATCAGTGACGTGTTTAGGTGGACACTGGGCGTATTTAATTTGTTGCGCCACTACATCGTAGCAATGCTAACTAATGGGTGATTACGCTTGGTCACCTGTTTGGCCCCCTTTTCCGGGTGCTGATGTTGCTATAACTACTGAAACTGCTAATTTGATTAAGGTATATATGATGATAGCTGGAGTATTTTTCTTATAATTTAAGCATCACACATGAAAAGAAATATATTGATGTCTAGAATCACGTTTTCGGTTTCACGCACAATAATACGTTTCTTAAATTCAGGTTTCTTGTATCATTGAGAAAAAATATTTGTGTTTTGTCCCGACTGAAACCATGGAAATCCAGTATACTCTTCAGAAGAACGAAGCTGAATATGTACCAGAGTTGCGTCCTGTCCATTCAACCATATGGCTCAGAATACTGGCAGATATTAGACAACGGTCAGCCTTCTACACCAAATACCTTAGAAACATATAGCGGGTGTTCTGGCCACCGGAGATTACGGACAATTTAAATAACTGCTAAAACTAACTGCACGGAGGAATATGAATGACTTATTCACAAGAAGATGAGGTGGACTTCCAAAGGGAAGTGAAAACGAGGACAACAAAAGATGACGTGGAGGAGAACTGTAGAGGGGGGATTACGGGAAATGCACCGTTGCTTGGGCCAGGATACAGGCAGATAACACTGGAGATGTCTTATGCGCCAGTAGGCGCGAAGAGGATTAATGTTAGCGTTTTACTCGGGAGTACATTTTTATTTCAACACCAAATCAACTCATTTACATTCAACCATGCTGCAATAAACGTATTCCTTCACACAATTCTACCACTAGCGCACTGACCAAGTAATTGTATTTACTAAAGGGCATTTATTCAATTGGTGGCTAAACAGTGGAAACAAGAAATAGTAAGACAGAAGTGATTGCTTCGTGTGGTTTAAGACCACCTGCAACACAGCTCTTTCTGTACGTCTCCCCGCACAGGTACAGTACAATGTCTGAAGACAAAACAGCTCTTGTTATGTTCTACCTGCTGTCTAGATTATGCCCAGTTTGGTGCTGCTGCAGGTGGCATGACAATTTCTTTGCAGCAAGTCATTATGTAGATTGTGTATAGAGAAACACTTGCCAGCAGTCGATCGGCGCTGCCAAGGCTTTCCAGCTTACGCACACAGACTCTTTTATTATTACATCTTACTACCGTTTCTGTGTGACTTAAAAACAGAACGCAGTCAAGCGGGTATTGTACAAGACGGAAGACTCGAACATGCAAATATAAATATACTTTCACGTGTTGTGCCTGAACACTAACTCCAAAAGAATTTGATGAAGTAACAAACACTTCGATCGCTTTGGCGTGACGACGACATATCCACACGTGAAACCACTAACACTATTCGTCTGACCAACGATATTACACAAAACTACCCTTTTAATCCAGGAGGATGAGGGTTGAACATTGAATAAATAGTACAAAGTAATTTTTTCCAGAATAGTTGCAACAACATATCAAAAGTCCCCTTGTTTTCCCTGTGTGAGATTGTCACAATGAGTCTATATGTGTGAGAACTACAATAGACCGTAGGCCATTGGGTTGAAATCACATCCGATCATGAATTTCGCCGTGTATTTCCGGTACGTGATCGATTTTTTTCGGAACGCTCGGTTTAATCATGTCGACAAGGCACTCGATCCAGGAGGGATCGGAGAGAAGCGACGAAGTTCTCGTGGAAACGATGCCGTGGTTCTCCGCCCGTTTGAGGACCAGGTCGGTGGTGTGATCGTCAATGTGTGTCGGCTCACGGACGTGTTGGATAGTGTCAACGGAGTCGACTAAGTCAGCGAAACGTTTCACGTTGAAGTCGGACGACTTCTCGCAGTGAATGTTGAAATCACCGATCATCGCTAAGCGACGTGACATCATGACATAGCCTTCGATGAATACGGCAAACTCAGCAAGAAAGTCAGCATGAAAGAGCGTGTTCTGTCACGCAAAAATCGGTCCGGCCTGGATAAAACTAGTCCGGTCGGGCCAGTTTTAGTCGGTCAAAGCCGGTTCGGTCGGATCAGTTTTGGCGGCCAAAGCCGGTCCGGATTGACTTTAGCTTTACACACTAACTACAAATATAGTTAAAAAAAACAATGTACCACCTGAGTAAATTCTGAGAAGTACTGACGGGAAATCCTGTGTTTTAACACAAGCAAGTGTTCTAAGACATTATAATGGCTGTTAACATCACTGAGATATAATATATAAGTATTCCATCTATTGTGTTTGAATGTAATGTAATTTATGCTTGTTTTGTATACAAATAATATACTCGAACATTGCTAGTAATTTCCTTCGCCGGTTGACACAAACACAGTACGGCTGTTTGATGCTTTTATTTACCGTGTTGTGTTGAGTGAAGCTAATGACACAATTATACAAACATGACCTATACATGTATACATGTTCGTATGTTAATTTGCCACGGCACTTTACCTTGGAGAACTTCCAGGCAAGTATGTGTTTGAGTAGACTGCAATAGTCGATCTGCAAACTTCTTCTCGTACCAAACTCACCCGATTTAAAAACAAAATGCTTTTAAAGACATATGTTAACTGCATAGTTGTTTATTATTTTCATTACTTTCGCTTGAACCACGCATGCGCACTAACAAGCCAAACTCATATCTTAACCCAAGAATATTGGCTATAGCTATGTGGAGTATGGAGTATGACGACAGCTAAGTATTTCTACACATATAATATATAATGATTACTCGATTATTTTTGTAACAATATGGTAACCTGGGGAGGGCGGCCCATTAAGGAAAACTTTAAAATTGTACACCGTTAAACTACGTTAGGATGTCGTTAATGTGTAATGTTGTAGACAGATATGTGTGTTATCCATTGGAAAATATTTTCAACAACTTGACAACCTAGATGAGTTCAATTTGAAAAATAGCAAGAGTACCAAAAAAATCTTGCCCCATCCCTGGGGCAAGACGGCCCTCTGCCTAGGGCAAGACGGTCAATAGCTCCCTCCCCCGTGGTTTTCGCTTACATGAACGAGCCACTGCTTACACATAAAATATATACATGCAAATGGTATGATAGCAACATAATGGTATGATAGCAATACGTTAGACTATTCTAGTTGTGACATTTCGATTATAGTTAACATATAATATACACCTTGCAATCCATATGTAATATAATATTGGCTTAGTAATATTAGATCACAATTACAACATACAGGCTAACAGAACGTAAATTATACAACGTTCATGTTATACTAAATTGATTAAACATAATTGGTCATGTGTAATACATTTTATTCATTATGATCATGTTCGTGCGGAATAATCGAACCGTCTTGCCCCGTATGCATGGGGACCGTCTTGCCCCATGTACATGGGGACCGTCTTGCCCACTGTGTGTTTTAACACGATATATACTAAAGACAACATACGATTGCCCATTTTGTATGCCAGTTTTGCCCCCAGGTTACCCACACCTATTTCTAGTTAGTATGTAAAGTTAGTCCGTCCGGCTGGACCGACTTTGGCCGCCAAAACTGGTCCGTACAGTCGGACTAGTTTTATCCATGCCGGACTAGCTTTGGCGACCAAAGGTTGTCCGGTCGGACCAGTTTTACCGGCCAAAACTGGTCCGGCCGGACGGATTTTGGCCTGGGTCGATTTTTTAATAACAGTTCTTATTCGACCGAGGCGGACGATATATAATGTTTGATGTAGCTAGCGGAAGACGTGACGTCAATGTCCATAAATTCGAATGATTGCATCGCCTGTTTGTTGTTGTTGACGGTGAATTTAAAGATGGATCCGTCTAAAAAAGAAGATGCCACCCCTCGTTGATTCTTTCTGGGCGCGTGTACGAACTTGTTGCCGACCGGTGCCAAGTCTTTCACTGTTTTGGGGTCCTTGTCTCCCGGGTTGAACCAAGTTTCAGTGATTGCCACGAGATCAATGTTGGCATCAGTGACACGGTCAGTGAAAACGTCTGTTTTATTGCGAACAGAACAGGCGTTGACAAGGCCCAACATGACAGTTGACGTGGCATTGGGTCGCGCATTTGGCAGGGCGGAGGTGTTTATGTTCATGGCGGATATTGCGTTTGTCAGGGCAAGGTTCGGGCAGTTACGGCTGTCGACGCGCTTAATTGTTCTTGAAGTAGGTTGGCGCGTGAGTGGCCGGTAGGTGGGTGATAGTGTTGCAGGAATACAATTGTCACGTAGATGTGGAGATATTGTGCGCACGTGGTGGGTGGTTGGTCGATGACCGATTCCAGTGGAGATACGCTGTTGGTTTTTTATGCCTGTTTTTTTTTCACCTCGACAGCCGCGCTTGGTTGGACGTCTTGCAGAAATGCCAAGTCCCACGCACTTGCATCCAAGCGTGACGGACTGGAAAGTCTCCCTTGGATCATTATTTTTTGGTACAGCAGCAGCAGCAGTGTGTGTGTGTGTGTGTGTTTGTGTGTGTGTGTGTGTGTGTGTGTGTGTGTGTGTGTGTGTGTGTGTGTGTGTGTGTGTGTGTGTGTGTGTGTGTGTGTGTGTGGTGTGGTGTGGTGTGGTGTGGTGTGGTGTGGTGTGGTGTGGTGTGGGTGTGGGTGTGGAGTGAGTGAGTGAGTGAGTGAGTGAGTGAGTGAGTGAGTGAGTGAGTGAGTGAGAGAGAGATAGTGTGAGTGAGTGAGTGCGTGAGTGAGTGAGTGAGTGAGTGAGTGAGTGAGTGAGTGAGTGAGTGAGTGAGTGAGTGAGTGAGTGAGTGAGTGAGTGTGTGTAGTAGGCCTGGTCAGTCACTGAAGCGTGGCGGTGGATCTGCGGGCTAGTTGGTAATGTCACTGATTGTCGTCACGCCTGATCGATCACTAGTTCAGCTTTGAAAATAAAATGTAAGTTCGTAAAACCATGCTGCATATACACGAAATCGTCCTTCGAGCTGCAGTCTAGGTATGCTCACAAACACCTCTGACAAACAATAGCGGTGTCGGAGAACCACAACTTCTAAAACATTACAATATTATGGAGATCTTGTTAGGTGCAGCAGGCCTGAAGCCAGTGGGGGTCAGACCTGTTAAGTTTCTTAAATGATAAAACTGGAGATTTGTGCACGATGCAGAATCACGAGTCAATCATCTTGTCGTGTAGACCACAGCTGATCGCGGTAACGCTTATTCGCGCGAACACTTGATTTGATTCCAATTAAGATGTTTATTGCATGATTCCAGTGGCCAGGGAATCCAGAAATATGCAACGACATGAATATTAACAGTGTTGCTATTCGGAAAGTTTCAGCAACAACGGAAATGGGGAAATATGTATTTCTAAAAACGAAGCATGGTCAACAAATTTGGGGAAAAACGGTAGGAAGCATTAAAACGGGAGGAATCATGAAAAACGGGAGATTTAATTTCCCGCGCCGGAGAACGGGAGATGGGTCTCAAAAACGGGAGCCTCCCACCAGAAACGGTAGACTTAACAGGTCTGGTGGGGGTTCACATGAACTCCTCTTTTCCAAAAATATTAACCCCCCCTTTTAAACAATTAGGACCCCTTATCGTGAACCCCTCCCTCTCAAAAGCGTGAACCTCATATTATTGGGGCGTTCACGCTTTTGAGAGGGAGGGGTTCACGATAAGGGGTCCTAATTTTTTAAAAAGGGGGGTTCATATTTTTGGGAAGGGAGTTCACTTTTTTGGAAAGTGGGTTCACCTTTATGAAAATTACTAAATCAAATTGGGGGAGGGTTTGACGCTTTTGAGAAGCAGTTTCACATTTTTTTTAAAGGAGGGTTCACATTTATTCAAACATTATAAAATTATCTTCATATTATTGGGGGTTCACACTTGTCAGAGGGTGGTTCAAATCTAATCATTATTATGTATTATGCAACTCTCCGATTTGTTTGAAACAGAATCTTATCCCAACTATAAATGGGTTACTAAGTCACCTTATGTGTGGTCAGTTGGTAACAGCCAGAGAGCAGTAGACAATGTACAGACAGTCGCTAAGCCATTATTCAAACAACATGAAGACTTGTGAGCAGAACATGTTATGGTTTCAGAAAATATCTGCTCACTGAAACAATGCAGAGTTAACAAGCCAATCACTCTCTTTGTTGTGGTGGCATGTTATATGGCCTTCCCACATTCATAACACGCACGCACGCACGCCCACACGCCCACACACACACACACACACACACACACACACACACACACACACACACACACACACACACACACACACACACACACACACACACACACACACACACACACACACACACACACACACACACACACACACACACACACACACACACACACACACACACACACACACACACACACACACACACACACACACAAAGCATCAGAACTATTCCAGAAAGGCTAATTTAATTTCATTTAATTAACTTTCCAAAAAGATGTTAATTTAATTTAATTGACACATTCCCAATTAACTCTCAATTAAGTGCTCATTTAACAGGTGTTTTCAGATGGCCTGCAATCACTATTCCAGTCACTATTGAAATAAGGTTCAGGCACATGTGAATGGAAGCGAGATCATCACTGAGCACAATTGCACTGTACCAACTGGGGTGGGCTGGTACTTCCGGCACCTGTGAATTGGAGGGAAGGCCTAGAATGTTCTCTGGTAGGGTGATAAGTTAATGGCTAACCTTGGCTTCAGCAAATCTCTGTTTAAAGTAAATATTTGGGGCTGGAAACTCGCAGCCAGGTGAGCCTATGGGGCCATTAGACCTATACATCTATATTTTTTGCCTGTACATTATATCTGTTAATGGGGAGATGTAGAGAAAGGTAATATAGCTTCAATTAATATAGCTTCACTGCCAATTCTAGTGATTCATAACAAATAATGTATACATATGTAAATGCTAGTGTGTAAAGGGGAACATAATGACTTAAACACTACATAAATAACATGACTTAAACATTGCATAAATAACGTGGTGCATAGAAATTATGTCTGTAGTTACCAGGTTTTACTAATTTGGTGGTTTAATATAGGACGAATACCCACACTTGCAAATCTTCAGCCACAACTTTTCAACCCTTTCAGAACTTTTTTTTAAGTATCTACAACTTTTAAAATGTGAGCAAATGCCCCATGAAGAAATGTAAATATTGTATGAGCAAATCTCTTTCCAATAAGGTTACGAAACACATTTCTGTTATAAGTCTTGTGCTTTTAGAACTGTTTTAAAAGTGTAAACATTTCTACCAACACGATTTAATAGTTAATTGAATAAAATTAATTGTTAATTTAATTGACCTGAGAAATGTGTGAGGTTAATTTAATTTAATTGACCGAAGAAATGTCTGAGGTTAATTTTATTTAATTAGAGAATTTATGAGTTAATTGTAATTTAATTAATTACAAGTTAATTGCAAAGCATAGTGCAGACAAAGGTGTATGTATAGAGCAAGACATGAAACCAGCATTTTGTACTGCTAGCTTTCTTTAATTGATACTGGTCTAAACTTGCACAATGATCTGTTGCTCATTCACAGCTCAGGTAGCATTATGTGTCCTCAATCTCCCTCTTTCTCTGCACAAAGGCTTGTATAATTGCATAATAATTTCTGGGAATTATCACACTCGATCTCGGCATTGTGTGTGTGTGTGTGTGTGTGTGTGTGTGTGTGTGTGTGTGTGTGTGTGTGTGTGTGTGTGTGTGTAGACACTGCTTTGTGTACAGTACTTATGGCACCCTCTGCATTGGAAAAATATGACCCCCCCATGTAAACTTGTAATGCTCCCTGGAGTTTGTTTGGGAAGATATGACACCCCTGTAAACTTGTGGCGTCCTCCGACAGACATAAATAGAACACCTGTTAGTCTATAGGGGAATGATTCATGATGTAACTATATTCATCCTCCTGGAGTCGCTTAAGAAAATATGTCCCTGCATGAACTTGTGGCGCCCCCTGTAGCCTGCATTTGAAAAAATGACCCGTGGCGTTGTGAGGGTTGTCGGCGCCCGGGTGAAAATACAAGTTGGTGCCCCCCTCTCACCACCCACTCCCCGGACACATATTTTACATGTTTCATCTCTGAGCCAACTAAACTGGCCATTTTAAAATTGCAAGGGACCTGCAGGTATATATTAAACTTTATTTGATGTACTACACTACAGCAAATAATTGTGAACACCAAAAGTAAAGTTCACATTTTTATTCGATATGAACTGTGAATTATTCATGGTAAAATCAATAATGAATCACAAATAAACAATCAATGATTTAGAATCGCAAACAAGTATGTGCATCAAATGACAACTTCACAGCAAGACCGGTTTTCTCGATTTGATTGGTGCAAACCAGACCTGGGGCCAAGTACATTTTCGTGAGTATGAGTACTTTGATAATGGATGAGTATGAGTACGAGTACATTTTCATGAGTACGAGTACTTTGGTGATGGATGAGTATGAGTACTTTGGTGATGGATGAGTATGAGTACGAGTACATTTTCATGAGTATGAGTACTTTGGTAATGGATGAGTATGAGTACGAGTACATTTTCATGAGTACGAGTACTTTGGTAATGGATGAGTATGAGTACTTTGGTGATGGATGAGTATGAGTACGAGTACATTTTCATGAGTATGAGTACTTTGGTAATGGATGAGTATGAGTACGAGTACATTTTCATGAGTACGAGTACTTTGGTAATGGATGAGTATGAGTACATTTTCATGAGTACGAGTACTTTGGTAATGGATGAGTATGAGTACGAGTACATTTTCATGAGTACGAGTACTTTGGTGATGGATGAGTATGAGTACTTTGGTGATGGATGAGTATGAGTACGAGTACATTTTCATGAGTATGAGTACTTTGGTAATGGATGAGTATGAGTACGAGTACATTTTCATGAGTACGAGTACTTTGGTAATGGATGAGTATGAGTACTTTGGTGATGGATGAGTATGAGTACGAGTACATTTTCATGAGTATGAGTACTTTGGTAATGGATGAGTATGAGTACGAGTACATTTTCATGAGTACGAGTACTTTGGTAATGGATGAGTATGAGTACATTTTCATGAGTACGAGTACTTTGGTAATGGATGAGTATGAGTACGAGTACATTTTCATGAGCACGAGTACTTTGGTGATGGATGAGTACAAGTATGAGTACATTGCTAAAATCGGAGTACCAGTACATTCTCACAAGAATGAGCAAAAGTACGAGTGCATTTTTTTGTAACATTTCCATTCCCAAACATACAGTTAACTTTTACGAACCCCTCCCTTTTACAAACATAGACATGGTATGACTCATAAAATCAGTTGTTGCTTGGAGTCCCTTCTTAACTGCAATTAACAATTCATAAACCGCATGCTTTGATATAATAATATCCATTAAACAAATATCTTTGAAGTTAGTGTACCAGTGACTAAACATGTACATCATTTGAAGGGGTATAGGTGAGAAGAATTGTCCAAATTGGAACAAAGGAGATGTGCAACAATTTTAATAGTTTGTTTATCCTTTTTTGGCTGGGGCACGTGTTGAATGTCACCCAAAATAGTCCTACGCTGGACACCGGATAGGAAGTGGAAAAGAGGTGTCCCAATGAGACCTGGCGAAGAACCATGGAGAAAGAGATGAAGGCATGTGGACTGACCTGGGAAACCATCACCAAACAGGCTGCAAACCGACAGCAGTGGCGCTCTCTTGTGGAAGCCTTATGTACCACTTGAGGCATGAAAAGGACTAAGTGAGTGAGTGTCCTTGTTTTGAATAAAGACCACGAGACCAATTTACATGCTGATACATCAGTTAGGTTTGTCTTCTTTTGGTGCACAAAGGCAGCATTGTCATTTGTTTATATGAGAAGTTTGCAATTTATATTTTCTGCTCATAGACTACTGGTTGTTGAAAGGGTTAGCACATGACAATATAACAGGCTCAAAATCCCCTTTGTACTTTTTAGTCAGACTGCTGGCACCAGGTTATACTTATACTGGTGTAGGGCTGCAGGCAGTCTGACTTGAGTCACCTTACTTCTACAGAGGAAGACTCAGCTGGCAGTTCTTAGCAGTTAGCACTGTCAGCCGGTGCCCAGTGACATAGTCTCCTGACTGCATAAAGGCAGTCCATAGCTAACTGATGGGTTAACTGAATAATGGCACTTTGTGGACATCCTGGTGGCTTAATTAAACAAACAGGGATTATGGCCTGAACTGGTAGTCTACAATTGTTTACTTAATTGAGTGTTTCTGACTGGGAAAGGTTGCTGCCTGTTGCCTTTTTCCATACTGCTTTTTAATGACACGCATGACTTCCTGTTTGGCGGAGAGATCTTCGTCTCATGCTAGTTCTCTGGACATTCTTTTCCATGTCATACCCATCTCTGAACTTGTACTCCACATTACATGCATCTTTCCTTGATACGCTGCATGACAAATTACTAACATATGCAACCAAGGTTACACGACAGCGGATTCGCGGATTTTTAATATGATGTTATCCGCTTGATGGGTAAGTTGACCGTAGATCTGGTGCCCCACAGATCCAGCGCCCAGGTGCGGGTGCACCCCCCGTGCCTGGGGCTCTATACCACTGTGGGACTGTGAAAGGGAGGGTTGTCTTTTATATGACAGAAATGAAGATCACCAGAGGGATTAATCCATACCGAGTCTTTCACTGCATGTGTTTACCCTTCTTTTGGAACAGGCTTAAGAGACATGCTGCTTTCTACACAGTGACTGCATTCAAGAGCTGGTCAGCGGTCATCTTGTGGTCGCTCCTCATGGAATGACCCACTGAGCTTGAGTGCATCCAGCCAACTCTGTATTTGTAGAGAGATGGTGCCATGCTTGGCTTGTGCAGTCAGTGATGACTTGTCAGCCGAATCGTTGACGTCACCCCGACTGGACAAGTCACCTGCATCATACAAGTGTAACAAGAGTGACATAAACAAAACGGTTTTGTCCTCGTAAGATGGTGGCACTAACAGACCAACAACAACAGAAGTTTTGTCCTCGTAAGATGGTGGCACTAACAGACCAACAACAACAGAAGTTTTGTCCTCGTAAGATGGTGGCACTAACAGACCAACAACAACAGAAGCTGCAAATTTGCGAGAACACCTGGGTCTGAAGAATTACAGGACAAAGAGGGCGGATAGGAGGATGACTGACTTGTGGGATGAGATTGGGATGCAGTTCAGCTTAACAGGAAGAATAGTATGAAGCTGGATGGTGTGGGCAGGTCACTTGGTGCGGATGGAGGAGGGCTGAATACTGAAGAGAGTAGAGGCGGTGAAACAGCCAGGTTGCAGGAATCTGCACAAAGAGGGATGTAAGAAAGGCGGAGAATGACAAGTGGAGGGAGAAGGCTGCTGATAGGAAGAGTGGAAAGGGATAGCAGCTGGGACAGTGCAGCAGCATAAGAACTAGCCTCACCCCTTTAAAAGGGAGCAACAAGGATGAACACATTAAACAAACTGACAGCCTGTATCAATTATGGCCTACAGTGTAATTGATTACAATTGATTGAGTAAAACTGTAATAAAACCAAAAACTGGAGTGCATGATACATTAATAAAGCCAGAAAACAAACATAAGTGTCTAAGGTGACATAATATTTGTTGTAAAATGCATAAATCAAAATGATCATCTATCACACAAGAACATTTTTATAACATTTTTTAGACATTTCCTTAAATTTCCCAATAAATCTGTCAACTTGATAATTTAAACAGAAAAAGTTAATGCTAATTGTATAAAGCTTGTCTGTTAACATGACCTAAAGATTGGTTCTAGAATTTTTCTTCCTCACTCGTCTTTACCTTTGATCAGTGTTTGTCCATTGTTGGTCTGAGTAAGTAGGTCGGTAGTGTCAAGGCCGTTACCCAGGGTGACATCCTGAGCCTCCAGACAGATGTCAGTTGATGCTCCCTCTGGCAGTCCGATATGAATATCGCCTGTCAGCAGTACACCACACAAGGTTGAAAATGTTGAGGGCATATTAATGATGTAGTGTAACGTAATGTAACATATTAATGATGTAGTGTAACGTAATGTAACATATTAATGATGTAGTGTAACATAATGTAACATATTAATGATGTAGTGTAACGTAATGTAACATATTAGTGATGTAGTGTAACGTAATGTAACACATTAATGATGTAATGTAACGTAATGTAACATACATGCAGTTAATCAAATCGCTTGCACTTGCAGTTATGTCGAATATGCCAGTAAATCACACAATGAATGCTCCCTCTAACTGACAACTCAACATGGACATTACATGGACCACAAAATATAAACACTGCTTCTTTACTTAAAAACTAAAGGAGTATATTTGACAATTTAGCCACCAGGTGGCACATACTGTGAAAACTGGCCAAAGAGAGCCATCTGACTCTTGGAGGCTGACCAAGCTACATGTCCAAGAGAAGTTGTCGAACGTAATTGAATTGTGCAAGACAATTAAATACTGTAATACAAGATTTAACAAGATTGCCATCCCAAACAACAAGTTCCAGATGGCAAGTGGACAAGGAAGCCATTGGCTTATCGAAAGTCCAACAATTTTGTCATCTATGTGTAGCCCGCCCTTATCAGATATCTGTCAATTTTATTTTTAAACATATTCACACTACTAGCATTAACACAATCATTTGGCAGTTTGTTCCATTCATTTATCAATACACTTTCACACATCGAACTTTCTCTCCGACTGAGCTGGACCGCAATATGTAGAGTATTAATTAGATCTAAATTATCCATAGCATTCCTAACAGTCACAAATAACCAGCAACTTTGCAAGTTTAAGTTATCTTCACGTGGAAACTTTCACTAACGACAACCTCCAATTTTAATAAGAATTCCATGTGCTATGAATGTCAAAATTGGCCAAAGGTATGGTTCAGACATTTGAGAGGAGATGCCTCGAGTCAGCTATCTGTGGGTGGCAGCAGTTAGAGCAAGGCAGCCTAGAACACAGGAGACACTACTTGCGCTGTCGTCCTTAGTCCACTTTAAACAGTCTTCTGAACAAATGAAACCAATTGTGTATGCAACCAGCATAAACTGTTGGCTACACCTCCCATGTTGTGTCACCAGAAGTATACATGCATATTCGTGCACTTTATTTTATCTTTAATTATTAACTTAAAGAGAATGTACAACGATTCTCATTGGTTAGCTGAATGCCCGATTTATGGTACATTGCCACTGAGGTTGGGACATTGCCACTGAGGTTGGGACATTGCCACTGAGGTTGGGACATTGGCACTGAGGTTGGAACATTGCCACTGAGGTTGGGACATTGCCACTGAGGTTGGGACATTGCCACTGAGGTTGGGACATTGCCACTGAGGTTGGGACATTGCGACACTGTATTTATTAGTGTTTATAACATCTCGGTTTCCTAAAAATAATGTATATACAAAATGTGTTTCCATTGTGATCTTTCCTGATTTAATATTGTTGATAATACATGATTTGGCGATGATATAAAATGCCAGTTTTAAGATATATGTAGACAAAATAAAAGGCAGACAGATAAATCTTCATCTCTGAAGGTGAAATATATAACGTTTCTCATAGCGTGATTTGTTGGTCGGTCAAAGCCTGTTTAATACAATTTCTAAGAGTAAATACACTGCAACAAAAAAGATTAAAACATGAAGTATAACACTGCTAATTTAGTTGAACTTTGAGATAAAAAATACTGAGAATTGGGGCTTTTAAATATGTAAAACCCTGTATCAGATAACCAATGAAAATTGTTGTAGATTCCATTTAAAGCAAAACAAAAGTCATGGTTTTGGGCGTTGGGGTTATGCACCTAAGAGATAAAAACTAACTGCAAGCAACTAAAATCAATTCTCCGACTGAGGGCTGACATGTTAACCGGTGCGACCGATAAGTGCACGTGCAGTTCTATGAAATCAGGCTAACCTAGATTATGTATTAAGGGAGGCTGGCATACACCGAACCAATGCAGTCTAAAAAAACATGTTATTTTGTCAGAAAGAGAACTAGTTTAGTAAAAAAGGCCACATGTTACAAAAGTCGAGTTTGGACACAAATGACATGACCATATCCTATTGGCGCATATAGGCATAGGTGAAAACAAATGTTTTAATTTGGTGAGCAAATATTGCCAGAATACCACACTTGTGATATAGGGTTATATAACAGTATGGTGCAGGCCCATGAAATTAAGATGTGTGGTTAACAAGGTTTTCCTAGTAAATCACTGGCCTGATATTTTTAATTGTAGTTACAAATGGTTATGTTTTAGTAACTCAAATAGGTGCATAGGTTGAAAACCATGACTTATGTTTCGCTTTAAATTTAGCAGTTGCAGACACATTACCATTGTTGGTGAGCAGACTGATGTGTTTGTGTCTTGATATGTGTACATCAATGTCTCCTTCCTGCACAACCATCTGTAGACTGCCATCAACTGTCCCTACACAAACACATCATGAACACATCACGAACATTCAAATCGTTTTGAAAATAAAAAACAACAAAACAATATAACAAGTTCAAAGACAATAATATTTGGGAAGTGTACAAACTCAAAAAAAAAACAGTATGATTGGAACTTAATTTTCAGATATATAATGATACAATAGAAAGAGTGATTTGTAAATGCACAAGTTAACGGGACATGTAGTGGGAAGAACTAGTAGTGAATCTAGATCGTGAATTGTATAAAATAACATGTTTTTTATAAAGCATATTTCTGCTGGAATGGTTGGTAAAAATTACAAAACTTCTACAAACATGAAAGAAGCTCGCGAGACTTACAGAAACCCTTCAGGATAATGGTAATAGTATTCACTTATAAAAAAACAGTGAACCTATTTTTCGATAGTTTAACTTTATCTGGCATATAGGCCTACACCAGTCATATTAACTTGTATTTGTACTGGCAAAAACCAATGCGTTTACTAAATTTTGCTATATTTTAGCTGGAGAAAACCTGTTTTACTGGGACAGCTGTAAAAACTGTTTTTTACCACATGGTGGCAAAACATGCCACCCCTGTAAGAAAGTGAATTACACTTGTCATATGTTCATTTCAACTGACCTATATTACAGTTGCCTTGTTCCTGAATCTCCACCCTGGCATCACCATGGCAACTACCAATGTTGACACTGCCCGTCTTGGTGACAAACTGTGCAGCATCAACGTACAATGAAGTGACACTTATGTCACCTGTCTCGGTCTCAATGTGTAGCACCTGCCCCAGAGGTTTGTCAATTGTCACATTCTGAAATGACATTAATTATGCAAGATCAACTAAATTCACACCCTCAGTGAGCTTGATATACGTTGCATACTACACATATCCTTCACACCCGGTATGTTCTTGGTTCATACTACATAAGATTAATTATACAATTACTGTACTAGATACACAAGAATAAATCAAACATTCTTTATGTGGTCTGTGTACACGCAGTCAGTATTCATCTAGGTATCCCTGGTAATCTACTCACCCCCTGGTAATCTACTCACCCCGTTAATCTACTCACCCCCTGGTCATCTACTCACCCCCTGGACATCTACTCACTCCTGCCCATTTAATCACCCATGGGCACAAACTCACCTCCTGGTCATCTACTCACTCCTGGTCATCTACCCACCCCTGCCATATTCACCCTCTGGTAATCTACTTACCCTGTGGCCATTTACTCACCTCCTGGTCATCTACACACCCTGGACATAAACTTACACCTAGTCATCCATTCATCATGGTCATCTACTCACCCCCCAGTCATCTACTAACTCATAAACTCATCCCTGGTGATCTATTCACCCCTAGTGATTTACTCACCCCTGGTCATCTACTCACCCTTAGATATCTACTCAGCCCTTGGTCATCTACTTACCCCCTGGCCATGTGTTTGAATGACTGTATTTCCCTGTAGAAGTGTCTTGCTTGTGATGTTCCCTCCGCCACTGGACAATCGCAGGTTACTTGTCTACAAAATAAAACACTGTCAACCACAATAATTACTTAGATATCCCGATTCCAAAGACTATGAATAAATAAAAAAATTTTGCTCTGTAGTTCAGGTCATTTGTCAGATGTTATTTCAGTGCTGTCTTAATTTCTTGTTAATTATAAATGAGTTAAACATTACTATACAATTAATAACGTGTGGTCTTGACCAGGCGCTCATCACATTAACTCCTTTATCAGAATTTTTTTTGGCAGCAGCTAATGCGGAGCAGGCTGCAAGCTCACACCGACCCGCTAGTCAATGGTCAGGTTTCAGCCCTTGTGGCTGTGAGCTTTTTAGAACCCTCCAGCATTGCAATTTTGACATATTTGTGTATTTTAATCCCTTAACAAATGTTTCAGTAAAACTCATCCAGAATTCTGATATTGCTACCGAACTGCTCCACTGATGACCTCATTGGTAATATTTTTGCCCGGGCTGTGCTGTCAACCAAACAATTATTAACATTGTTTTTACATTAGCTGCTACTGCCACCTAGTCACGAAAATTTCACTTGATGACAACAAAACGGAATAATCTAAACTCTGGATTGATCTGTGATTAAAAGTGACCACTGTGGCCATGCTATATGGTGGAGTGCATCTGACTCTATTATTTGTTGTTAAAATATGTATTCATTACGGTTCTCATGGCTAACAATCAACACAATTTTTCCAAAGCACAATATCAGGACTGGTAAAATATTGGTAAGGCAGGTAGACTTACAAGCCCAATCGGGCTGTTGGACAAAAATATTAGTTTTCACCCCTGATGCAGCACCTGGTTGATGTAGATTGAGAATTTTGACTCTGTAAGATCACGACAGGTTTTTTTCCATTTCCCTGGCATATGCCAGATAGAAGGGACCAATGGTTTTTAGTATGATATCTCTTCTGAAAGACACAGTGTGAAAGTGGCCTTGGGGTGAAAGAAATTACCAAACGGCAGCAAGTGGACTTGAACCCAGGTCTCTCAACTGACTTAAATTATTTCAGATTTATTCTCTACATGTATCTACTACAACTGGACAACTTTTAATGTCCAACCTTTCACAACCCAACTTGGTGTCAACAAATCTGATAAAAATCTGATTTTGTGACACCGTAAAACTGACCTTGATATTATACAAAGCACAGTGCCCATGGGCCACTGAGATGTCGATGTAGCTGTTTTCTGTTGTCTGCAATGACACTGTCTTGTCACCGAACACGCGGACAGCCACATCTAAAAGTGCCATCAAATAAGTCAAGAAACACAATTAAAATCAATTTGGCCATTACGGGGGATGGTCAAACTCCACTTTTAACAACATATATATGACTGAAACTGTTTAAAGTCATGTAATAAGAATAAATTAATATTAAAGGGAAACACAAGTCATGGTGTTGGGCCAACGTACAGTATGGCTATGCACCTAAGAGTTACTAAAACATAATCATTTGCAATTAAGAATATCACACCAGTGGTTCACTAGGGCCCAAGGTTATAAACCGCACTCAAGCTCAACTGAGCACGGTTTCATGCTCAAGCCTCGCTTTCACACTATGCTCAAGCCTCGCTTTCACACTATGCTCAAACTCAGATGAGGTTATAGAACATCTTGAGCTCGAAATCGTGCTCAGCGTTAAGCACGAAATGCTGAAATCCTGAGTATGCTCAGGACTGTGCTGAACGACGTGCTCAAGCATAAATAAAAATGGCAGCTCACGCATAAATTTATTGAAGTCGTTGAAAGTTCGTCCATTTTGAGAAGATACGCTATCCAATTTGAGTGTCCAGACCACCTATTTCTGAGTTTTATCCATATGAAGAACTGATGGAACCGGGCATGGGTATATTTGGTGTAAAAACCTGGCCCTCAACACTGGGGACTGTGTATCTCTCATGACTTGGATGATCATGTTAATGTCGGTCCAGTTTAATTTAATTGGGGACATAGAAGAAGTTAGAACCATTGAGGATGACATGCACCCTGGCAATGACCAATCTCAATGCCAGCATATAAAGATTGGCTTAGCGATAATGTTCTGAAAAAGACGGGCTAGATGAATTAGATCTCAAAACACCATGCAATTGTAGCAACCACAACATGCAGATTAGCCAGTTACTAGAACGTTGCTGTGTGCTGGAAACAACTAGAACCTAGAAGGTGCATAGCCCCCAAACCATGACTTGTTTTGCTATAAATGCATTAGCTTAGGTGACATTTAATTAAAAGTTAAGTTCTTTGTGACCGGGCACGTTTCTTCTGGGTCACATGTCTGTTTTGTTTTCATAGTGTATAATTTTTGGGCGCACAGTTTTGTTAATTAGCAGTGTGTGTGTGTGTGTGTGCGCATGCCATTGTGTGCATGTATATATATATATATATATATATATTTAAAGTCAATTAATTTTGCTATGTCATGGCTTTAAAACAGAATGATATGGTGTAAAAATCACACAGCAAGGCCAAAGACACCAAAGACAAAGTCCAATGCACAGCCATAGCCTAGGCAAGGCCAAGGACCGAGGGGTGATCCGGACCAAGTTGAAGGAAACTTATCTTCTTCTTCCGGGTACGAGTCAACCCTCTCTTCAAGGCTTATGCCATTATGGACTCGGTCCAGATTAATTTAATGTGGATTATAAATGTGGATCAAGCATGTTCTGACTAGCCAATTACAGTATGCTAGGGGAAATACTCACCAAACTTTACCGGCATCTGGATGTGACACTGTGCTGTAGAACAACGATCATTGGAGTCGTCATCGGACACCGTGACGACAATGTTTTGGTTCTGTTGTTTACATTCGACGCGGTCGAGGAACGACGCCGGTACACCGCCGGGGTTCCAGACGTCCATCACAAACCTGTCCATGTGCGGGTACTTATCTGGACACAGTGATTCGATCCGAACGTCTAAATGGTCGCTTGTATTTACAATCAAGCGCCCGAATGGCGTCACTTGATAATCCCATTTTCTGATACAGTTCTCGCCTGCTTCACCCGTGTTTGTTTCGGGACTATGCGGAGTTGTACTCATATATCGCCCAAATGCGCCGGCAACGCCAACGTATTTCGCTGTCACGCGTGCAAGTGCTTCTGAGCCAAAATATCTACATTCGTTCACTGCCCTCAGGCTCAGCAACAATTTACTTGAATACATGCTGTCGCAATTCTGCAGTTTCTGGACAACTCACAAAATAGATTCCTTGAACAGGCAACGGATTATAAGACTTGCAGTCCGGGCGAAGATTTCAGTATGACGTCTAAAAATATCGGGCTTCCCCATAGCATAGGCTAGCGAGGGGGTTTCCTCTACTTTGGGCGCAAAATTAGAAGTTCGCGGAATCCCCAACTACAACAACTTGCCTATTCAAATCATTTACTCGCCGCGTGTTTGACATTATATTTTTAGAAAATATACTGTTTAGAAAAGTTAATACTGATGGTGATAAACAACATTTACAAAACGATCTAGACAGATTAGTGAAATGGTCTGAGAAATGGCAGATGTTGTTCAATTTTGGGAAATGTAAATGCCTACATACAGGACATGGGAACTTGAATGTAAACTATAAAATGGGAGATACTGTTCTGGGTACTACTGTAAAAGAAAAGGACTTAGGAGTTACAATAAGCGCTGATATGAAAGTTTCAGAGCAGTGTGGTATTGCAGCTTCAAAGGGTAATCAAATTCTTGGATTGATTAGAAGAAACATAACATACAAGGGAAAAAAGTTAATTATACCTCTTTATAAAGCAATAGTTAGACCTCATTTAGAATACTGTATACAAGCATGGAGACCATATCGTAAGAAGGATATAGATACGCTTGAACGCATACAAAGGAGAGCAACTAAACTAATTCCAGAACTGAGAAACCTTAGTTATGAAGAACGCCTGAAAGAATGTGGTTTAACAACTCTAGAGACAAGGAGGTTAAGAGGAGATCAGATTGAAGTTTTTAAGATATTAAATGGGTATGAAAATATTGATAGAAATATGTTTTTCTCACTCAAGAAGGATAGCAGAACTAGAGGACATGAGGTAAAATTAGTAAAGGATCAATGTAGATTGGACATCAGGAAGCACTCGTTCTCACAGAGGACAATAAATGAATGGAACAAATTGTCTACAGATTGTGTAACTGCTAGCAGCGTGAATATGTTTAAAAACAAGGTAGACACATATCTCAGGAGGGCGGGTTATAAGTAGATGAACATTGTTGGACTCTCGATAAGCCAATGGCTTCCTTGTCCACTTGCCATCTGGGCCTTTGGATTGGATGGCAACTCTTGTTAAATCTCTTGTTAAATATAGGGTTCAGCCTACTGTTACATTTCCCATTGGCATTGGTGACCATGTTAACGTTTTGCACGATTATAAGAAAACGGGACCATAAAAAATTGTTAAACTTCTTTCCTGCCGTTGTCAGCATATGATTGACATGCTGGTCGAGTTGTGTCAAAATCACATATTTCTAATTCTTTTAAAACGGCTTAACGTGCCATACCCGTCAATATTTACCAATATTTGTATAAATTACTACGCACACGTGCCTTGTGGCGAAAAAATTGCCAAAAACCCTTCCGCCTATTTAAATCATCTAAAAATCCACGGTTACACTACTAACATATTCTACCAGCAAACTTGCCAATGTGTCTGCTCAAATGCAGTTATGTCAGATGATATGATTTTTTTTAAACTACACATATCTAAAATTACTGTGCTCTACATTCGTAACACACCAGGAAGTCTAACTGAGGCATGATCCCACATGCGTGCCTGGTTGGAAATTGTTTTACTGTAACCTATCGGTAGACCCGGGAACCAACCAATGCTTTGGTAAGACGTTTCTCCGTTAGGTGAACAATCTCGAGTCTTGGCGCTTTCTTTCTTCGAGGTTGCGCGATTGGAGAGGACGCGTTGTTTAGTGCGTACGTTGTGTAGCACCTTTATTTTAATATTCACTTGTATTGGCTGCATTTTAACTTAAACGAATCCATAAATGACGTACATGTATTTTGCTCTGACAAGGCTTTGTATCGTTATTGTAAACAGAAACGCGATATCAAGCGAAATTTCAATGACGGTGTGAATGGGTTGAAAACAGGAATGGCTTGAAAACTGCACCGGCGGTAACTATGTCCCGCAAACTTGTAAAACGTGCAGAACGATAATTTGCTCTGTGACGGCACTTATTCAACGCTTTTACAGAACTGAATCAAACAAGAAAGCTGAGTACATTTTCATGACTCGAGTCGTGTACGAATCACCGTCCATGGGCCATGTCCATGGCAATGCATAGCCTAGGCTAGGGCTAGGCAAAGTCAATCGCCCTACAATTTTTTTCTATCTGGCTGTTGCTGTAGTTGGGGCGAAGATCTCGTTCATCAAAAGCTGAAGTATTTTCATGAAATGTGAAACCTTACAAAAACGCCATAAACAGAGCAATAAACACGTCTTTTGTGTCTGTATGCATTCTTACATGTATATCACTAAAGTTACCTGACAATAACCATGTAAAAGTGAAATTATTACCTTTTTGTCAGAACGCATGTGCTTGTCAACATTTGTATATAACCGGATGTTGTGAGCGAGAATACCAAGCAGGAATCCCGTGGATCTATATAAGGTTACGCTAAGAATTGCCGTCTGCTGGCCATGGAGTTACATCATTAATCATGCCCCTATAAACTACTAACTTACTAACGGGTGTTTTATTTATGTCTGTGCTGCTGGCCTCATTCTACACGAAATCGCGTTTGATCATGTGACCCAAAGGCAACATCACGTGCACAGTATGGCGGCTAATTGTGAAATGTTTTCTATGTCACCGATAAAAGTAATTATTTGGAGCACATTTCTTCAGTTTATTGACGCCCAATTATCGGTTGTATGTCACAGAATACACATGTGAAAAGGTTAGTGCGTATTGGTTTTAAAACTTAAGTTATTAGTTCCGTAGCCATTTGGCTACGGAACTGCCAAAACCATGCTTTAGCAAATGCTGGTCTCGACTTTCGCCCCAGAGACGAAGAGTGGGGCGGACAATTTTGCCTATGCAATGCCATGCCCATGGACACTGTCATGGAGGCATTGACATTGAGACAATGGAAATATATCGAAATAGAGTCAGAGTCAACGTATTCAATGTTGTAATTAAATTAATTGTTGCTAAAATTCAGTACTTTATGCAATCTTGCTAGACTTTGCGCTAGAAATGTCGGCACTTTGTCAGACTATGGCTATGTCTGCCCTTGCCTCGGGAGCATAATTATAAATGTCCAACAGAGCTATCTTTTTTGAAGTAATAAAATAAGGCGTAAAATTTTTTTTTAACATTTTGGTCACATGACTAGTGTGATGCAACAAAACAGGTTTTTCGAATATGCCAAAATGATTTGGTGCGCTGGCATTATTTTGTGAAATATGTTTTCGATGTTCGATAATTGCAAGTATTTCACTCAGAAAAACTTTTCTAACAATTTGTTTGCACTCAGTTGATGAAATAACTTAGTGATTTTGTCTTATAGAATATCAATCCCTTGCACGAAAGTTTCTTCAGAATTGAGTGAAAATGGCACATTCTATTAAGTAGGGCGAATTTGACCACAACAAGTCTATGAACACATTGGTGGATCACCAATGTAGGGGATAGTGGGTTGAAAGTTGCTTCGGCAACTATAGGGCGATTCCGCTGGTATGTGTGCACATAAATGTCTGAATCTGTAAATATAACATCCAGGTTTCTCCCGAAGGATTGGAGATTTTTAAAGTGTCGCATATATGTAGTATCTCGGGATTTCATTTTTGTAAACGTGATGGTCAAAAATGTTGGATATGGAACCCAGGTCTTACCTTGGAATTAAAAGTCACGACATTAGCCCCAGGTGTGGCTATTAACCTTTTTATATAAATTGTAAATTTATGCTGTAAAACAATGTTTGAAAATTTTATTTGCCTTTTTATAGAGATAAATAAACATTTTGGCCAGGTTTAACTGAAGTGGTGTTTCTCTTTGTTGGTCAGATATTGAATATTGTCAAAATATGGTTTTCTGTGACTTAATAAATTACATAAAATAATAAATTTGGCATTTTTTATGCATATTTTATATAGCATGCTTTATATAATTATGAACATAACAAATTGGAAAAAGTTTTAAATTTGACTAGTAAATTAATCTTGAGGTATGACTGATTATGATGAGAACATAGTATTTCAGTAATCTTGCTGCCGACATAGCTGTTACTATGTAAGATATTTCACAAATTTGTCCGGGACCCCCTAACTTTTTGTCTTGTCATGGAGATAAATAATAAATGAACATTTTGGTCATGTTTTACTGAAGTGGTGTTACTCCTTATGGGTCAAATATTAAAATTGTAAACATTTTGCTAAAATGTGGTTTTGCCACAACTTAATCAAACATATAAAATAATAAATTTTACTATTTTTGTTATGCGAGTTCGACATAATATGTCGAACTAATATTGCTTTATATAATGTGAACATATCAAATTGCAATATTCCAGCAAGTTTTATATTTGAATGGTAAATAAATCTCTTGCTGTGACTGTGATTATAGTAAGAGTACAGGATTTTGCAAATTTTATTAGTGACATAGCTGTTACTATTTCAGATATTTAAAAAATTAGCACGGGACCCCCAACTTTGTTGGCCTTTTTGGGGTCAAATGGATTTCAAAGTACCTTTAAAATTGTATTACTTTTAAGAGAATTCAGCCACTTTAAAACACATTTTTAGCTCGTATCCAAGACATATACTGATGTGTTGCCACTGTAAAACTGATTCTGGTTAATAGATGGACAACATTATCAATAGATTTGTTTGTTTTGGGACTTTTAGCCTCACCCTCCCCTACTCGGATTCATGTTGTGGTTGACAGTAGCCACAACTATTGCAGTTTGCTGAAAGCATGGTGTACCACTTCCCAGTGATCAATATCCCCTTTGTGCTTTAGCAAACTGGTATCAAACTATACTGGTGCAGGTTGTCTGACTTGAGACTGTGATTTTACTTCTTCAGAAGAATCAGCTAGCAGCACTGGCTTAACTAATTTTGGAGGGGGGCGGCAGTTGACTTTGGGAGAACGTAGACTAATAAACTAAAGACATTTTGTTACATACAGACTAGTTTCGCACCACCAGGGCATCGGATTTGGCTAGAAAAATAACCCATTTTGACAATCATAATTTTTATTAAAAATCATGCAGAGTAATATAAGAAGAAAACACCAGGGAAACAAACATATCATTTATAGCAAGTATGGTGATGGTTTACAAAGAAAACTTTTTTAGATATGCCTCTCCCACTTATCATCTGTTGGGCCGCATGCAATGGTCCGTGAAGGCACTTCTCACAGATGTGCATTTAATTGTCCATCATTGTGCTCGCCAGGTTGAAATTTGTACTCACTCGACCAATGAGTACATAGAGTACTATAGATGTGTAGTCAACACATTGTTCTCCAGGTTCGAAACGATTTTAATCGTGTACATCAGACGGCAATATAATCGCTCACGTTTACAATCAAAAACAGTGAAGATAAATATCGCCATAAATATAACGAAAATTCATTAATGTAAACAACACTTAGACAGTTATAGTGTCTAGAAGATTAAAAGAAACTAAATCAGGTATGGTCGTTATTGTTAATTTGGATGCCTAAAAATGTCGCTTATGCCGTCCCTTGCAATCCCCTGGGGTATATATACTTTCTGTTTACCAAATTCACATGCTGTCACTAGAGGTGCTGTGATTGCTTAAAGGTGCATCCTCAATTAAATTTTTTGCTAGTCTGATTTCAAATTAATTTTGCAAAGAACCAAACCTACCTAGTATCCACTGCAACATGCTAGCTCTTTTGTTTGTAGTTTTTGTGACATCAGACAAACTATGAAATGATTTAATGCATGTTCAAAAATTAAGTGAAGTGAAAATCAAAATGCTGAAAAAGTTGAAGTCATGCCCATGATTAGCATTGACTAATGTGTTTACCATTTTGGATATCAACTATTTTGATCCTTACCAGATCTAATTACTGAATTCTATTCTTTCAATGATTTGAACAAAAATAGTTTTTTTTTGTTATTAAAAAGACTGAACACATTACTTAAACCAGTCACACTACACATCTGGTCATAAATGAACCGAATTCGCGATGGGCTGCACCATTTGAGGAAGAAGCTTTAAATACCCAATATGCTTTGCCATTGGTCAACTTGTTAAACCACCCACCGTCTCAACCGCTGGACAGTGACATCTTCCTGAAGTTTCCTTGCTAAGTTTGCAAATTAAACTTGGAGCCTGGCCAATCCAGGGTTCCCAGGGCTCTTTCATATCCCTAATTACGTTGACCTCCGAGGTCAAAGCAATTTAGCAAATGTCAGGATTAGAGGGCGGTATTTGTTTTCCATTAAGGGAGGACTGAAGTGTCTAAACATTATCATCAATATTTTGCATCACATGGATTTTGTTAAAATCCACTTGGGGGTTGTAATTGCAAGCTTTTCGAATCCTGCTTTTCTGTTGCTAATCTAGGCTTAATACATCGATTAAGCACCTCATAATGACTTAATAACATTAGTTATTAAAAACTAATTAAATCAAACTGGCATACACAACTGTACTTTAATGTTCTGTTAAAAAACATGTCCACCAATTTACAATGCCAAACAGTAGTATAATTATATATATATATAATACAGGGGATGTATATATATATATATAATAATTATATATATATATATATACTTTATTTGACGTAATAAGCGTACAGTACGCTTGAAAAAAGGGCCGTGGAAAACTGTCAAGAAATCTGTTCTTGTAAATGTACACAAACTTTTTTCGCGACACTTTTCAGTTGTTCCACCAGTCAAATTACAATAATTATGGTTCCTGCCGATTAATAAAGGGGATGTACGTTAATTAGGGCATGTAACACTTAATAGGTCGAATACGGTATATGTGTGAGTGTCTGTCTGTCTGTGATATTTCACTACCAGAGGTAGCATACTTTCAGATGTGTTGAATTATTTAATATGTTGAAACTTGGTTCTTACTGCACTTGATTTATGTACGTTAACTGGAATATCCTCTCCAGAACAACATCTAACTTCTTGTACGTACAATTGTATACATAACTATATTAAATTTCTACATGAGAGTAATCAAACAGTATATGGAAGAGATGTGTGATGCAAATATAATTTTATAATATATTTTAATAAGATAATGTTAGCAATTTCTGTAACAAAATGTTAACCAGATCAAATTGTATTCAATATATCCAATTAAATAACCCTACCTCACTAATTGCTATTAAGTGGTATATATAGTGGGACATGGTGGCTCAGCGGTAGGGCATCAGATCAAGGTCACCAGGGTTCATGGTCATCTGCTGCCAATTTAAGATTTGTGCAATTTTGGTCCCTTCTGTCTGATGTTTATGTGGCAGGGGAAATAAACAATCCCACACACTTGGTAAATGTGTACCCTGTTGTGGACTCGCAGAACTATTCGTCTCTGTCTCTCAACTCACTACTTCCCAGTTTAGTTGGGATCAGCTGTATAAAGAGTGTCAGTTCAGATTAATTCTGTTTGTTCCTAAGTTGGTCAGTGTTGTATAAAACACTAAATACTACTTCTTTCTTTTAGTTTTGGAATTGTTTCACTGTTATTTGTTTTACCTGCAGTCACCCGAGGTGTTTTTGTATTCACTCGCTTTTTCTTATCTTTCTTTCTTTCCCGTCATGGCCTGCTGCTTCCTGCCTTTTAGCTCTTTTATACAGTTCTTTATTCTCCACTTTCCTATTTAGTTAGTTTAGTTGGTCTTGGTTGAATTTAATATACAATTGAAATTTGCACTGTCTCTGATGTGGTGGAATCTCGCTTTGTTACTGGTATTACTTAGTACTAGGTAAATGTAAATGCCATAAAATTATAGCCTTATCCATGGTTATATTTGTCATTGCAGATGCAGTAAACATGATTAGTTATTATAGATAAAAATCGAGGACCAGTATTGATACCAGTTACTGTCGCCAGCCTTGACTTGGACTTGATGAAAAAGATGAAAAGGAGAGCAATGTACACATCGTACTACTGACTGACATCCATGGAATGAATTCATGCACTTTTCAAAGCTCTTATTTCAGAGAACAGAAAGTAACATGAAAAAATTAAATTGACTATTTGCTGTGAAAATGTCCATCAAGTTGATAGATATGTATGAGTGACGATTTCCTTCAAACCACAACTATTGAGAGTAAGTAATCTCAACAGTTGTGATTTGAAATTTTTTTTTACTCATGGCTATTTGCTATTTACAAAGCTAGAATGTCTACAAAGTCATCTGTTCTTTTTCTAATGTATTTGTTGTTGATGTCATTCCTGTTAGTCACATTGTTCATACATGTATTTGTTGTTGATGTCATTCCTGTTAGTCACATTGTTCATACATGTATTTTCAGTGCACAAAATACCCTTCATGTAGCAGTTGAAATTCAGTTAACAATATACAGTCAGGATATTTTACACTCTGCCACAATTGATCGCCTTTCATGTTGTTTCAGGTATTGAACATCTGTGTTCGAAAAGGAATACTCACCAACATGATATAGAACATCGAGGCACGCGACTGCATATCCATATTTTTGCCTTGATACGGAAGAAAAAGCTGTGATTGTGACACTTCTGGGACAATGTTTTCAATGAATAGTGATCTCAAGAGACACAAGCTTCCTCGTTGTGGGCAGAAACCACTCAGATGTGTCACTTGTGGAAAAACATTTTCAAGTATCTCCACTTTAAAAGCTCATGTGTGTACTCACGCTGGAGAGAAACCCTTCAAATGTGACACATGTGGTGCAAAGTTTGCACAGAGTGGCAGTTTAAGGCGTCATATACGTACTCACACTGGAGAGAAACCCTTCAGATGTGACACATGTGGTGCACAGTTTGCAAATAATGCCAATTTAAGAAGTCATATACGTACTCACACTGGAGAGAAACCCTTCAAATGTGACATATGTGGTTCACAGTTTGCAAATAATGGCAGTTTAAGGCGTCATATACGTACTCACTCTGGAGAGAAACCGTTCAAATGTGACATGTGTGATGCAAAGTTTGCACAGTGTAATTATTTAAGAGTTCATATGCGTACTCACACTGGAGAGAAACCCTTCAGATGTGACACATGTGGTGCACAGTTTGCAAATAATGGCAGTTTAAGGAGTCATATACGTACTCACACTGGAGAGAAACCCTTCAAATGTGACACATGTGGCACACAGTTTGCAAAGAATGGCAGTTTAACGGTTCATATACGTACTCACACTGGAGAGAAACCCTTCAGATGTGACACATGTGGTGCACAGTTTGCACAGAATGGCAATTTAAGGGTTCATCTGAGTACTCACTGGAAAGAAACCCTTAAAATGTGACACATGTGGTGCTCAGTTTACATGGAATGACACTAAGGCTGCATATACGTACTCACACTGGAGAGGAACCCTTCAAATGCGACACATGTGGTGCAATGGTTATTTAAGGGTTCATGTGCGTACTCACACTGGAGAGAAACTGTTCAAATGTGACGCATGTGGTGCAAAGTTTGTACAAAATGGCACTCTAATGGCTCGTGCATACTCATACTGGAGAGAAACCCTTCAAATGTGCTACCTGTGGTGCACAACTTGCAGGCAATAGTCATTTAATGGTTCATTTGTGTACTCACACTGGAGAGAAAACGTTCAAATGTGATACATGTGGTGCACAATTTGCATGCAACAGTCATTTAAGGGTTCATATGCGTACCCACACTGGAGAGTAACCCTTCAAATGTGACGCATATGGTGCACAGTTTGCACAGAATGGCATTAGGGGTTCATGTGTGTACTCACACTGGAGGGAAACCCTTCAAATGTTACACGTGGTGCACAATTTGCATGCAGTAGTACTTTAAGAGATCATGCACATACTCGCACTGGAAGGAAACCCCTCAAATGTGGCATGTGGGGCATAGTTTTCATGTCGTTGTACATTTGAGTGATCTCTCTCCAGTGTGAGCATTCACATGAACCCGTAAATTATTTACGGGTTCATGTGCATACTCACACTGGAGAGAGATCACTCAAATGATGTGTGCTGCACATATTCCTTGGAGTTGTACCTTAAAATTTTTATTCTAAGATTTGCTGAAAAGACAAGCTGCTAGAGTAACAGCAACATAATGTAAATCATGATAATTAATATAAAATGTAAAATGTGATAATTAATAAGCAGAACCATTCATTTGAGTATTACCATTCTGTTGCCAAATTCGTTGTTATATTAATGGGGGGGGGGGTGGCAGGAAGTGGGAGGTGGACTCAGAATTGGTAGGAGGTGGGAAGGTGGCCCCCAAAACAGGTGGGAGGTTGGCCCCCCCAACTCAACAACTCTACTGATTGCAATATACTATAGTGTGAAGAACGAATATTGTTAAAAAATATATTATTGTACCACGTAAGTACCGGTGTTTCAGTGAAAAACAAATTTAACAAATTATAGACCAATCTCAATTTTTTTTTTTATTAGACAAAGTTCAGTGGAAGAATAAATTGATTGAGTACTTCAGTAGGGGACACAAGTGATTCTTATTTCTAGGCGATATTTGACAAGATAATGCACTTCTGGCTCCAAAGTTGTGTACACCATAACCCATAAAATGTACGTCATAAAATAAACCACTGGTATTAGTATTATTACTTCCAAAATGTGAATTATTTGTACATGATACAAGCATATTCATTTCTGATAGTGACCTGCTCAAACTAAAACGTGTAATAAACAGTGAACTTAATAAAGGGTGTAATTGGTTTTCTGTGAATAAATTATCTCTGAATCTTGCAAAAAAATAAAAAATATTTTTGTCACTTTCATAATAAACATCATAATATTGATACATTCCGTAAAACAAACATTCAGATATCTCTGGTGTTATGTACGAGGCAAGTTAAACACGATACTCGGGGAATGTATATGTTGTTCTTTTCTCTGGTCTTACCTTATCGTGTGTACTGCCCAGATATACTGGGAAATAGTTATGGAACATACACATTTCAAGAGTTGTTAGAATTAAGAATGTAATTATTTTTAGGTGTTTAATTGTTCTTTCTCTGCATTTGAAGAAATCTTTGACTGCGTGTGCCAAAAGATCAACACTGTACACACACAAATGTAATTTAAGAACTAATATGAAAACTTCGTGTTCATCAATCAGTGACGTATACCTCTGGAACACTAAACAATATCACTACTGAATGTAGAAGTTTAAATTTATTTTTAAAACATTAC
Source organism: Lamellibrachia columna (assembly GCA_963662155.1). NCBI lineage: Eukaryota > Metazoa > Annelida > Polychaeta > Sabellida > Siboglinidae > Lamellibrachia > Lamellibrachia columna. Next base: position 20,662,077 of record OY759275.1, read on the forward strand.
AGAAAGCTGTTGAATAAGTTTGTTGCTACACTTTAGCAAGCAAGATTTGTTGACAAAATGCAAATACAATTAAAGTTGGTTGCTGTAATTGGTCATGGCACATACGAGATCCACGTATAATCTGCAACTATGTTTTTTCTTGTAAATGCATGTTTTTCAATTACTGTAGTTCAAAGGAATGTTTAATTAATATATAGATTTAGTTAAAGTATATCCCATTTGTTTTGCGTTGTTTGCAGTACAATACTTGACATATTCTGCTTTTTCTAGAAATAAATTTTAGGACTGTTTGCACATTGATAATTATGATATTAAAACATGTTACCTCTGCTCATATACTTGACTTATGACGAACACTCACCGGGTTGGCAGGTTTCCTTACGGCAGAAATAATTTCTGCCTGTGCAGCAGATATATCTTTCTCCCCTGGTTTCTACCATCTAGTTCCAAGGTATGTTTAATTAAATGCTAATAACTAGTTAGCTTCAGTTTATCCCTTTTGCAATAAAATTACTTTGTTTGCAGTATCATCTTTTCTACAAATAAATTTCAGTTATGTGTTCTCACTTTGATAAGTATGAGAAATTATTAAAACATCATCTGGTCATATGCACAGTTTGCTGAATGACCATTTAATTAAGCCTAACAGCCGAAAAACTGGCACCTGATGATAGCTAAACTTGAACTGTGTTTTAGAAGACTCCTTTGGTGTGAACCACCGAGTCAGTCTGTAAAGAGATGTCTTATAATGTGGAAATCATGCAATATTGTCACAAATCAACTTGTTGAATTACCAGAACTGCTGGTTGGAGCAAGTTCTTCCATTTGTTTTAGGTCTTTCTTTAGCCATTGGTGGATGACTGGTAGATAATACTAGATATATTATGTTCATATGTTGCACTAACATTCTCCTCAATGGATAATGGAAGTTTTTAATTGTAAATGTTATTGTTATACAGTGTGTGCTGTGTAGGGTGGAATAATTTTCACAATGTGTTTGTGTTAGTAATTGCTGATATTCATTTAATCTGTTACAATATTTCCCCCACATATTGTATGAATAAGCATGGATTGTCATGTATATTGTTTTCTGCAAATTAAATATTATGCATGTATTTGTCTGTATTTGTCCAAGTTAGACTAAACCAAGACAAATCCAAACCAGGTCGAGTTCAAACTCTGCCAGATGTGGTGGATTGAAAGTGTAGGAATACTTTAATGTTGATGTAGCTTTAGGGCCCCCTGTGTCAGCCCAGAAATTGAAAGTTATTTCTCAGAAATGCATTCTGCAAATTTTTGTATTTGTTTGGGGTAGACCCAAATACCCTCCCAGCAGGGGGGGATAGCATGTGGTAAGTTAAGTAAAAATCAGAGAAAGAAGAATAAATCGCCTGGTGCGGCCAGTTCAGGCGAAGCACCGGAGACATCCACACAGACACAAGCATTTAATTGTTGTATTGCTACTTAGAGAGGAGCGGTAGTGTAGTGGTTAGCACATCCAGCATCTCAACATTGGGGACCGTGTATCTCTTGTGACTCGGATGATCACGTGAATGTCAGTCCCGTCTCATTTAATTGGGGACGTAAAAAAACCATTGAGGACGACATGCCCCCTGGCAGTGACCACCCTCAATGCCAGCATACAAAGGTTGGCTTGGTGATAATGTTCTGAAAAAGGCTGGCTAGTTGAACGACACCTCGAAACACCATACAGTTGAGGTAAATGTGTCATTACACAATCCTGAAATGCAAAATTAGTGTCATTAAGATTTTCGAGTTGGTTTTACATTGAAGTCTTGTTTATTCGCACACTTTGGTTTCCAGTGGTTTTGGCTGGATTAACGAAATGTGCAGATTAGTGATTCACGGAATAATTAAGCAATTCATAACGTGTCCAGATTGTTCCCATAATGCGGATTACTGAAGAAAACGGATTTTCCAAGAATGGATAAACGAGACATGACTAAATAAGCTGCAGTAATGCTATAGCTAAATGATCTTGTAATAATAGAAGTTCTACTGTATTCACTTAATAGCATCACAACCTGTCAGAATTGTGACAAAATAGATGTAAACTTCTTTGATGATGCATATTTGTGCGTTCACAGAGATGAAACCAAGATTAATAGACGACTAGCGACTGCAGTGCAAGATAGTATGTATAATGAAGCGAAGATTCTCTTCCTGCCTTGCGGACATCTCTGTTGTTGTTTCATGTGCGCCCCCGCCCTGCCCCATTTGCCGTGCTCTAATCCACGACGCAGTGAGCGTTTATCTGCCGTAACCATGGACATGTCTGCGGTTTCATGGAAGCATGAAATATTTCATATTCAACGTCTTTAAAGATGAAATTTTTATCCATCCTTGAAACCAGCGGTATTGGAATTAGTGGACAGAACAATTATGGCTTTAGACAATAGTGAAACTCCACTCAATATATTTTTAGATCTATCCAAAGCTTTTGATACATTAGACCATGCCATTTTGTTAAACAAATTTAATTATTACGGAATCAATGGCATAGCACTTGCTTTATTTAAAAGCTATCTAGAAAACCATAAACAGTAAGTATCTGTCAATGGTGTCAACCCAGAAATGCTAAATATAACTATAGGTGTACCACAAGGGTCTATCCTTGGCCCTTTACTCTTCATAATATATACAAACGATTTACCAAAGGCTAGTAATAAATTTAACAGTATCATGTATGCAGATGATACACATCTATCAACGACACTATAAGTATTTAATCAAATTGAATCAACGAAAGCGTTGACATTCTAATCAATAATGAATTACGTAACATTAACAATTGGCTATGCATAAATAAACTATCCCTCGATGTGAATAAATCCAAGTATATAATTCATAAAACAGATAAAAAAACACTTGATCATTTACAAATAAACATCAACAGTGTACAAATTGAAAGTAAATTTTTTTTACTTTTTAGGCTTGACAGTAAATGAAAACCTAAATTGGAAAAACGATGGTGACAGGTTTTCCAATAAATGTTCCAAAACTTTAGGAAATTGAAATAAATAAAAAAAAATTTTAACCAACACAAATTAAATTACTGTTGTACAATACACTTGCTACTATGTCACACTACTTATTGTATTTTGGCATGGAGCTATAAATATGAAAGAATAATGTAGATTAAAAACATGGCACTTTGGTTAATAAATCTGAGCAAATACAACGTACATTCAGAACCATTATTCAAGAAGTTCAAAATAATAAAAATAAAAGACATCTTAATTACAAGTGCAAGAATTGAAATTGTATCATAAACTTAAGCATCATCCACCACCGACATATCTTCAACCAAACATTAGCATTCATGACCACCAAACGTGTGGTAAAAATGACATCCACCTCAATAGAACAACACACGAATTTGCTAAAAACTACGAATTAACGTCCCAATCTTGGTAAATAGTGTTCCAAATTCAGTCAAAACCAATGTATTAATTCAGTCTACAAGGATTCACACAGATGTATTACGTAAAGAATCATTATCTACTGAATTACCAAGAGCAATGTAGGTTTTCAAACTGCTATATTTGACAAAACACTGAATAATTGTACACTTTCTTTCTTGCTAATCATATTTCTACCTGGAAAATAATCCACCCTGCTATCTCTGATGCATTGCTGTCAAACTTAAACAATGGAACACTGAATGAATAACATAAGTGTCTACAATATTGATCTACAAATAATTTAATGGTTTCAGTTAATAAATAAGGAGGTGGCTCCTACGATAGCAGTCAAATTTGAGTCTCCCTGGCCCATAATAATGATAACACAATTTACGACCCCGAGATTACAAATCAAAATTAACTACTCATGAATACAATAATTTTCAAATGCGATACGGACTCATTATTACATATATATTATCTGCACCACATTTTCTAACATTCTTGTATAGATGGGCTCAAATAAACGAGTATTGTATTGTATAACTGTTGTAATTTTTTTTGCAATTTTAGAAATCCCTGACAAGTTGTCTCAGTGTCAAAAGCTTTCTTCATGTTGTACACAAATCCAAAAGTACCATTATATTTTCTGGGTTTTGATCACTAGTCTTCCTTATCACAGGCTGTCCTTTATTGTTTCTAAAATCGCAGCTGGTTCTCCCCTTCCCTACTAGGAGTGAGGCAAATTAAGCTGATTTATCTTCCTCAATTACAGTTGTTCATTCACATCTTGTAAAGAACATTGCTTCGTAATATACAAAATAACCTAATCAAAAGTCTGAAATAACTGTGTTTTACAATTATGATAGTAATGCAAAAATAACTAAAGCTCAACAGGTACTTAAAAATTGGTGTTCCTAGTCGGTCATATGCTACTCACCTCTAGCGACCAGTCTGAGCTAGACTATTTTGGCCAATCAGAAATATGTGCACGATATACCATTCGAAAACTGGCTCCCAATTTTTTTTTACCTGAGATTCACCTGCAGACCGCTACTACGATCAACAACAATGTCCACAATTGTGAGACTACATCTGGGCACACTCTGCCCTTCCTTGCCCCATTCCTGCCAGTCCACCCTTCCCCCTCCCCATTCCTGCCAGTCCACCCGTCCCCCTCCATATTCCTGTCAGTCCACCCTTCCCCCTCCCCATTCCTGCCAGTCCACCCGTCCCCCTCCCCATTCCTGTCAGTCCACCCCTCCCCATTCCTGCCAGTGCACCCTTCCCCCTCCCCATTCCTGCCAGTGCACCTCCCCCCTCCCCATTCCTGCCAGTGCACCCTTCCCCCTCCCCATTCCTGCCAGTGCACCCTTCCCCCTCCCCATTCCTGCCAGTCCACCATTCCCCCTCCCCATTCCTGCCAGTCCACCCTTCCCCCTCACCATTCCTGCCAGTCTACCCTTCCCCATCCCCATTCCTGCCAGTCCACCCGTCCCCCTCCATATTCCTGTCAGTCCACCCTTCCCCCTCTTCCCCCTCCCCATTCCTGCCAGTCCACCCTTCCCCCTCACCATTCCTGTCAGTCTACCCTTCCCCCTCACCATTCCTGTCAGTCTACCCTTCCCCCTCCCCATTCCTGCCAGTCCACCCTTCCCCCTCACCATTCCTGCCAGTCCACCCTTCCCCCTCACCATTCCTGTCAGTCTACCCTTCCCCCTCACCATTCCTGCCAGTCTACCCTTCCCCCTCACCATTCCTGTCAGTCTACCCTTCCCCCTCACCATTCCTGCCAGTCCACCCTTCCCCCTCCCCATTCCTGCCAGTCCACCCTTCCCCCTCACCATTCCTGCCAGTCTACCCTTCCCCCTCACCATTCTTGCCAGTCTACCCTTCCCCCTCCCCATTCCTGCCAGTCCACCATTCCCCCTCCCCATTGCTGCCAGTACCCATCATTGTTCTTGTGGATGCTAAAGAAAAGTATTCCAACATTTAAATCAAAGTATGTTTGCTTACTGGTCACAGTGGCGTTGTATATTATAATTAATCCATTACGGATGTTATTTTATTTGTAAGTTGAAAGAAAGACACATAGGCAGGTGAAGCTAACAGATGGAGAGACAGAGAGAAGTGTTGTTATACATTTGTAAAAGTAATAGTCAATTCCATATTATTATACAAATGAAGCATATTGCATAATACATCATGGCAGTATATAATATAACATTTGAATTGTCTTTGCCACCTAAATGTGTTTTAATGAACTGTATTTTGTGTCCCTTATCTGTTTCGGAGCAAATACGTTTACATTGCATGCTGAATGACAAGGTTGATATTCTTTAATTCATAAACATAAGGTCGAATAATAAAAAACTGTCTTCATTAAAACACATCTAACCAGTCAAGATGTTAGAATAGAAAAGGTTTATACTATCTAATATGATTTTACCATAAAAATGATCAGGCTTTAAAGTTTGCATTTTACTCAAGCTAAGATATTTCTATTTAATTACTTAGCTCACCAATTGGTTCAGCAAATATTGTAGAAATATATACTATTGATGACAACCATAAAAAATACAAAGACACAAGCTGTGGTACTGCAATATCTTTATTAAAAAAACACAAAAAGCAGGAGATAGGCACAACATACAGTCACAACCATTTTAATTTTCTTCTACACATGCAGACTATTTCTAGTGCATTTTAGCAACCCACATGCATTTTACATGTCATATGTAATTCTAAGGATCTAAAAGCATGCTGCATGCACTTCAGGAACACTTTAAACACATCACACATGCACTCAATGGACACAAAATGTACAAGTGCAATTAAGTGTACTACAAATACACTGCTAGTACAGCTACGAGTACATTAAGTATTCTACAAGTGTACTACAAATACACTGCTAGTACAGCTACGAGTACATTAAGTATTCTACAAGTGTACTACAAATACACTGCTAGTACAGCTACGAGTACATTAAGTATTCTACAAGTGTACTACAAATACACTGCTAGTACCATATACTACGAGTACATTAAGTATTCTACAAGTGTACTAAGTATGTTACAAGTGCAATATAAATATGTCTCAAGCATAACAGAGAGTTAAGTCAAACTTTCCTTTAAGTACTTAGTGAATTATTAATAAGCATAATTGCCAAGAAGTTTGATTTAGTGATGATGTTTATATAATGGGGTTGAGCAGCAAAAGTTCTTCAAACATTTACAGATTATTAAAGACCTCAACAAATGTTATGAGAAGATTTGTAACTACAAATTTTTTTTATGTAAATACTTACAGACAAAGTACAGGAATGAGATGGCCCTAACACCACACTACGACGTGAGTATTTGTGAGATGGCCCTAACACCACACTACGACATGAGTATTTGTGAGATGGCCCTAACACCACACTACGACATGAGTATTTGTGAGATGGCCCTAACACCACACTACGACATGAGTATTTGTGAGATGGCCCTAACACCACACTACGACATGAGTATTTGTGAGATGGCCCTAACACCACACTACGATGTGAGTATTTGTGAGATGGCCCTAACACCACACTACGACATTAGTATTTGTGAGATGGCCCTAACACCACACTACGACATGAGTATTTGTGAGATGGCCCCAACACCACACTACGACATGAGTATTTGTGAGATGGCCCTAACACCACACTACGACATGAGTATTTGTGAGATGGCCCTAACACCACACTACGACATGAGTATTTGTGAGATGGCCCTAACACCACACTACGACATGAGTATTTGTGAGATGGCTATGCACACAACTATTATCTAACACGTAGTTAAAGCAAGCATGCAAAACATCAAAGGTATACTTACAGTTTGTTCAAAGTTTCCTAGGCAACACAACAGCCACACGTTATACATGATTAATGTACAGCAGAAACAAAATAGATTTTTATAAAAATTTTACCAATGTCACTGGTACTAAAAGTTGTTTCTTTACACGTACTTTGGAGCAAACATTGAAACGAATGCAACGTTTCGACCCGTCTACTGCGGACCTTGTTCAATAGGCAATAAATATATAATACTGAAAGTTATAAAAGGAAATTAGAAAAATAAATACTAACACTAAGTGCTAAAAATTAATGCGACGTGTATGGCAAGTTGCAGATTGCTCCAGAGGCACAGAGCTGCATTTGAGAATGTTCTGTTGTCTTGAATACACAGCCTGCTGCGCAGGACCTCCAGTAGGTGAGCGTCACCGGAGCATAATGTGCGAGTGGGTAGGTGGCGAGTCAAAAGATCCGATCCAACCCGTCCGTGTAGGCTGCAGAACACGAGGAGTAGTTTGTATTCAATGTGCTGTTTTATTGGTGGCCAGTGAAGGTTAATCAGAACAGGTGTGATGTGATCATATTTCTTAGTTCATGTTATGAGACGGGCTGCAGCATTTTGTACTTTCTGGAGTTTGGTGAGAAGATGGTCAAATATATGAAATCTAATTTGTCAAGGCGAAATATCACATAACTATGTACCATCATCTCTGTGGTTTTCCAATCCAGAAGATTCAAAATTCTGCCTGGATGGAAGTATGCTATGGAAGTATGTTATGCTACATATGTGCTGCACGTGGTTCTTCATGCTAAGGGTATGGTCAAAGAAGACGCCAACGTTCCTGGCAACAGTAAAGGTAGGCATGATGGTATCACTGATTTCTATGTGTGACACTGAGATTTTGTTCTTGATGTGAAGCAAACATATCATAATAGCCTCAGTTTTATCAGCATTTAGCTTGAGTTAGTGGCTGTATAAGTATCATGTCTGTGTAAGTATTGATTAAACGATACTTACACAGAAAGCAGCCACGGTACATAAACATCCATGACGTTTACAAAGACAATTTAGATATGATATTTACACATCCACGATACTTACATAGACAGTTTAGACATGATATTTACACAGCTACGATACTTAGATAGACAGCTTAGACATGATATTTACACAGCCACGATACTTACATAGACAGTTTAGACATGACAGTTACACAGCCACGATACTTACATAGACAGTTTAGACATGATATTTATACAGCCACGATACATACACAGCCACAATACTTACATAGACAGTTTAGACATGATATTTATACAGCCAGGATACTTACACAGCCACAATACTTACATAGACAGTTTAGACATGATATTTATACAGCCACGATACTTACACAGCCACAGTACTTACATAGACAGTTTAGATATGATACTTACACAGTCGCAATATTTACACAGACAGTTTAGACATGATATTTATACAGCCGCAATACTTACGCTGACCAGCAGCAGTGAGTGGAAATCCAGAGACTACTGACACAACATCAGTGACTTCAACTAGACGCGTGGCTACAAACACACAGTACTTCATCAGGGAGATGATCTGAACAGTTTGTCAAAGTCTATTACTGTTTCTCCATTGACTGACTTTTACTGAAGACTTCAAGACAGCCGTTGATCTGTGGCTTGTCTCGGATTTTAATCCAAGAAGTGACAGAAAGTGTCATGACTGGGAGTGATGTGATCATATGTCTTTGTTCGGGTTATCAGATGGGCTGCAGCATTTTGCACTCTCTGGAGTTTGAGAGATGGTTAGATATATAAGATGGTTAGATATATTAAATCTAATTTGTCAAGGCGAGATATCACATAACTATGTACCATCATCTCTGTGGTTTTCCAATCCAACAGATTCCAAATTCTGCCTGGATGGAAGTATGCTATGGAAGTATGCTACGCTACATATGTGCTGCACGTGGTTCTTCGTGCTAAGGGTATGGTCAAAGAAGATGCCAATGTTCCTGGCCACAGTAAAGGTAGGCACGATGGTATCACTAATTTCTACGTGTGACACTGAGATTTTGTTCTTTATGTGAAGCAAACATATCATAATAGCCTCCGTTTTATCAGCATTTAGCCTGAGCTAGTGGCTGTGTAAATATCATGTCTGTGTAAGTATCATATCTGTGTAAGCATCATATCTGTGCAAGTATCATGTCTGTGTAAGTATCATGTCTATGTAAGTATTGAATAAACAATACTTACACAGAATGCAACCATGGTACTTACAGAGTCATGACACTTACATAGACAGTTTACACATGATATTTACACAGCCACAATACTTACATAGACAGTTTTAACATGATATTTACACAGCCACGGTGCTTACACAGCAATGATACTTACATAGACAGTTTAGACGATATTTATACAGCCACGATACTTACACTGACCAGCAGCAGTGAGTGGAAATCCAGAGACTGACACAACATCAGTGACTTCATCCAGATGTGTGGCTACAAACACACAGTACTTCATCAGGGAGATGATCTGAACAGTTTGTCAAAGTCTATTACTGTTTCTCCATTGACTGACTCTTACTGAATACTTCAAGATATATAATGCCTTCAGCAAGATAAATATTATTCTTCAACTATTTAAGTATCTTATGTCATTTTAACTTTCACATTTATTTGTCAATGTACTTTTAGATTTCTACCACAATATCTATAATGTCTTCAAGTAAACTTTGTTCTTAAACTAATTCAATATTCCATGTAAATTCTATTAATCAGTTGTAAGTTTACTTGTCATTATATAACTGAGTACTCTCAAATAATATAATTTCTAAACAGGTACAATCAATATGTGCACTTCCACAACACAGGACAACAGAATGAAGACATGTCCGGTAACAACTAGAGGTCCAAAAAATTATAGATAGATCTTCCATGTACCATGTAATCAATGCAGTTATTCAATCTTTGATGGTCATTTACAAGAAATTACTTTTGGCAACGAGAAAGTACAATACTCTGGAGGTAAAAATGATATGGTCATCTAGTTTGGATTGCTGTGTTCATCTGCATATTCTCAGACCATTCTAAAAGAATTTTTTGTGTGTGCAGTATCTTTGTGGTAGTTTATCAAATGTGTTGACAAATGTTGAATTTAGAAAATCAAAACTGAAATTCAGAAGAAGAAATATAGGAAATGCTTTAGAGAAATTCTAGAGTTAAGTAAGCCAATGATGATTCCATTACAATACAGCTGATTATGATGATTACAATTACAATACAGCAGCCATCTTTTGTTGACATTTCAATGGGGGTCTGTTTTACTCAGTAAGATCCACTCTACAGCTAGGGCATAAAAAGTGCACTAACTATGCAAATAAAAAAATCCTATCCAGTTTCCATGTCTCCCCTTAATATACTGTACTTTACTGTTATCATACATGTTAAGTTGTCTGAGGGTATAAGAGAATTTGTGTAAATTGGAGTATTTCATATTGTCGCCACACATAAAATTACACTAGATCAGATTTAGTTCCCAATACATTTAACATGTACTAGTTATATTCAAAACAGACAACAGTATGTCAGCATTGAAGATCATGATTCAAATTTATTAAATGTACTATGTGAAAGGTCAATACTAGGTCCTAAGTTGTTTATACTATATATAAATGATATCTGTATTCTGTAATACATCATCAGTGTTAAATTTATACTTTTTGCTGATGACACTAATATTTTTTGTTCAGGAAATGACCCAAGTACATGGTTTGCAGTTAATAAATTATCACTTAATGTGTCAAAAACTAATTTCATGTTGTTTAGTCAGTATAAGAAAACATCCAACATTAATGTAAATATCAATGACATTGAAATGGCATATGTAAGTAAATTTCTCAGTGTGTTAATAAATCATTAGTTTAACAGGTATCTAAGTTGTCTAAAAGTATTGCAATTATGCACAAAGCTAAATATTTATTAGATAATAATGCGTGTTTGATATTGTACTATTCACTATTCCTGCCTTATGTGCCATACTGTTGCAAAGTGTGGGGAAATACCTACAAAACAAATACTGAATGCATCTATTTATTACATAAAAAAGCAATAAGGACAGTGTGCAATGTAGATTATTGCCATCATACAAATGGCTTTTTTTGTGAATTGCATATATTAAAGTTATAAGATTTAGTCAAAGTAAAAACTGCTGTCATAATATATAAAGCAAACAAAAAGCTGTTACCAAATAATTTACAATTGTTATTCAATAAAGGGTCTAACAAGACATATGAAACACTTACAAATAATGAGCATTATAGTTTGCCCATCTCTTAACCCAGTTTTTATCTATTCTATTTTTTTAAATATTAGTAGAACGTGCAGATATAATATTTTTGGACAAGGAATTCCATACACCCACCACTCTTTGACTGAACAATCGGCATCTGCATAGCTTCATACATTGTTGTTTAATTTTTTAGTGTGGTCTCTGAGGCTATTTAATGTAAAAAAATTGATATGGGTCTATGTTCTCTTTCCCAGTTAACAACTTAAAAGTTTCAATTAAATCTCCTCGTAATCTCTGGTTCTTCAAGTCTATAAAGTTTTAGTTGTGTTAATCTTTCCTCATATGTAAATTCCATTAATCCTACTGCCAGGTTTGTTGCCTTGCACTGTACTTTTTCAAGCATTAAAATATCTTTTGCATAATAACGTGACCATGTCTGTACGCAATATTCTAGATGTGGTCTAATATATGTATTATAAACAATGTTGAATGCTTCTCTGTCAAAGTGAATAACTGCTCTCTTTTCTGAATGCAAAACCACCATAGCTTGTTGGGTAGCTGCAACAACCTGTTTCTCCCATTTCAAATTAGTTGAAATCCAGACACCTAGATCCTTCTCTTGAACTGTTTCTGCTAAAATTATATTATTATTTTCGGTTGTCATGGTGTACTCGAATTTTGGATTGCTTTTGCCTATACATTTACATTTATTACTCCACTAATTTAAGTTATCTAAATCAGCTTGTAAGATTTTACAGTCAGATTTGTTTTTTAATGTTCTGAATATTTTGGTGTCATCAACAAACATTTTTACATTATTATTTACTGTCTCTGGTATATCATTTACATTAATTAAAAAGAGAATATATCCCAATAATGATCCTTGCGGAACACCACTAATGACATCAAACCATTCAGAATATTCACTTCTTACCATAATTCCCATTTTTTATCTGTTAGAAAATCAGCTATCCATTCTAAAACTTTACCTTGTATTCCATAGGCAGATAGTTTCTGCAACAACCTCTTTTTCGGGACTTTGTCAAATGCTTTTTGAAAATCCAACAAAATAACATCAACACTATGTCTCTTATCCACATCTTCTGTACCACTGTCAAAAGTTTCTAACAAATTTATTAGGCAAGAATGACCCTTTATAAAACCATGATGGTCTGGGGTGTTTAAGTTGTTTTCTAATAAAATAAATTGCAACTGTAGCTTTTTGTCACCTGCTTTTTTCCAACTGTTGCTACGGCTCCCTTTTCTCTAGTTGTTACTTGTGCTCCTGTTTCCTCTTTCCGAGGCTGATTTGCTTTCTCGTGGACACCCCTAATGTCATTTTGTCCCTTAGTTCCATCCCTGTGCTTCACTATTTTCCCATCTCTAATCACAAGATCTGTTTGACCCCTTTCTTACTCTCTCACTCAGTTCCTTTTGTAACTCTCTGTACTTTCTCTCTCCTTAATTGTTTTATCTGGTGCTAGGTAGATGTTCATGTGCATTTCACTCCTGGAATTTCTTAGCAGTTTTGCTATACTTAACACTTTCCTTTGAGTTTGTGCGTCATTCAGTTTCAGTAGTATTGGCCTTGGCTCATTGCCTGCGTCAAGCCTAGTTATTTCCTTTACTTTGGCTTCTTTCACTCTGAGCTCTTCTAGCTAAGTTCTCAACTACTTCTCTTCATCATGTGTTCCTTCTAGTTTCTCTGGTATTGTAGAGAATGACATTTTTCTGTCTTTTTTTGTTTTTTCTTCTGTTCCTCTTTCATGTCATCAAGTTTCATGTCAATAACCTCCCCCATTTTCTCACTAATCACCTCTACTGATTCCTTTATTGCACCCACATCTGTCTCTGTTTTGTTTAATGATTTTGACATGTTTTCAACAGTGCTTTCAACATTCATTAGTCTTTCATTCATGTCTGACTGTTTAGTCCTCACATTGTTGAAAAATCTTAATGATATCCCTACCATCGGTTGGCATTTAGTACAAAAAACATCAGATTTACTTTTTTTTAGTTTACTACTGCTTTATATTCTGATTCAGTCATCTTTTTTATGATGATTTATGCATTTTCGGTGGGTCCACAGACCGCACCACTGGCACCTCATGATATGGTCTTCTCTCTTACTTCAATTTCACATATAGAAATTTTTTTTATCTGCCTCACCTTCTGCTTGCAATATTTCCTCTAGTGCTGTATGTGCTCGTGTTCAGAAAGGGGCGTTTTGGTGCTTGTGCAGAGAAAGGATCCAATTTATTGTTCCCAGGGCGACTCCGGGATGCAGGCAACGCCCCTGAAAAGCCTAGTTAGTAAAAGTATAGGAAGGAAGTGCACACTAACATTAATTTCTCACCAATACCTCAATATACCATGCCCAATACTGCTACGCAGTAAACCATGTGTAAGTGTAAGCCAATATCTTGACAAAATTTATGAAGACAATTTTTGAACCAGTCTGAACCATGCACCACCTAGCGACCAACACGTCAAAGTAAAATTTATATTCTGATTCAGTCATCTTTTTTATGATGATTTATGCATTTTCGGTGGGTCCACAGACCGCACCACTGGCACCTCATGATATGGTCTTCTCCCTTACTTCAATTTCACATATAGAAATTTTTTTATCTGCCTCACCTTCTGCTTGCAATATTTCCTCTAGTGCTGTATGTGCTCGTGTTCAGAAAGGGGCGTTTTGGTGCTTGTGCAGAGAAAGGATCCAATTTATTGTTCCCAGGGCGACTCCGGGATGCAGGCAACACCCCTGAAAAGCCTAGTTAGTAAAAGTATAGGAAGGAAGTGCACACTAACATTAATTTCTCACCAATACCTCAATATACCATGCCCAATACTGCTACGCAGTAAACCATGTGTAAGTGTAAGCCAATATCTTGACAAAATTTATGAAGACAATTTTTGAACCAGTCTGAACCATGCACCACCTAGCGACCAACACGTCAAAGTAAAAATTTAAGACAAGTTTTCGCAAGGACAACTCTAAAAGCTCAGTGTGTAAGTGTAAGCCAATACCTTGAAAAAATTTATGCAGACAATTTTTTTAACCAGTCTGAACCATGCGCCACCTAGCGACCAACACATCAAAGTAAAAATTTAAGACAAGTTTTCACAAGGACGACTCTAAAAGCGCAGTGTATATATGTGGTATAAAATTGTGGAATTCACTGGACCGAAACAAACAATGTGCCAAAATTGTTTTTATTTTTCAGTAATTGTATAAAAGAAAAAGTTTCCAGTATTACCAATTGTTGGCTTGATATATTGAAAATGTGCAAGAAACCAAGAAATACTATTTTATTATTTTTACATTATTATGTTATTATAATTCAATTTGTCATGTAGTTAACTGTTCATAATGTATTCTGTAACTATTGTCTTGAAAGGGGAAAACACTTCATAAGTATTAAATTTCTGCTTTCTCCTTTTCTATAATAAATTGTGATTACAATTAAAATTCATGTATGTACAGTATTATAATGTTATTGTAGAAACAAAATGTATTGTATTGTATGCAACATAGAAAATAAGTTGCAAGTCAATAGTTGTAAATTTAAGTAATATTACAACACAAAAATAGTCTTTGTGAAATTGTAAACATAACTGATTATAAACAAATATAAATTGAATTTCTAACATGGCGCCGTGCAAACGCCAAGTAAAGGCGAAACGTAATTTGACAGCTGGATAGACTTTGCAAAGTCCGGGTGTATAAATTCGTGGGCAGAGGTTCAGGCAGATGATTTTAATTTTGTGTGTAGAGGGTGTAGGACAGAGAAATGTCTGCAGGAGCAGGTAAATGGGTTAAGACATATGATTTTGATGATGATAGGGCAGGGTGAGAAAGAAGAGAGCAGAGGTGGTGAGAATGATGAGAACAGAGTTGGTGAGAACAAGGAGAGCACAGGTGGTGAGAAAGAAGAGAGCAGAGGTAGTGAGAACGAGGAGAGCAGAGGTAATGTGAGGAAGAAAGTTGGTAAGAAGAAGAAAGATGGAAAAAGGAAGTGTGCAACAAAAGGAAGGTAGAGTGGTGAGTGGAGAGGAATTGTCAGGTGGTAAGATGGTCGAGGATAACAAGAGCAGAGAAAAGGAGAAGACTGTGGATCAGAAGAAGAAAGATGACAGGAGGCAGAGTATGCAACAAAAGAGAGGTAAACAGGTGAGCGGAGAGGGATTGCCAGGTGGTAAGACAATAAAGGTTGACGATAGAAGAGAAAGGAGGCATAGTGTGCAGCAGGAAAGGAGCTTTGCTGATGTAGCATCACAAGGGAAGGTGAGGAAAGCCTGGATATTCATGGGGGATTCTATCATTAGGACAGTTGATAAAATTGTAAACAGAGATGAGAACATCATGGTATGCCTACCAGGGGCAAAAATAAAGGATGTAGCAGAGAAGGCAGGACAAGTCATGGGTGGTGGCACAGGAGGTGCTGTTCTTGTGCATGTGGGAATGAACAATGCCGAGGAGGGTACGTTGGCCATCGTTGGTAAGTACAGAAGGTTGGTGAAGACACTTAAGTTGGCTGGGGCGGCTAGTGTGTCAATTGATTTTTTCATTGTTTTCTTCATAACATGTTAGGATATACTGAACTAAACGTCAACACCACAAAAAATTCACCCTGCACTAACGTCATATTTTGCCAATCCATCCTTTAAAAACGCAGTCCTTTTGGAAATCCCCTTGAGTTCCCGGAAAAGCGACAATGTTTCCATAGTAACGACCTCATGTGCTACAATGTTCGAACCAGCTATATTTGTTTGCTGTGAAAGCGGACCACATCATCTGAATGCTAGTACACATCAGTATTATATCTTTCTAACTAAATCATGCACTTAAACCAGCAAATATCAGCGTTCTGACACCACAGACGACAACACATTACAAGTACAGAGGGCAAATCAATATTACAAATGGCCATTATGTTTTGTCAACAATAAATAATACGCCAGTGAAAAACCATAAATTTAAACACAAAAACAAGCATTTGTTGATTGATTCATTAATAACCAGGAAATGATGTTTAAAATACTGTTTGAGAAAAACTACAAGCAATTTTGCATATGAATGCGTCTTACGTTCAAGCAACGTAATACAGCAGTAACTTACGATTGGTGAAGGGTTTGTGTCAAAAATACACTGCCACTTTAGGCTGTCATTCAACTTTTGCTTAATTCATTCACGGTGGCATATAGCAGACATAACTGGTTTATGTTAACCAAAATCTGCCGTAAAGTTATCAGTTACACTGTCATGCTTATATGTATGTCATTTATTTCTTTGGGGATTGTCTCAAAATGATTAAACTTAATTTTTAGTGGCTATTTTTTCACATTTACAAAAAATGTTGTAAAAACCTCGTAACATAACCAAATAAATGAAAAACTCGAAATGTTTTAAATCTGGTATATTATATAGTATTTCAGCTACAATCTATGAAGAAATGGTTAATTTATCTTTAATACTTCTACTGAAACTAATCAATTCAAGACAAGCATATAATAGCCACCCCTGCTACCTAAGAGGCACGGATTGGACAGGTTGTGTTATCGGGGATATTACCAGTAACGGGAAGCTGGGGTCAAAACTTTGTAAAATAACCAAATAAACGAAAAACTCCAAATGTTTTAAATATTATATAGTATTTCAGCTACAATCTGTGAAGAAATTGTTAATTTAAATTTAAAACTTCTACTGAAACTAATCAATTCAAGACAAGCATATAATAGCCATCCCAGAAATGGTTAATTTATCTTTAAAACTTCTACTGAAACTAATCAATTCAATACTAGCATATAATAGCCACCCCAGCTACCTTAAAGAGGCACTGATTGGACAGATTGTGTTATCAGGGATATTACCAATACCAGTAATGGGAGGCAAGGGCCAGGAGTACAGGAACTGTAGGAGGATGGCGATCAACACACAAGTACAGGAGGTATGTATGGAGGAGGGAGTAGGCTTCGTAGACATGTGGTTAAAGAGATGGCTTTTTATGAGGGATGAATTTCATCTGACTGGGAAGGGTGCTGCAGTTCTTGTCGACGACGGCACAGGTACCATAAATTATTTAAACTAGATGCGCAGGGGGAACTGACAGAGAAAACTCAAAGGAGTACTACTACAAATACACATCCAAAGAAATGTTCACCAATAATTTCGGAAAATGAACTTAAATGTGTATGCTTAAACGCCAGGAGCATAGTAAATAGAAAAGTTAGACATTATGGTAGCAGATATTGACAGGTTATGTAATGTTTAGGAAGGATAGACGAGAAAGAAGGGGAGGTGGAGTAATTTTAGATATTAAAGAATCTATTCAAGAATATGAAATAACATTGAAAAAGTTAAGCAGATTGTGAGGAAGCAATTTGGTGTAACATAATTACCAAGAACTCAACACTAAAAATAGGAGTAGTTTATCATAGGTAACGACCATCAGTTTCTACTTCTAACACAGGATTGTTTCCTTACTCAACATGTTTTGGAACCAACCAGAGGTGGGAATGTGTTAGATGAAAGCTGCTTATTAGAATGTGGTTTGACAACACTAGAGACCAGGAGACCAAATAGAAGTGTTTAAAATAGTGAACAGTTATAAGGATATTGATAGGAATATGTTCTTCAAACTTAAAGAAGGCAGTAGAACCAGAGGACACAAAGCAACATTAGTTAAGGAACAGTGTAGGTTGGACATAAGAAAGTACTCATTCTAACATGGGGTGATAAATGAATGAAACAAACTGCCAAATGATTGTGTTAATGGTAGTAGTTAAAACTAGAAAAATTACAGATATCTGATAAGGGCAGGCTATACATAGATGATAAAATTGTTGGACTCTCGATAAACCAATGGCTTCCTTGTATACTTGCTATCTGGAACTTGTTGTTTGGGATGGCAATCTTGTTAAATTGACCAGTCTGCACAAAACTTAATTGAAATAACCCTTGCTGTTGATGTGGGCATGAGTAAAAAGAGACAATCTTTTGTTGACTGAGGCCACACAAAAATATTTTTGTTTTGTTATAGAAATCTGGGAGATTTGTTCTCCCGTGCGGGAGACTGGGAGATTTAATAGATTTCTGGAAATCTCCCAGCGATTCCACCAAGGTTGCCTTAATGAGAGGTTCGACCATAATTCAATTTAATTTTAGTATTCAGATAATAAGGTGTAGGTGTAAATAACCATTATTGAAAAAAAATCTCTTAATATAATTCTAAGGCTAAAGAATATGTATCTGAATAATGTTCTCACATTTTTAGCAGCATTTCAAATTGTCTTCCACACCTTTCATGAAGACATTAGATGATGCTGATGTTACAGTGTAATACCCACTACATATAATTCCCACACATATGCTATATGACACAAGATCAAGTCCATTTAATGTCTGCATATGCGGTGAACTGAATTAACATTTGACTGACATTGAGTATACCGATGAACCACTCTGAACCCAGGCAAAACATCTGCACTAATTGTAGAAACTTACTTCTGCTAGAGAGAGACATTCTAGCTGTTGACACCAGTACTGGTAGTCTAGTTGTTGACAATGCTAGTCTAGTTGATGGTGATCCGGGAAGAGTCTCGGCCGTTGATCCGGGATGAGTCTCGGCCGTGGATCCGGGATGAGTCTCGGCCGTTGATACGGGATGAGTCTCGGCCGTTGATCCGGTATGAGTCTCGGCCGTTGATACGGGATGAGTCTCGGCCGTTGATCCGGTATGAGTCTCGGCCGTTGATCCGGAATGAGTCTCGGCCGTTGATCCGGGATGAGTCTCGGCCGTTGATCCGGGACGAGTCTCGGCCGTTGATCCGGGACGAATCTCGGCTGTTGATCTGCGGCTTGTCTCAGCTTTTAATCCGAAAAGTAACAGAAAATGTCATGACTGGGAGAAGTGACAAAAAATTTTATGAAGGGAGAGAGAGCAGGGAAAGGAAGGAGAGAGCAGGGAAGGGGGAGTGAGAGAGAGCAGGGAAAGGGAGAGAGCAGGGAAGAAAGAATGGGAACGGGAGGGAGGGAGAACAGGGAAGGGAGAGAGCACGGGAGAGAGCAGGGAGGAGAAAGGGGAAGGAAGAGAGAGGAAGGGGGAGAGAGGGAGGGAAGGGAGAAAAAGAACGGGGAAGGGAGAGAGAAAGAGCAGGGAAGCTAGGGAGGGGAAGGAGGAAGGAAGAGAGGGAGAGAGCATGGAAGGGAGAGAGAGCAAAGGGAGAGATAGAACAGGGAAGAGAGAGCATAGAAGAGAGAGAGAGAGAGAGAGAGAGAGAGAGAGAGAGAGAGAGAGAGAGAGAGAGCGAGAGCGAGAGAGAGAGAGAGAGAGAGAGAGAGAGAGAGAGAGAGAGAGAGAGAGAGAGAGAGCATGGAAGTCAGATACATGTTTGCATGTTTACTATTTCGAACCGAATAGTGTTTATGGTGTGAAACCACAGTGGTGAACCTAGGTGAAGCTTGCTTTGCCGAACATTAATGAGATGCGTATGACATGATCGCAGCGCGCATACCCGCGACTTATTTGTTGACCTCCGGCTGACAACTCTGTTGCGTTCCGCAATGAAAGCGGAACTGAGTAGAACGAGAATGGCCACAAGAGTGACACTGAAAGACCAAAAAGGATGTTGGGGTCGCATGAAGGCTGTCTTAAAACTAAAACGATACAGTGAAGCTGAAGGGGCAGGAGTTCTACTCAACACGTTGGTATATAATTATTTGTTTCGTCTCCCGCTAGGTCTAGCCCTAGGCTACTAGTACTAGAGGCCTAAGCCCAGGCAAGGGCCTACATTTAATCATCCAATATCAGCACTATCTGTAGGGTTAATAGATATATCTAGGCACCAGAGGGCATCACACATAATTTAATTAACCACTAGAGGGCACCTGGTATAAACATTATTTAATTACCCACTAGAGGGCGCCTGGTATAAGCATCATTTAATGACCAACTAGAGGGCACCTGGTATAAACATCAATTAATTACCCACTAGAGTTCTTCTTCCTGGTGGGTTTTAAGTTGATGATGGTGAGGAAGGCTCTTGGGCAGGGTACTTGCTAGCGTAGCACGTGTGCAGATTTTTGTAAGTTATACACCTTAAGATGCTCTAAATTTTACTTAACTGCAACTATTTTATAAGCCAGCTATTGTTATAATAAAGAGATGTGTAAATTGAGATTGCTGCGTGGTCTTGATTACTATTGAACTATTAAACGGAGACCTTAGCCGTAATCTGTTCTATTAAAATAATCCCCCATCGCCTGTAGGCTGTGAAATGGGAGCAGTACAACAGTGCAACAACAACTACCATAGATGTACGTCTACCATCTGTTTCATGTATACTGTCTATTTGCTAAGGCCTTCATAGATATTATTATTAATGTCAATGGCATCATACGGCATAATCATCTTTTAATTTGGCTATTTCGGAGCAGCTTAGCAATGCCAGTAGCCTTTGACTTCGAACTTATTTACTTCCTGACCGAAACATGAAAATGACCATATAGAGCTGCCAAATTTCTCCTCATATATCTATCATACGTATACACATGTGACATGGTCAAACATTACTTTTACTTCCATATAGAGTTAAAAAAAAACTTATCATCTCCTATGCCTAGCTTCGCGGAGCTAGGCGTAGAAGATATAGGTAGCTTTTCTTTTTGTAATTTGTTATTGTTACATGGAAGTAAGGGTAATGTTTGACAACGTGACATTCGTATATGTATGGTAAATATATGAGAAGTTTGGCGGCTCTAGGTGGTAAGGTCAGAAAGTAAACTTCGCAACAGTAGGAGTAGCGCTAATGGGTGGTGGTGATTTTGGCTCTCGGAGAATTTGGCCCAACTTTTGTACAGTGAGCAGGTGTGAATAAAAGACCATGCTTCACATTCAAAATGATCTGACAAAAAAACGTATAGATCTTAGACTATATGCAGGTGGCTCCGTTGTATTCACAACACAGTAATCGCTTATCACTGTCATTGCTCTGTATTTGATTTAATAGAAAAAATCTGGGGAGAATTTCCCCTGATGAGGGAAAACGCTTAAAAATCTGAAATATAGCAACAAGATATTATGATGATTGTTATTTAATTTATTTAAATTATACAACTGTATATATTATGGTTTCTGGTATAATATATTATATACACTGTATTATATTATATGAATTTTAAGGATACAATGAATTGTATCAGTTCTAATGATCATCTCGTTGACTGCGTGTTAAAATGGAAAAAATTTAGCAGTAAGCACTGTATTTTATGCGATAGGAAGTGAAAGCTATAAAAGTGGTTACAAAGTAACAATTTCAGGTTAATGTGGAACAAAATCAATTAACAAATGAAAGCATAAATAGCATGCTCTATTCACTGTATGACACACACTAAACTTCATGTGCTCGCTACACAATCGTTTGGGCCGAGATCACTATGCCCGTTGTGCTCTGAGGCAAAAGTTACCAGAGTTGTGGGCCGAACTCTCCAAAAAATGCTGTCCGAATTCATCAGGCTGAATTCACAGTGAGCCGACATCACTTGTATCCGCACTGACAGCTTACTTTGATCCTAGCTGGACCGTGGTCATCAACGTTCTACAGTTTGGTGGCATCAACATAGCTTCCACTACTGGGAATAATGTGGGCACATCATCCTCTTTCAAATTTTAGCACCAGGATAACCCAGGGCTGCACCTTCTCTGGTCTGGATCGCAGTCTAAACAAGTTTTCTCAAAGCGAGCAAAGCAAGCTGTGCTTTGTCGACTTGACGTTTGCTTTTTTAGTGATATTGATATTGCAATGATTTTAAATTTATACTCCATACTTCGGATAGTATCCTTTATCTTAGACAAATTTGCTTTTAGACTCCGGGCATTAAAGTGTATAACACTCAGTTTGTTTGGCCGGTTGAGGCTAGCACTGCTAAAATTGGTTGAAAATTGTGCTGAGGTGTAATATCTGCAGTGTGTAGGCAAATCGTGATAAAACAAACATTCAGTATATATTTCATGTTCACAACAGTGTTTGTTGTAATCAAGCGGTTTATCACATGTAAGTGTTAACCCGTTGTTTTGTTGGTTACCTCATGCCATAGTTAAATGAAGATTTTGTAAGATATTGCTCATGTACTTAGTTATCTAATCGACATCGGGGGGCTCCCTTAACCACCAGATTGTCAAATGTCAAATACGCGATCTTCCCTCTTCCCGGGTCTTCATCAGTTCTTTCCGCCTTGCCATGACCCTCTGTGAGTAGGCTTCATTAACATAGATACCTCGAGGCCGATTCTTCTTTGCCGCCTGTAGCACCAGCTCGTGGTCCTTGTACGATTTGAACTTAACGACGATAGTCCTGGCTCTCGTCCCCGTGCCGCCAGTTCGGTTCGCGAGCTCGATGTTGATGGCATGCACTTGTGCTTTGTTATCATTGCCCTGCGTACGTTCTTCTCTGTCTGCTCCCACGTCTCGCCGTCGACTTCAGAAACGCCGTCAAACCGCAGATTGCAGCGTCTCGATTGGTTTTCTTGGTAATCAATCGAGCGTTCCATTTTCTTTATCATGTCTTTGAAATCGAGCATCTTTTTTGAAAGGTCGTCAATGTTTTCCGTGGACTGATTTACTTGACTTGAGTCTGTGTGTACTGAAGGCTGATCCGGAGTTCTGTCAGTGCCGTGGTTGTCTCGCGCATGAAACAGTCCACCCTCCAGTTTATCTCGGCGACCGCGCTTTGCAAACATGCCTGGTACGCGTTTTGTTGCACTGTTAGTAGCTTCTCGACGAGCTCATCATGAATCGTATTATCGTTCCTGTCGACGTTTGTTTCAAGGTGTGTGTTGTCAGTAGGGGCCGTGGTTGTGCCACCTACATTGACTCCATCCTTTGGCTGCTTAGTCTTAGGCATCACGGTTTGGTTGTGTCACCCTGAGAGTGTCACACACTCAGCCGCAAACAATGGCGTTACAGTTAACACACTTGAGTTAATATCACTTCAGTGGCTATTGTTCCTCGTCAATGCGTCGAGGTGAATCAATGACTTTGTGTCAGCGGGGATAGATTTTCCTGCGCTGTACTGTCCAGATGGGAGATATTTCCAGCAAGTAGCACAATACACACGTATATCGATCAAACTGACACAAGCTGTTTGCATTACAATAAAACGCCACACAATAAACCATTCTGACGCTCCCTTCTAAACAACTGCTATCGCTCTCAATGATAGGCTGAATGAATGGAAAGCCCCAGTCTCGTAGCACTTCCTTACCATCATTGACGTTGTGTTAAAGCTTGCCGATAAGCGCGGGGAAAATATGCATAACCGAGGCAGGCCGGTAGGACAGAGCATTATTTGGAATTATTAATGGAATTCTAACAAATTCTTCGGTGTTGTAAAAATGGAAATATACTAAAAGATGTAATATAATATGTTATCAAGCAATTGTTGCTGTTATTCCCTTTAAAAGACATTTTAAAATTATAGATACAACATCAAAGGCATATAACTTAGCAAATGGATGGTGAAGATTTGTTTATTTTTAAGTTGTGGGTCAAATATTATAGACAGTTATAAGTGCATATAGTATATATGCAGCCCTTTGTAACAGCTACGAATTCCCTGCCGCTTTGGCAGTAGAACTATAATTTTGTTCTTGAATTTTTTTACAGAATGTCACTATCTCCCACTTTCGAGTCAAAATGCAACACAAAACTGCAAAAATTTATTCATTTTTAATCCAAATGTACAGAAACCACCATTTCAAGATGCTATGCTAAATCAATGCTAAATCAGATGCATAATTTCAGGAGGCTAAATCTGACTAGTTAGGACCGTTAATTGTAACTCCAGAAATGGTAGCTAAGAAAATAAAGGCAATGAAGGATAATAAATCACTGGGAGTGGATGGAATTCCTCCAAAACAACTAATGGAAACAGTAGAACAAATCAGTATACCACTTGCAAGAGTGAGTTGTTCCTTTTGAATGGAAAGAAGCAAACATCATACCAATATTTAAAAAGGGTTCGAGAAATAAGACAGAGAATTACAGACCAGTGGGTTTAACGTCAGTGATTTGTAAATTATTAGAAAGGTTAATTAAAGACCATATGGTGGACTTCCTTGTTAGGCATAAATTATTAAATTAATCTCAACATGGATTCCTAAAAGCGAGGTCATGCTTAACAAATATGTTATGTTTTTTGGAAGTGGATAGATGAGGGATCGCCAGTAGATGTTATCTACTTAGATTTTCAGAAAGCTTTTGACAAAGTGCCACATCAAAGATTACTACTTAAATTAAAAGCCCATGGTATCGGGGATGGCATAAATGACTGGATAGAACAATGGCTGACTGACAGAAGACAGCGTGTTGTAGTAGATGGAGAAGTTTCAAATTGGAAATCAGTTTTGAGTGGGGTACCACAAGGATTAGTATTAGGACCTTTATTATTCTTAATATATGACTTGGACTACAATATAACAAGTAACGTACTGAAATTTGCGGATGACACAAAAGTGTTTAGAAAGGTTAAAACTGATGGTGATAAACAACATTTACAAAACTATCTAGACAGATTTGTGAAATGGCAGATGTTGTTAAATTTTGGGAAATGTAAATGCCTACATACAGGACATGGGAACTATAAAATGGGAGATACTGTTCTGGGTACTACTGTAAAAGAAAAGGACTTAGGAGTTACAACAAAACGTTGATAGGAAAGTTTCAGAGCAGTGTGGTATTGCAGCTTCAAAGGGTAATCAAATTCTTGGGTTGATTAGCAGAAGCATAACATACAAGGAAAAAACTAATTATACCTCTATTTAAAGCAATAGTTAGACCTCATTTAGAATACTGTATACAAGCGTGGAGACCATATCGTAAGAAGGATATAGATACGCTTGAATGCATACAAAGGAGAGCAACTAAAATGATTCCAGAACTGAGAGACCTTAGTTATGAACAATGCCTGAAAGAATGTGGTTTAACAACACTTGTGACAAGGAGGTTAAGAGGAGATCAGACTGAAGTTTTTGAGATACTGAATGGGTATGAAAATATTGATAGAAATATGTTTTTCTCACTCAAGAAAGACAGCAGAACTAGAGGACATAAGGTAAAATTACTAAAGGATCAGTGTAGATTGGATATCATGAAGTACTCGTTCTCACAGAGGACAATAAATGAAAAGAACAAATTGTCTACAGATTGTGTAACTGCTAGCAGCATGAATACATTTAAAAACAAGGTTGACACATATTTCAGGAGGGCGGGTTGGATGGCAAATCTTAAATCAAGTAGAAAATGCACCATTACGAAAGAATTAAGTAAATCTACTGTGAAAATAGAAAGTCTTCTGCCAGAACCATAGTATGAGGCCTGCAGCATCCGGGTCTTAAATACCACCTTCACATCATAATATTTTACGACAAGTGGTAGATCTAGCACTTTTTGTGGTGTAATGTTACTTGGCACCTCTGAATGTGGTAGAGGCAGACATACATGCTAACAATACACAAACATAAACCAAGAACTCATTCACCCCAGACACGAGATATGATGTTTTGCAATTTTTTTTTTAGTAATTATGAACTTTGGTAATATAATTTGCAATGACAAATTTGCATATTATCATAGGAAACATGCCACATTGCACAAATGTCAATAAATAGGCAGGGACAACATTTGGCCTAAAACATAGAAACGCTCAAACAGGTAAATATTAATATTATTATGATATTAAATGCACACCAACATTTTCTGATTAAATAATTGTCAAATAAATATATAACATAGTAATTCAAAGATGCTTTTTAAATCCTTCAATTGTCATTTGGCCAGTCGGTATATGTTAGAATGTATATAGTTTGAACTATATAACATGATTTCAAAATAACAAGTTTTTTTAACAATCTCTTTAAATGCTGCATAAAATACCAACTTTCGAAACAAAACTGTAAACATGTAAAACAGTGACCCACTAACTCGAGGAAAGGCACTAACAGCTTCAGAGCTTACATGAATGCCACGAATTGCATAGAATCTTACAATGAATGCAGCATAATTGAATTTTAATCAAAACGAAGTTGAGTCTGTTTTAAATACAGATTGAATATGTGGGTTGTATTAATCTGAACAGGAAGCCTGAGCACTTGGTGACTGCCAGAGAGGTCTAGAGACGGGCCTACCTGTGTACAAGAAGCCAGCACCAGCAAGGTCCTCGGAAGACTGGTTCGAGTCACGAGGCCGTTGTCTGAATGTAGGCAGACGGTCTGCTTCAATGGCAACTCCCAGCTCTGAACTTGGTGTTGGATTGGCGACCACATTCTGAAACACGACTCCATTGTATAGAGACCAACTCATTAGACAGTAAACACATTATTAAAGGGGACAACTTTAATAAAGCTTGAATTAGGTTGACTAGTTCAATTTTAATGAAGTGATGACATTAAAAATTTAACTATTATGAGAAATAAACTTCCTTATACACACATTTCATGCAACATTATACATTTACTGCAATAATAAAATTAGTTTCAAGACCCATCAATGCTTGAATAGTACATGTACATAACCAGCCCTTCACACAAGTTGAATACATACACAGATGTATGTAAATTACAATGTGTCAATAAGAAGCTCACCTGTGCAGCCTGCTGGATGTTATCTCGCTCCTCATCAATGGTGACATTTCCTGCTGCACGGGCATCTCTGAGGAACGCACAATTTGGGAAGAATTTCTGATGTTCCACCATTGGCTCATCTCCCTGTTCCCAGTTTCGCAAGATGCCATTGCAGAATGCACATTTCACTCGGTCCACAATGCCAAAGTAGTAGAGGCCGGCCTTGGCAAGATTCTCTGGGCATACGTAGGCGATAGTTGGCCAGTTTGTGAAGCTCTCCAGTCTCTTGCTCTCCAGCTTCATGTCCTGCAGCTGTTCCCGGCTGAAACTGCGATATGTGAGTGCACGTGTCCCATCAGCCAGCATATGTCGTCTCATCGGAGGTGAATGTAATGTCGTCCTTCAGGAATTCTACGGTTCAATCATACAACCAGTCCCAGTTAAGATGCCACTTAATGAAACCAATTGCAATGTCACTGCAAAGAAAAAATCCAGAATTAGTGTTGACAAAATTAATCATTTGAATATAACAGCACACTTAAGTCAAGGAAGTATATGAATGTCTGAGGTTAATTTGAACTGGATACAATGTATAAATAGTGTTTTATATTACTATTATTAAAGCAAGTGTCTCCCATTTTCTTGGAACTGACACTGTGTTTGGCTTATAGAGCAAAATACAAATTTAGTTCAAACTTGCCTAGACCACTCAAAAATAAATGATTGCATTTGGATTTGAGCTACAATGGTGACAACTGTTTTTAAAATATTGCTCTGAAAAGAAAATGCAAAGAAGGTTGGTCGTCTGAATTTCCATGTATTGCTAGGAGCCAGTAAGAGGAAGACATGGCACAACACTGCTGCCTGCTCACCATGTCACATGGTACCAGAAGACCAGGATGTTGCATTTTGACCAGAGTTCAGCTGGACGCAGACAGCAGCTTACTGAAGTATATATCCTTCTAGGATGAGAAGGCCAGCCTTCCTGCTGCTGTTGGCTCTCCTCGGCACACAGATGTTAAATAATGCCAGTGAATGAACATTCAGCATGGTGAGGAAGATAGAAACAGACTTTTGGAGCAAGTTGGCCTTCTCTTTCATAATGAACACTCTTAAAGAAGATATCTTAACAACAAGAGAAAGTCTAAGTTTGCAAAAATAACTGGGTGTGAAGAATGGCAGGAATGAAAAGTAAACATGTGGAATGAATGGAAGGGAATGTTTAACAAAGAGAGCAGATGCGCTCAGAGTGGAGGGTATAGGAGAAGAGGAAGACTGCGACAGAGGGGAGGACTGCGTGAAGAGAGATTTGGAAGAAGTGGGAGGGAGTGGAAACCGAGACTTGGGCAGAGTGGAGACAGGTGGTGAAAACAGCAGTGAAGCGGGATCAGTGACAGAAGAAAACAAAACAATTGAGGAACAGTATCGATGCTACCCTCACCCTGGACTGCATGGAGAATAGGAGAGCAACAACTTCTTATAATATGCCTTGCTTTGTTTTATTTATGTATTTTTTACCACAAGCTTAAAACAAAAATTGTATTCTAGAACTGCAATTTTTGGCAGATTTTTTTCAGCATTAAGCCCCCTTAGCAAAACACTGAGTAAATACAATTGGTTTTGTTTGCATATGTCCCTTTCAGGGATGAACCAAATATTTTTAACAAAGCAACTGAGTTGAAGATGAAGTGAAAGTGGCCAATGAATGGAGAATGGCTGAGTTATTGTGCTCAACTGAAACTTGAAAGCATTGTGGTCATTGACCATTACTAAATTTCCCATAGTAAACATATTTTTGAATGTTATTGTATTACTATGTTTACAGTAATAATTAACTTATATGGCGCCTATATCCTCAGGAACCCGTGTTCAGAGGCGCAACAAGACAGAATCATTAAGCATAATCATGAACTGAGACGTGCAAGTCATTATCAGAACGAGGGACAACCAAGAGTTATGGTGGAAATGCCTTTTTTTTAGAAGATAGCTATAGTTTGAGATGTTTTCAATGTGATGGGAAGTTCATTCCAGACCCTCGGCGCAGCGACAGAGAAAGCACGTTTGCCCAAGTTAAGTTTTGTTTTAGGCAAAATAAGTTGTGACATTGATGATCTGAGCTGCCTAGGGATATTTGAAAGATACAGGAGAATAGCCATGTAAGGTGATTAAC
Organism: Lamellibrachia columna; assembly: GCA_963662155.1. Classification (NCBI taxonomy): domain Eukaryota; kingdom Metazoa; phylum Annelida; class Polychaeta; order Sabellida; family Siboglinidae; genus Lamellibrachia; species Lamellibrachia columna. Next base: position 20,691,428 of record OY759275.1, read on the forward strand.
GGAGGGAGGGAGGGGACATATTGTAATCGTAGACCTCTGTAAAATCCAACTGAGTGACCTTTGTCTAAAATTCTACATTACATTAACCAAGTTCAAGGTTATAATAATCAAACTGACATCGAAAACATATCATGCACACACACATATATACATACATGCACACAGAGTCACAAACTAATTTATATTAAAGATGTCCTTAGTCTCCTTACCAAAGTAGAACTATGTACAGTTGCTACGGGAAACTGATACAAAAGAAGTTAATAATATAGAATATTCAAATGTGACTGTAGTAGTTGTATAAATGTATCGGTTGCGGGTGATATATGACTACAATATTCAAATAAAGAAATTATAGTATTGCAAATGCGCATTTCTGGATGTATTACCCCATCAGTGGGTCTCATGTCCCACGATATGGCCTCAGCTACAATGGCTACAACCTTTTTTCAGAGACTAGGTACGAATTAACATTTTCAACACCAGCAGTGTACTTAAGATAATGAACTAGATTATCCAGAACACATAGATAACATGATTCTTTTCTCAGCATCCGATGTCCTGATCCGAGGGTATTTTTCCCCACCTTACTCTATACTTTTGGTACCAGTTGGACTTCCAAATAATACTTGATAATGACGATGATATATTTTATTTATAACACATAACAGTACATATACATGTAAAAATGCCACAAAAAAGGAGCACTAAAAGAAATTGCACAAGTGCATTCATCTTATTTCAATAGTGGACCTTTAAAAAAATGCATACAAGCAACAAGAGTTGAGACAAATGATACGAACATGTAAATGACTAAATCAACTAAAACAACAAACATATTAATATACAAATTCACTTTCATTAATTCCCTTCATTCTTTTTATTCTAATGGTCATACATTCTTTTTTAAACATATATTATTTTGTTTGAATTGTTTTCACATTTATTTGAAGTTCATTCCACATTTTAATTCCATTAAATTTTAAAGATTTACAACCCTGACCCTTGACATGAGGCACAACATAGGATGCATTACTTCCACGTGTTTTATACAGATGACTGATTCTATTCATATCACACATGTAAGAGGGAGCTGCATTATTAAAAACATTATACATTACACTAAGAGCAAGATTGTCGACTCTTCCTTTTATGTATAGATAATTTGCTTTCTTATAATCACTCAAACCTATAATCATATTTGAGGAGATACCTAATTATATTATTCTTGGCTGACTGCAATACCATGCATTGCAGGCATAATCAAAGTGTGGCTGTAATAATTATTAACGCTGTGCACAACATTCTTCTTCTTCCGTTATACCAAAGAAAGCACCTTTCCTATATAAGAACTTTAATTTAGCATTTACATTCTTGACTACTGTTTTTCCCATAGATGAACTAGTCATGTCCTGTTCAAAAATGAGACCTAGATATTTAACATTTGACTTGGCTTTTACATTGACACCATTACAAGAGATTATCATACTATTAGCTTTTGCTAATCGGTTTTTAGACGCAAACTAAATACTCTTTGTCTTACCTAAATGAATGGAGAACTTGTTTCCGTCTAGCCAGCCACTTAATGGTTTTAATTGGAGGTTAAGTTTCCTTTCAATTTCTGTTGGGCATTTACCACTAATCAGCAATTAAGGTGGAATCACCTGCACATAAGAAAAGATCACAGTTTACACTTTGAACCATGTCATTGACATAAATAATAAAAAGCAGAGGGCGTAAATATAACCAGGTGCTCACTGCAGCACAGCTTGGTATAGTCATACGGTGGATGTAGCATTGGCTCCATAGGCGGCAACTTCTATAGGAGTCAGACCACTGTAGAGAATTGCATTGGTGGCCATGTTAACGTTTTGTCTGATTATAAGAAAACGTGACCATAAAAAATTCTTAAATTTTTTCACAGCAACTGCCATCATCTCATTGACATGCTTGCCAAATGGTGTCAAAACCACATACCTCCAGCTCTTTTAAAACGCCCTGACGTGTGATGCCCATACATTTTGAAAAAAATAGCCATGTATTCATGCGCCCACGTGGCCCCATAGCAGAAAGATTAATAAATCCCATAAATCCCTCCGCCTGTTAAACTCTAAAAAATGCACTATTTCACAGCCAATAGCTTCTATGCAAACAAACATGTGAATATGCCTGCTCAATTGCACTTATGTCACATTATATGAATTGTTTAAATTCACATATCGCAATTTAATACACCCTACATTCGTCAACAGTGGTCTGACCCCTTTCAGCACTGATCGCGATTGCGCCGTTGTACTAAATATAGATTGTGCCTGTGCGCCTGCACCGTGGCCATCTTAGAAGTCAGACAAACACAACCTACATAACCGTAGACTTGGTTACTCTTGTCTTACACGTTGTTTGTGCAGTGAATATTGTTAACTGTGCATATACATAAAGCAGTCTTGAAGGATGGTGACGACAAAACACTGTTGCTACGGAGTATGCCGCAGCGAGTCCCGTTATGCACAACGAGAACATGTGAAAGGTGTGACATTCGTGCCGTTCCCGAAGCCACACATGGACTGCGGAAAATGCGAACGGTTGCTCAGAGCGTGCAAACGGGACAATTTTGGTATTGACAACGTTACCAAACACACATACATTGCTCATTGCATTTTATTGGGGGAACGGTCCAACTGACGAACACCCAGATCCTATAGACGGCCACTGCTTCACCGGCCCAAGTGAGTAACGCTAACAGTGACGTCGCACTGATATTGTACTTGGTAGTAGTAAGCATGGGATGTTCGCAGCACTAGCTGGTTGTTCACAATTCTGAAGCATGCTGACTGCAGTGTTCTACTTGGTATGTTGCCAGATTTTGCTGCTTGCAGTAATTCACTTGGTGAAAAGTCTTGCAGCAACTTCAGACATTTCACCTCCAACAGACCATAACCTGCCGATGGATCGCAAACCAGCCCATCAGGGCTGCAACCCAACTGTGGATTATCACAAACAACCCACAAGCCTGTTTTCTCAACCCTGAATGTTGGGTTCATTCTAGCATAGTCATTTCTGGCATGCTCCTCATTTTCCACACCCATCCGCATATACTTGGTCATGACGCAGTCAAGTCCCCACACCTTTCGTCGGAGAAACTTGTACAGACGAGCACTGACAGCAGCTGTTTTCCCATAATCCTCCAGTGCTCGCCATGCGAAGACAGCTTCTTTGGCAGTAGAGGCAGTAATCCTCAGATAGCGATGTGACTGCCAGGTAGTTGAGGCTGCCTGATCCACAGTGTCTGACACCATACAACTGTGAGCAGATGGCACAGTGATTGCAGGTGTCAGGTTCTCCAATAGGTGTGTTGTGAGACATGACAGTAATGTCTGCTGTTCTGCAGTCAGGTCATAATCCTCATATGACATCTGCAGAACAGTTACCCACATGCTTGTGCAGTTTGTGTTTGCATTAGCAGTAGCGAGATCAGAAATGAACGTGTTGACCTGCTGACTACTCACACAACTGCAGTTGGACGAGGGTCAAATCTGATGACATTTGTTTTCTTTACAGTGTCAGACTTATACACTGTTCTGTTGATGCTGCTGGGTGTCTTTTTCTTTCCTTTCTTCCATTTGCATGGCAGATCAGTACAGGCTGGAGCCCGTTCACCAACATACTTGCTCATACACAGCAGCAGTGCAGCCACATGACTGCATCGAGAGAGAGCAGAAGCCTTGCAATGACAGCTTGCATCACGTACTGCACCACTCACAGGTGACAATGAAGCTGTCACATTGTATCCAGTTTTTTTCATTGATGCTTCAACTAAAGCTTTAAAGTGCACTGCATCGTCAGCCACTTTCACTTTTACATCTTTTACATTTCCCGATGTAACATACTGCTCCCCACGCCTAAGGGGTTTCTCTGTAACGACACAGTTGTTATCATCATCATCATCATCATCATCGCCACTCTCCTCACATGCGTCAGATAATGTTGGCATCGACTCAACTAGCCAATTATATATGTGCCCATAGTTGAATAGTGAGGGTAAACATCCAACATAGAAGTCCTTCCAACCAAAGATAGGCAGCACTGCTGGCTTAACAGTATGCACTGTATCTGGGCACAGTTCTTTTAGTTTCTTCTCATACCACTTTCCGCAGTCAACTTTAACATCAATGTCATCCTTCCGTCCAGCTGCAATACATTCTTTGCATCTGAAAAAACATGGACACATTTAAAATATGATATGTTAATTATTACTTAGGTCAACAATGAATACATGGCCAAATAATGTTTATGTTTCACTGTTAACATGATTGTACATGTATTTTAATAAAAGATTATTGTACGTACCATTTTAATTACTTGTAACTTCTGATAGAAAATAGTTCATAGAGTTTCAACATTATGGTATATTAATTGCTGTGCCTGTGACTGACTACAATGTTTAAAATAAATACTATGTCTGACTATTAAGACTGAGCCGAGCCCGAGGGCAAGACTGAGATTGAGTCTAGGCTATGTGGCTATGCCTAGGCTATGGCAATAAAGACAACTGGTGGAATGGATAAACATCACCGACCCGTACCGATATTGACAATACTTGCCTGGACCCGTAGACGTAGGCTGTACAATAACTGACTGTGTACGTACCGATTAAAGCAGGTCCGTTCTTTTACCAGATTTCTTCAACCCTCTGCACTCCAACCACCGCTTTAGTTGTATGTTGGTGTGTTCTTCGACGTATTTTCCTTTGAACTTCGCCCCAGGAACTTCGTCTTCACTCAGTTTAATCACTGTTATTGATGCCATTAAACGCTTCGTCGCACAAACACAATGAGGAATGAACGATGCCGGCGGGAGAAATGTCTGACTTCCGGTGCAGCAACAGTGTGCTATTACAGGCACGGCAGTCATAATAGTTTAGTAACGCCTCGCATAGGCTAGCGGACCCATGGCACGCATGGCATTAGGGGCACGCTTATACACAGAGGTTAATATACAGCGTAACAAGCTTTTAATCATTACCCCATGAATAGATTAGCCGTGTCAGTATCTCAAGTCTCAAGTAGTTATACTCCAAACAACCCAATCTTGAGCTAACGCAGGAGTTTGGACCAACGGCTTTTAGTGTCTCTTCCGAAAGACACGGGCAAAGTGGGGTTTTGCCCAAGCTTCGAAACGGCGGAGGTGGAATCGAACCGCCGTCCTCTCGATCGACAGGCGGGTGCTCTAACCATTAGACCACCGCTCCCCACCCATCAACTACCTAATGTGGCAGGAAATATACAGACTGCACATGTTAACATCTTAATTGTGTATTGTATATTAATATAGCAACATTTTACAATATTCGGTAAATGTAAACATATCAATCCATTTATATATAGTTATGTATTGCCTTTACAACATATAGAGAAATTTGCACGGAAGGGAAAGCGCCCCACCCCTCAGTCACCAAGCAACACGTCATTGAAGAGGAGAAAGTTGATCCAGGTGGATCCAGAAGTAACCAACATTCTCGTTGAGCTGAGCCAAAGCAAGAACACTGCTAGCTCTGCGACATCTACTTGTTCAACAAGTGTCACCCCTCCACCACTACCTTGCTCTGTGTCGCAACTCTGCTCTGTTTCCATCACACAAACATGTGATCAACACACTCACGTTCTTGCAGAACTCGACGGTTCTCGCAGACATAACTCGACGGTTCTTGCAGGACTCGACAGGTTTTGCCGTTTCATCACCCTTTTGGCCGCTACGGCGCCTCATAACGGTGCACTGATGTGTCGGGATGACGATTTTATAAGATTGTGAAATGTACGTGAAGTGAATTGCTGTCGAATAAATCTCTAATCGAGACGATACCTGGACAACTGGTGTTACAACTGATTCATTCTAGGCGCGAATGAATCTGGCGAGCTCATTTCGAACTTTACAGTATGTAGGCCGATTGTCGCGTACCTTACAGAAAGTCAGAATGTAAGCTATCGTTACAATACAATACCAAATGCAGTAACTTACCTGAAGGAAATCTGGTTAAAGCTGCTCCGCCAAAAAAGTTATCAATACTACGACGTCCGAGTGTATGACGCGATCAATGTCGGTGAAGCGCGCATGTGGTTGGTTCGCGTCATACACTCGGCGCACTGCCCTCGACCCTGCCGGCGTAATCACACTGTAACCACTGACCTATATAACACCTAGTGGACAACCAGAAACGAACAGGACATTTTATTGCTATTTTTATGGCTACGTTCAGACGAATGACAAGACTTGACCACACAAAACCTACTTTCCGTACTTGTAAATACAAATGAAATGTCGCATAACATTGTTCTAATTAATCGAAAAGAAATTTTTGACAATGCAACAATTTGTTAGCACTGCATGACTGGCAATAAAAACAGTTACTTGTTGAAAGTGAAGCTGATTATTTGGGTTGCATGTTTTGTTAATCGTGCAAATAAGTGCATACCTTTACAAATATCTGGTTAAAGAACACATTATATCACCATTTCAGTGATATTAAGCAAGTTTAAATTGTACACAAATTGTAAGCTTACAAGGCATTAAGATGAATGGCATATCATACCAACAGCCACTGGGTGGGCTGACTAAAAGCATAGGTGTACATGGAATGCAAAAATGGTAGGAATTGCATCATTGCACAGACGAACGATCTTTCCGGTGCCAATGTCAATGAAGCTTTCTGGCTTGAGTAAACACCATACCACGCCCAAAATGTGAACAAAATTATAATAACAATGGAGACTTCCGATCGAGGGTCCTTGCCCAAATGTATCCCATGAGTCGCACTACTTGTGTGTGTGTGTGTGTGTGTGTGTGTCTCGGAATAAATTCATATCACTTCTGCTAAGATGATGAGATGGCCTCGGCACCAATGAAATATGAAGTGTAATATTTCGCCTGTTGTGTGTTATGTCAAATCTTCTCTGTGAGAAATGTTGTAACCTGTGAAAGCAGTTTTGTATTAAAATGGATTTCTAACAGTGATTATTGTCATTAATATACTGAATATATATATATATATAATTATATATATGCATATTTTTAACTGTTGTCAGTTAAATATACATTACTAAGAAGTTGAAATTGTAATTGGGAAATATAATTATTTGTTTTAATGCCAACACATGTAGTGCTAAACACAAATACATCTGAGTTAATGGTCGAGGTGCGGTAGAAAGTGGGACGTTGTTTCCTAAAGAATTAAAGGCAAGTTAGCCACTAAAACAGATAGGAGATGGGAATTTCAGACCTCTGGCTTTACACCTCGTAAAGCCTGTAGCTTTCGTGTGCACGCGGGAGTTTATTAGAAGCTTGCCCGCTTGGCTCCGATTAGATATGTTTTTATTACAAGACAATACTTACTGGGAAATCAAATCAGAATCATCCGTGTGGGCGTCTTGCTGCTGTTGGTCGTTTTGTTCAATTTCTCGAAAGGTGGTGTTAACTTGGGTCAAAATGCTATTTAGTCGCTCTCGAATATTCGACATTTTCGCGGTTCTTTTGATGTTCTGATCGGCATGCGAGTAATACGATTCCTTAATCCCCGCTAGTGACCCGCATGTTAACTATAATCCATCATTAGTCGTACTACCCCACGGGAGCCACCCAATGCATTGCCAGTATACCATCCTTGATAGCTGACCGAACTGAGTCTTTGAATACGTTCTACACTTTCAGTAAAACAAATACATACCGTTTTCACGTTCAGCGGGTTGAAATATATACACACTTTTCCTTGGACATGACTCACATTCCACAGGTTACGCAAAATTATACTCTTTTCAAGTTGAAGGATTAAAAGCAGATACACGTGTACATTATTTAACGTATAAGGTGGCGTATTGAAATCAAGCCGTTCGTGTCATATCTTATCAGCTAGACGTATGAAAGCAGTCACATAAACAATAACAGTTGACAAGCCTGACACATTGGAATTTGCCCGAAATCCTGTTAAATGTGAAAAATTGTTGGTTCGCAATGCTCTGGAAATCTATGATTTATCAAGTGTCAAAATCGACCTATAATTAAACTATGTTACTGGTTTTCTGCTAATATTACGGACAAGGAATTGTTTAGACTTGGTTGTCAAACAAATAATAATGTACATACAGCGACACAGCGGCGCGGACATTTTTTGACCTAGATACGCAAGGTGACCCACGACACAGCGGCGCGGACTTTTTTGACCTAGATCGGCAAGGTGACTCACGACACAGCGGCGGGGACTTTTTTGACCTAGATAGGCAAGGTGACCCACGACACAGCGGCGGGGACTTTTTTGACCTAGATAGGCAAGGTGACTCACGACACAGCGGCGGGGACTTTTTTGACCTAGATAGGCAAGGTGACTCACGACACAGCGGCGGGGACTTTTTTGACCTAGATAGGCAAGGTGACCCACGACACAGCGGCGCGGACACAGGGATCTGGAGTCTAAAAGTACGGCAGTCATTCTGCGCATACCTTTGGATTTCCGGTTACGTGAGCTGTATGTTTAGCTTAAATTCTAGAAGTACGGCAGTCATTAAGCGCATGCGCGTAATTTCATACGTGAGCCTTATCTTTAGCACTCGATTCTAAACGTACGTGAGCCGGATGTTTAGTCACTGCTTTTGTTGTTTCATACGCGAGCCGTACGTTTAGCATTCAGTTATAAACCTACGTGAGCCGTATTTTAGCAAATTTTTCTAGAAGTCCAGCAGGCAGGCACTTTGATCTTGCATTTTCTGTGAGCTATAATTAAAGATGTGTACATTGGAGGGAGCAGTACTTAATGGCTTCGATAATTAAAACCAACTTTTTATGTAAACATTTTATGAATTTACTAGTATATGTAATGTGTGTGTGTGTGTGTGTGTGTGTGTGTGTGTGTGTGTGTGTGTGTGTGTGTGTGTGTGTGTGTGTGTGTGTGCGCGAGCATTTTAGTCATATTTTTAGTCACTGCTTTCGTTGTTTCATACGAGCCGTATGTTTAGCACTCAGTTCTAAACGTACGTGAGCCGTATTTTTTTTAGCAAACTTCTAGAAGTACAACAGGCCGACTCTTTCGTCTTGCATTTTTTGAGCTATAATAAAAAACTGTGTGTGCATGTTACATTGTAGGGAGCAATAAATAAAACTGAAAGTGATTTTATATATATATATATAGACATTTTATATGTATCTACCGATATATGTAGTGTGTGTGTGCGCGTGCGTGCGTGAACACAAAGCAATGCAACATTGTAGTAGACAACCAAGATAGTTTTATTAACCATGCATAAATACAATTTAGATGGATGGATGCCTTGAATACATAATACACAATTGAAACCCGGTTACACCAGAACATATTAGGGTTGACTAATAAGGCGGTTTAATAAAAAATGGGCTCAATCCATCATCCTCTGATGTAATATACATGCCAATATGTTGGTAATTGTATACATTTCTATAGACAGTGTTAAACATTTATATTATATGGTGCGCATGGAACATACTTTATAAATGACGTTTCTAAATATCTTGCTCTACTAATAACGGAAATCCTGGCACATCATACTAAATTAATTATAAGTCGACATATTTTTTACATGCTAAAACACAACTCATGCACATGGAATATACCAAAATACATGTCTAAATACCTTACTATACTAATAACTGAAATCGTGGCCCATCGTACTAAATTAATTCGCCAATGACATATTTTCTACATGCGAAAACCAATACCAAAATAGACAGTCCAAAAATAAAGTCTAATACTAATCACATAACTCCTGGAACAACATACATACTAAATTAATTATCATTGGATATCATTTCTATATGCTAACACAAAACAGACATTGGGATTAAATATAAGGACTTCAAATTTTTTTTTTTTTACTATTGTTTGATTTCACACGGAATGACCATAATGTAAAACATTTCAACAGTGAACATGTAAAACACAGAACACACTAATGTAAAACATTTCTACATAGAACACACTAATGTAAACATGTACATGGTGCACTAATTAAAATATTCTCAATATGGCATCTATTACTATAATGTACTAATTTACTAACGAATGTGTATGGTGTGTATATGCATGTGCATGCATTGTGTTCACGTGCTGTACATGCATGGTAACATCTAAGCACACATGTATAATATACGTGTGTGCTTAGATGTACAGCATGTGAACACATTATATGGCAGACACTGAAGTATTGATGTGTCACTTGAGCTGTCTGGCTGATGCAATGCAGTTCACCGAACACAAGTCAACCTATTAACATAAAGTGCAAACACCTGGCAGTAATATGGAAAGGCGATAGTCAGACAGAAAAAGACAACGTGTAGATGTGTAGATAATTGATGGAACTATTTATCAGAGTGAGATGCAGCATGGACGATAAAGTAGACAGTGTAGTTGAATGAAATGATAGAGAAAAGAAACAATGGAAACAGTTGAATAGTATGTGATGATCAGACAGAAGAAACAGAATGTTAGCACATGGATGTGATGTTGCACTATTTGCACATAAATATGATATTGCACATTTGTCTATTCACATATGTATATGTATATATATATATATATATATATATATATATATATATATATATATATATATACACACACATATTACATACTATTTATAGCTATATACACATTCGTAGGTCGATTCTATTAAGTCCCCAAACAGTCGCCCATCTACAGATGATGACCAACCCAACGTGAATCCTTCAAATGCCAGGGTTACTTGTATTTGGTATTTGACTAGTCATGGTTTGTGTGTGTGTTGATTTGTTAGGTACGTGGAAACCTTTCATGTCATGCCTCACACTCCAGAGCCAGTTTCCTTGGTGCATGTTCTTTGACAACACACTGATATTATCACAGAGATGTACGACACCCATTACATATCCAGGTTGTTCTTAGGTGCTGTAATGATGCCCATACATCTGCCATGAAACCAATCAAGGCAAGCATCACACCCTACTGACAAACCACCATCAACATCCCCGTCACATACCTTACATTTCCACACCCCATTCTGTGTGATCTTACCAACCCCATGAAGGGGTGCTTTGGCTATGATATCTACAGTAACCACTGGCGCTATCTAACGAGCTCTGACATACGTGAATTCAGATTGGCATTCGATTCCGAAGTTACACTGTCATTAACCACGTAGCCCAGCAATATTTGCCAATAAGGCAGGATTCACTAACCCCCGTTTTCTATGTTCGATCCCTAACACTAATATAGTAATACTTGTAAACAACTAGGTAGCTAGATTAACAACACACATGATCAAAATAAACCGATACATAAAATACAAATAAACATGTAATGCCTAATGGCAATGCATAACTGTCTGGACTGGAATAACTGTAACATGAACGATAATGCAGCAATTGCCAATGCGATGTCAATTCAGATTTTTTTTAATTGGGTTGTTACCAAACGTTGACGTTGTTATGCAATGATTGTTAGCAAAAAATAAATAAAGAATCCATGCCTAAAGAATACTTACTGATGAGCCTACTCAGTATACTTGATCTCGGCAAAAACAAGATCTTTATTTGCCGTTTCTGCAACATTAAGACAGCGCTTCTTGTGTGACTATCGATCCTGAGCTGCGCTTGTACAAGTTGACTAATTTCGATTGTTTGTAATGACCAATTGCCGTTTCTAAATTAGATAAACTATAAAAAAAATCGCGCCAACTTGTATTGCTTGATCCAACGCCATTAATTTTCGAACGGGACCATTAATGCGCGCGCAGATTTAGAGCAGGAAATGAAAAACGAAAACTGATGCGCGCGCAGCCTCACGTATGTTTAGACCCCCATGCTAAAGATACGGCTCACGTACGCCTAGACACTTCGTAAAAAATATGTGATTTTGACAAAACACGATCAGCATGTCAATGAGATGATGACAACGGCAGTATATGACTATAATTAGTATGACCGCGTTTATATACCCGCGGCGAGGCCACACCGCCTCGCGACCGCAGCCGTTCCGTACGTTCTGTATTTAACCATAACTATGGTTAGTCTACTGTTGTCCATCTGAATAATTTACGTCAGTATATGCTGACCCAATATGCCAATAAAAGTATTATTAGAATTATGACAATGCTGCAATAAGGCTGTAATCCTTATACACGTCTAAAACGGTGAAACCGTACGTCTCCCAAAACGGTACGTCGCATTTGCTTACATTTTACCAGTAGGAACCCAGCTAGCACAGTGACAGTAAGCCAACCATATGCCAACCGTTGGCGCAACGTTGGCCCAACAGCAGCAACTATTGTTGACGCAACGTTACTTTGCTCGTTGGGCCAACGTTGCGCCTACGTCAATAGCCAACCATCAACCAACATTGCCCCAACCATTGGGTCAACGTTGCGTCTATGTCAACAGCCAACCATCAGCCAACGTTGCCCCAACCATCAACCAACGTTGCCCCAACCATCAGCCAACGTTGCCCCAACCATCAGCCAACGTTGCTCCAACCATCCGCCAACGCTACCACAACCATCAGCCAACGTTGCCCCAACCATCAGCCAATGTTGCCCCAACCATCCGCCAACGTTACCCCAACCATCAACCAACGTTACCCCAACCATCTGCTAATGTTGCTTCAACCATATTTCAGTGTGTTCCCAACCTTCCAAAAACGAGCATGTTTATAATAAAAATATTCATTTTATTTCAAAAATGTTTCACAATATAAAATTACAATCACTTTTCACCTGAGTATATTTAAAAGTACAAAAATACTGTTTAATATCATTATGTATACATCGATACTGTGATATACAAACATTCCAATCCATTCTTAGACACCGAGAGTGTAGTCATAATGAGACTTGTAATATCATACTAAGAATCATAACAATGCATTGACAGCATAATCCTAATTCAAATACAACTTCAGTTATTGTACATTTGAAAGCTGTACTAATGTATAAACAATTTATATCACATAGCTTATGCTATAATTACAAACGCTATGCTTTAATATTCTAAGACATGCTCAGATATGGTTTCAAACTGGAATACATTTGACACAAAAGAAATACAATAACAACTAAAAATTATGGCTTCACAATTACTAACCTGTCGCCAGAAGTAGAACACAATAGTTTTACAATTATTTCACAGATATAACTTGACAAGATTTAACAAGATTTGCCATCCAAGCCAAAGGCTCAGATGGCAAGTGGACAAGGAAGCCATTGGCTTATCGAGAGTCCAACAATGTTCATCTACTTATAATCTACTTATAACCCACCCTCCTGAGATATGTGTCAAATATTCACGCTGCTAGCAGTTACACAATCTGTAGACAATTTGTTCCATTCATTTATTGTCCTCTGTGAGAACGAGTGCTTCCTGATGTCCAATCTACATTGATCCTTTACTAATTTTACGTCATGTCCTCTAGTTCTGCTATCCTTCTTGAGTGAGAAAAACATATTTCTATCAATATTTTCATACCTGTTCAATATCTTAAAAACTTAAATCTGATCTCCTCTTAACCTCCTTGTCTCTAGAGTTGTTAAGCCACATTCTTTCAGGCATTCTTCATAACTAAGGTCTCTCAGTTCTGGAATCATTTTAGTTGCTCTCCTTTGTATGCATTCAAGCGTATCTATATCCTTCTTACGATATGGTCTCCATGCTTGTATACAGTATTCTAAATGAGGTCTAACTATTGCTTTATAAAGAGGTATAATTAACTTTTTTCCCTTGTATGTTATGTTTCTTCTAATCAATCCAAGAATTTGATTACCCTTTGAAGCTGCAATACCACACTGCTCTGAAACTTTCATATCAGCGCTTATTGTAACTCCTAAGTCCTTTTCTTTTACAGTAGTACCCAGAACAGTATCTCCCATTTTATAGTTTACATTCAAGTTCCCATGTCCTGTATGTAGGCATTTACATTTCCCAAAATTGAACAACATCTGCCATTTCTCAGACCATTTCACTAATCTGTCTAGATCGTTTTGTAAATGTTGTTTATCACCATCAGTATTAACCTTTCTAAACAGTTTTGTGTCATCCGCAAATTTCAGTACGTTACTTGTTATACTGTCGTCCAAGTCATTGATATATATTAAGAATAATATAGGTCCTAATACTGATCCTTGAGGTACCCCACTCAAAACCGATTTCCAATTTGAAACTTCTCCATCTACTACAACTCGTTGTCTTCTGTCAGTCAGCCATTGTTCTATCCAGTCAGTTATGCTATCCCCGATACCATGGGCTTTTAATTTAAGTAGTAATCTTTGATGTGGCACTTTGTCAAATGCTTTCTGAAAATCTAAGTAGATAATATCTACTGGCGATCCCACGTCTATCCACTTAGTGATTTCTTCCAAAAAACATAACATATTTGTTAAGCATGACCTCGCTTTAAGGAATCCATGTTGAGATGAATTTAATAATTTATGCTTAACAAGGAAGTCCACCATATGGTCTTTAATTAACCTTTCTAATAATTTACAAATCACTGACGTTAAACTCACTGGTACTTGACTAATATACATAAAGTCCCGTACATTTGTGCATTCAACATAATACCCATGCATGACATACTATGACATACATGTGAACGTTATACTAGTCTCAGTGTAGATAATAATGGTGATAGGTGAAGATGACGCAGCACCAGGATTTACATTCAGCCCTCGGCATAGCAGAAGGCATCATGCAAAGGTCCTAAGTGATACTGATTTTGCTGACGATATTGTTCTACTGTCTACCACAATCAACCAAGCCAGGGGCTACTGTACAGAGTTGAATCAGCATGTAATTCAGTTGCCCTCTATCTCAACTCACCCAAAAACAAAGTATGTTGCATTCAGTATTGACAGCCCCCTCATCAAAACCATATCTGATCAGAGACAATGAGATGGAGGTGAAGTGAAGTTTTATTTGTTTAGATGATACATACAGAGTCAAATAATAGTTTGTACATATTTTACATAGTTTTGATGATCCAGGGAGGCCTGCACTAAGACCTGAGAGATCGCTATCATACAAGCCTCCCTATGAGGGGAGGTAAGGTGACAGGTTATAGAGAGACAGGACGTAAGGAGACAGGACGTAGGGAGCCAGGACGAAAGGAGATGAGAAGGAAAGAAATGAGAGGGAAGACAAATGGATCGAAGGAAAGGGGAGTAGGGGAGACTGTAGCGAAGGAGTCGGGGGACAAGGAGACGACAGTTAAGGCGATGGGAGTGAAGGATACGGGAGGGAGGGTGTCAGGTTGATGAGTGAGAGAGAGCCTCATAACAGTGACAAGACTGCAGGACAGAATGTGATGGAGGGGATCCATCGAAAGAGCTATTCCGAGGCAATGATAGAGGGGGTGAGAAAGAGAGCGAGGGTATTTGTGGGGGACTCAATAGTTAGGAAGACCGACAGAGTCTTAAAGAAGGGAGATGATGTGGTAGTTTGCTTGCTTGGGGCCAAAATAGAGGCGATAACTGAGAGGGTAGAAAACATTGTGGGTTCGGGCAAGGGTGGATCTGTTTTAGTACAGGTAATACTGTCAGGGATTTTACCAGTAATAGGAAGGAGGGGTCATAGATATCGAAATTGCCAGGGGATGGCAATTAACATGCTAGTCGAGAAGCTATGTAGGGAAGAGGAAGTTGGTTTTGTGGATTTGTGCTATGCTATGCTATAAAGGAAGTTAGTAAAGGGGAATGTATCATAATGGGAGATTTTAACCATGGACACATACAATGGAAATCTCTAGAGAGTACAGGGGGTGAGGACCAACAATTTCTATTTTTAATTCAGGATAACTTCCTTACTCAGCACGTGCTAGAACAAACCAGGGGAGAAAATGTATCAGATATAGTTTTATCATCACAAAAAGAATTAGTGGACAATGTAAAAATACATGAACCATTGGGTAACAGTGACGAAATCAAATACATTTTTACATCAATGTAAAATCAGAAAGTAAAAATTAAAAAACCTATAGGAGAAACTTCCACAAAGGTAACTATAAAGATATGAGAAAAGCTAGATTGGAATAACATGCTGATGAATAAGACCGCAATTGAATGTTGGAATATTCTAAAATATGGAATTGAGAGTATCATCGATAAATTTGTTCCCTTGAAAAAGCAAGGAAAACGGTCTAGAAAGAAACACTTGTCAAAAGAAGCTATTAGAAAAAAGTGTTTAAGCAAACTATGTGGAGAGTTAATAGGCGTACCAGAAAGGATGAAGACTATGCAAGTTACAAAGAGGCACTTAACCTAGCTACAACTGAAATTAGAAAATCTAAAAGAACCTTTGAAAAAAAATTGGCAGGTAATACAAAAAATGACAGCAAGAGTTTCTATGCTTATGTAAGGAGTAAACAGAAAGTTCGAGATGAGGTCGGACCACTGGAAAACAACAGGGGAAACATAATTTCAGACGGGTTTCAAATGGCAGAGGTCCTAAATGAGTATTTCAGCTCAGTTTTTACCACAGAAGATATCAGCTCACTTCCAGTTCCATTTACTAAATTTGAGGGCAATACATCAGAACATTTAGAGCAGTTATTTGTAACTCCTGAAATGATAGCAAAGAAAATTAAGACGATGAAAGATAATAAATCACCTGGATTTGATGGGATACCACCAAAACTGCTTAAGGAAATTGTTGAGCAAATTAGTACACCACTTGCAAAATTGTTTAACTTGTCACTAGAAGAAGGAATAGTTCCTTCAGAATGGAAAGAAGCAAACATTACGCCGATATTTAAGAAGGGATCGAGGAACAAGCTAGAAAATTACAGACCAGTGAGTTTAACATCAGTTGTACGTAAATTACTCGAAACATTAATTAGAGACCACATGGTGGAATTCCTTGTAAAACATAAATTAATAAATACATCTCAACATGGGTTCCTAAAAGCAAGGTCATGTCTAACTAACCTCTTATGTTTTTTTGAAGAAATTACAAAGTGGGTAGATGACGAGTCACCAGTGGATGTTGTCTACTTAGATTTTCAGAAAGCTTTCGATAAAGTGCCACATCAAAGATTGTTACTTAAATTAAAATCCCATGGCATAGGTGATGATGTAATCAACTGGATAGAAAAGTGGCTTACACACAGAAAACAGAGAGTAATAGTAGATGGTGAGATTTCAAACTGGAAGTTTGTTTTGAGTGGGGTACCACAGGGATCAGTATTAGGCCCTATGCTGTTTTTAATATATATATATATATATATATATATATATATATATATATATATATATATATATATATATATATATATATATATATATAAATGATTTGGAAGATAACATATCTAGCAAAGTACTAAAATTTGCAGACGACACAAAAGTATTCAGAAAGGTTACTAATGATACAGATAAACAAAGTTTACAGGATGATCTACATAAATTAGTTAAATGGTCAGAAAAATGGCAAATGTTATTCAATTTTGGGAAGTGTAACTGTATACATATAGAACATGGAAACATGGACGAAGAATATAAAATGGGGGATGCTGTACTAGGTAGAACCACACAAGAAAAGGACATAGGAGTAACATTTACTGCGGACATAAAAGTTTCAGAGCAATGTGGGATTGCTGTTTCAAAAGGAAATCATATTCTAGGGCTAATTAGGAGAACTATCGTGTATAAGGAGAAACAGCTAATTGTACCCCTGTACAAAGCAATAGTTAAACCACATTTGAAATATTGTATTCAAGCATGGAGGCCATATCATAAAAAGGACATAGACCAGCTAGAAAGAATACAACGAAGAGCAACTAAAATGATTCCAGAATTGAGAGACCTTAGTTACGAAAGTCGCTTATTATAATGTGGTTTGACAACACTAGAGATCAGGAGACTAAGAGGAGACCAAATAGAAGTGTTTAAAATAGTGAATGGTTATGAGGATGATGACAGGAATATGTTCTTCAAACTTAAAGAAGGCAGTAGAACCAGAAGACAAAAAGCAGCTTTAGTTAAGGAGCAGTGCAGGTTGGACATGAGAAAGTACTCTTTCTCACAGAGGGTGATAAATGAATGGAACAAACTGCCAAATGATTGTGTTAATGCTAGTAGTGTAAATATGTTTAAAAATAGAATTGACAGATATTTGATAAGGGCGGGCTACACATAGATGAGAAAATTGTTGGACTCTCGATAAGCCAATGGCTTCCTTGTCCACTTGCCATCTGGAACTTGTTGTTTGGGATGGCAATCTTGTTAAATCTTGTTAAATCAATGACTATGTATGGTGCAGTCAGGGCTGGGTCCAATTATGTAATTGTAATTGATTACAGCAAAATTGTGTAATTGTAATAGATTATGGTTTCGAAATTTTGCTGTAAATGTAATTGTTATATTTTGTATAATTGAAAATGTATTTCAATTGAAATTACATTTACACTGTCCTGACAAAAACAGGTTTTGGATGTAGAAAAACAATGCTAGCTGGTACAGAAGACCAGTGAAATTGAAATTCTTAAAATAAATTAGAAAAATATTAATTGTTGTTTTTAATGAGTGAATACTATTGCCATTATCCTTATTGGCTTTTGTCAGTTTTCCCAGCATTCTTTCCATGTTTGTAGAGTTTCTGCCAGTTTTTATAAGTGTTTAACATGTTTTTACTGACTGTCACATCAAAAACATGTTTTTGCTAGTGGAAACCCAACCTTGCATTTAACCAAGCCGGATAATTTGTATAATGGATCGTACTGAATAATATATTTCGTAATTGTTCTGATACAAGTAATAATTGGCTAAAATAGTTTTTACCAGGTTTTTATATTGCTGGTTTTGACCAGAAAAACTCAATGCTTATGCAAAAGACCCAGAAACTCGTAGGTCAGTGCATCGATCTGACAACGAGTTCACACGAGTGAACCATCTCAAAACCACAGCCATGATTCATGAACACGGAAATACAGCATTGATCCAGTGCTGCCATCTCGTGTTTAAGACACAAGCCGCCAAACGCACCAGTTCACACCTCCATCAGCTGCCTTGGGAGATCACATGTACGTACGTGTGCATGCGAAAGTGCGTAACTGGTGACTTCGAGTAGCCTAACTTCGAGGTTGAACGATTGGAGACAAAGTTGTTTAACTGGTAGTGGTACGTTACATGTAAACTTTATTTGGCTTACATTCGTAATAAATGGCTTTCAGGTCTTTAAGTTTTAACTGGTAAGTTTAACAAGCACAAGGTCAAGGTTGCCATCCCAACAAGACCCAAATTGACGCAATCCTGCTTGACTTCGACAAAGTGCCTCACCTACGTCTTCTATCAAAATTGACCTCCTACGGAATCACTGGAAACACTCAAAATTGGATCCAATCTTTTCTATCCAACCGCAAACAGAGAGTCTCAGTTAACGGTGCCCTGTCGGACATCACAGATGTCACATCTGGTGTCCCACAGCACAGGGTTCAGTTCTAGGACCTGTCCTCTTCTTACTCTACATAAATGACATAAATGGGAACATCAAATCTTCTATACGCCTTTTTGCAGATGATAGTATTATATATCGTAAAATTTCTTCAAAAAACGACCACGAAATTCTCCAAACTGACCTAAGCCAACTCCAAACATGGTCAGACAAATGGCAAATGGAATTTAATGTATCTAAATGCGTCTACCTTCCAATAACAAACAAAACTAAACCCAGCACACACAAGTACTCGCTTTCTGGCCAGCCATTATCCACCGTATGCAGCCACTCATACCTCGAAGTAAAATTGGATTCCAAATTAACCTGGACAAATCACGTCACTGACATAACTTCAAAATCTTTGAAATGTTTAGGCATGATTAAATGAACTCTTGGCCCATGTAAACCCGAAGTTAAACAAACAGCCTACAACATGCTAATCCGGCCAAAACTTGAGTACTCTTCACCCATATGGAATCCCCACACCTTTTCACAAGTTAAAAGCCTTGAAAGAGTGCAACACTCTGCTGCCAGATTTGTTAAAAATGATTACAGACGGAACACAAATCCAGCAGATCTAATTACTGCCCTTGGATGGCCAACCCTCGAACGAAGGCGCATTATCAAACAAGCCACTACCTTCTACAAAATTCTAAACAACATTATTGAGATCACCCCTCCTCCAGGCCTACTAACTCGCTCTCGAACCCGTGGACAATACATAGCCCCCAAGTGTCGTATAAATGCAATGGTCTTTTCATTTTATCCCAGAGCCATTCGCATATGGAATATGATTCCACCAAAAATTACCAACATAAAAAACCCAAAATCATTTCAAGAAGCTATTATGGAACTCCCTTTCACCACACCTCCTCACCTAAACTGCCTTTAAAACACAGTGCTCAGCGTAAACTTATCCATGGTGTGGGTATGGAGACTGTCTATGTGTGCATGTGGCAAGGCAGCGACAGTATCCATACACACAACCAACCTATTAAAAAATTTCGTTAAACATCCTATACATAAATAAATAAAACTATCAGATAAAAACCATTTCAGCAACATTAATGATACTAGTCTTTTAATCGAATGTACCACCCACAGCGCATGCACACAGTCCACCACAAACTCCTGCGTTAGTAGAGTAAACCACTTGAAACTTGAGACAACAAGTTCCTGATGGCAAGTGGACAAGGAAGCCATTGGCATTGTGGCATTGGCTTATCGAGAGTCCAACAATTTTCTCATGTGTAGCCCGCCCTTATCAAATATCTGTCAATTCTATTTTAAACATATTCACACTATCATTAACACAATCATTTGGCAGTTTGTTCCATTCATTTATCACCCTCTTCTACTTCTTGACTTGATATGCCACTGTCTGTGTATGTTTTAACGAAGTGGTTATTCTTCCGGTTGCAGTAACCCAGATTCGGGTAGTTATTCTTCCGTGAGTTGGGCCGCGCATGCGCCATAAGCCTACTTCGCCAAAGCATAGCCATGCATGCGCAGGATCTACGCAGTTCGCAAAATGGAAGTTTCGAAGGAGTTCGTAGGAATCAACGTTGGGGAAAAATTTTCTTCTTTTTCTCAATTTTCCGATAAAATTAAACAAGTACAAGATGACAGTTTCGTTCAACTGTATTTGCGCGACTCGAGGACAATTGACGGGGCAAAACAGCGGATGCCAAACATTGCAGCTAAGGCAAATCGGAATTTGAAGTACTACTCTGTGCAGTATAGTTACCGATACAGTTTTTGACCCTCGCCAGTTTTCGACCCATTGAAATCTCGCTTGATATCGCGTTAGAGACGTCACAGCGTCTGTTTACGACAATAACGATACCGAGTCTTATCTGAGCAAAATATATTTTGATATATAATATAACATGGAACATGTTTATGATATACATACCTTGGTATAAACCGACTTTGCATGCTTACCAGACATTATTATTGAGCGTCTGCTGATGCGTGTCTCGTTCTTGGCCACGTGACAATAATAGCCCTTTTTGTGGTAGATGTATGGCAAGCTAGTCTTGTCATAAAAGTAGGAATAATTAAAATGTGTTAAATATACGAGAACAAATTTACTACATTAACGTTATATATTCAATACAAATATATGTGTATGTGTTTTATAAAGCGCCATGTCAAGCCTGGTTGTTATAAAAAGTTGACATAATTGGAACAAAGTGGTAAAATTAAAAACGATTGTCTGTACGGCTTGCCATAAATATAGGTCGAATTCCTCCGGTTTCCTCGACTCGCGCGACATGGTTCAGACGTTCAATATTCGTAAGTTTTTGACTCAAAACAACTGTTTTAATAATTTGTTTGCATTGAATAAATGAAGTAGGTTTTGCTGATTTGGTATATCGATCTCTTACACAAAATGTTTCTTCAGATTTTTTTTTAAACAGCGTATTCTATTAAGTAGGTCGAAAACTATATCGCCCAGTATACAGTTCACTTGTATTTTCGGTGGGAAATTGCGCAAGTCTGAAAGCAAAGGCGCCAGAGTCACAGCAGCACAGTAAGTAATTATACTATCTTTGATTATAACAACACTACTGTAGGAATGTACTATGTGTTCAGTCAACAAACTCGATTTAGCCGTTACCCGTTTGAAATTCGTAGTACTTCATTGATCGTTTATATCACATTATATTTGCAGTAGCCTAAGTTATCGGAATCATTCATTAATATTAAGGTGATTTATTATTCCGCCAATACGTGAACATTGAACGATAAGTCCACTCCAAAACTCATTGGTTGGTTGGTTTCCATAAACATATTTTGTTATTAGATAAATGGGTATCCTAGTTGACCTTGTTAGTGGTTATCCTAATTTCTGCTAATCTGTTGACAGGTCTTAGTAGCATGAAAATGCCACCGTCAATGAGGAAGAGGGGTCGACCCAAAGGGGCAGAGTTGACTGTCATTGGTTTGCCCAAAAGGAGAAAAAAAGACAAACCGGTCAAATTCCTGACCAAACTTCCTGTGGAAAGAGAGCATGGTACGGTTAATTATTTACAGTCTGTAGTGTGCCAAGCATCTAAAGACTTGTTATATTCATTTTAGATTTATTTGTAATTTGTTCACATATAAATAAATACATATACTATTCATTGTATATTAGATGACATCAATACTATGTGTATTTATGTAGTTTAAATACATTTGTAGTTATGCTGTGCTGGTTTGCAAGAAGAGATGTTGCGGAGGCAGCACTACATGGTGATCGCATGTTGAAAGCTTCAGACATCAAAAGAAACCCAAAGACTGCTGCGTGCCTTGACAGCAATGTATGTCTCAAGGCAATACAAAAGTACTGCGAGACACCGGCCTGGCATGCAGTGGAACGGATAGCAGAGGACCTGCAGAAGGAGGGTCTATGGTATTGTGCGATGTGCACATTGGCATTGAATGATGATGATGATGACTGTGTTGCATGTGATGGCTGCCTTCAGTGGTATCACTTTACTTGTGCTGGAGTAAGGAGTGCCCCTAAAGCAAAAATATGGTTTTGCAAGGGATGCAAATTGGCATAATTTCTGCTGATTGATGATGATGATTGATTACAAGATGTTGCTTCACTGATGCAGATTTAGTGTATATTTTTTGCAAGCACGTGTTTTGCTGTGCTATAGTATTTTAACAAGATGTTGCTTCACTGATGCAGATTAGCTTATATTAGAGTATATTGTTTGCAAGCATGTGTGTTGCTATGCGATAGCATTGTAAAAACAAGAATTTGCTTCAAGCATGCAGATTGGCTTAGTGTATAGTGTATATTTTTTGCTAGCTTGTGTGATGGTGTCCTATAGTATTTTAACAAGATGTTGCTTCACTGATTAGCTTATATTAGAGTATATTGTTTGCAAGCATGTGTGTTGCTATGCGATAGCATTGTAAAAACAAGAGGTTGCTTCAAGGATGCAGATTAGCTTAGTGTATACTTTTTCAAGCATGTGTGTAGCTATGCGATAGTATCAATGTTTTTAACGCACATATTCTATTGTTTTGCACCATGTCATAATGTGTTCAAGAACTTGCACATGTAATTGATTAGGAGTACATTTATCGACAATGCATATCAAGCTCGCTGAGGGTTTGAATTTAGTAGGGCGATCTTTTAATTTCTGACCTAACCATGAAAACGACCACATATAGCCGCCAAGCTTCTAATAGATATACCATACATACATCTTTCATGTGATAAAAAATTTCTGGTACTTTATTTTAATGATAAAAATTTACAAAAAATAAACATGTTTCCGTAATTTCAAGACTTCACGATGGATGAGCATCACTGGAATTCTTCATGGCAGTCCCACAATAACTACCAATCATTAATTCATTTTAACATTAAATAATGGGTCAACTTTAGTACTTTTGGTCTTAATGTATTTGGCTGTATTATTTCTAAGCATAAAGTTGAAGGCCTCAAGTTGCATTTAATATGTATTATGGAGCATTATTGACTAGTTGTACCATCAGTTATAGTGGCGCTGCCATGCAGAATTCCTGTGATGCTTGTCCACCATGAAGTCTCAGCATTACGCAAAATGTTTAGTTTTTTTATATATTGATTGTTGTAATAAAGTACCGATAAGTGTAATTTTTTGATCACGTGATGTGTATATTTATGGTAGATCTACTAGGAGTAGTTTTCAGCTCATGGTTAGGTAAAAAATTAAAAGATCACCTTTAGTAGATCTTGCATAATTAATGTCATGTTGTGTCCATTTCAGAATGTGACAATTGACAAACCACTGGGGCAGGTGATTCACATTGAGACTGAGACAGGTGACATAAGTGTCACTTCATTGACGCAGCACAGTTTGTCGCCAAGAAGGGCAGTGTCAACATTGGTAGTTGCCATGGTGATGCCAGGGTGGAGATTCAGGAACAAGGCAACTGTAATATAGGTCAGTTGAAGCGAATATATTACAGGTGTAATTCACTTTCGTACAGGAGTGGCATGTTTTACCAACATATGGTAAAAACCACTTTTGACTGCTGCCCCAGTAAAACTTTTTTTTTTCGACCAAAATAGCAAAAATTAATTAAAAAAAGTTTTCTCAGCATCTGCGTTAATTTGGCACGATATCTTGTATGTTGTCACATGTCGTGTCCCTCAAGTAAAACTGCTGGACGATAATTGGCCCTGTTACAAGATTTTCAACACATTTACAGAACTGAACCAAACGAGAAGACTGGATGTGCGCATCGCTACAATCCAATCTTTATGCTGATTGGGCGATTTTTCATAGTAAGAACGCATTATCAATATCCTAGTTAAACATGCATCCTGAGTACAGAGTCAAGTATAAATCACCAATGGCAATGGAAGCAATAGCATTGCCACAATGGCATTAATGTTACTTACGGCTTACGGATCCCGTGGGTGCCATGTGTCGCATAGGGCATGTACAAGATTCCACCCTGTCAGCCGCCCTCTGTGCCGCCTCTGCCCATAAATTCCACCCAAACGCATTTCGCTCTTTTCACCATTCGCCGCCACGTCTCTTTTGGTCTTCCGATCGATCTCTTTCCCACAGGTGTCCAGTTCATCGCTATACGGCAGTTATTTGTATTCTCAAACCAAAGGATATGGCCAATAAAACTCCATCGTCTAGCCTTGATGATGTCTGTTATCCTGCTTATTTCTACCTCTTCATACAGTTTTTCATTTGAAATTGTTCTTGGCCAGAATATACGTAGAATTCGACACAAACATCTATTGTGAAATGTATTGAGCCTTTGTCCATCATTTTGGTTTACCTTCCAGCATTCTGCTCCGTATAGTAGAACTGACATCACGTTGCTCTTGTAGATTCTGAGTTTCGTTTTCCTTCTGTATTGGCTTGATGCCCACACTTTCCTCAGTTTATAATAGGCTGCTCTCGCTTTCTTTAGGCATGCACTTATATCTGCTGTTGAACCTTTGTCTGCATCTATAACTGAGCCTAGATAAGTGAAACTATCAACTGTTTCTACATCGTCTGTGCCTATTACAATTGGTTGGTTAATCATCAGTCTTGATCTTCATCACTTTCGTTTTTGCTGTGTTTATGTGTAATCCAGTTCTCTTTGCGTGCACTTCTAGCTCATTTGTCTTCTGCTGTAAGTTTCTTCTTGATGTTGATAACATAGCTAAATTGTCTGCAAAATCTAGGTCCTCCATCGTACCTAATCCCCATTGAATTCCTCTTTTCCTTCTAGTTGTTTTCCGCATAATCCAATCTATCACCAATACAAACAAAAAAACCCTGACATCACACATCCTTGCCTCACTCCCGACATCACAGGAACCATTTTAACAATTTGCCTTCATGCTCAACTGCACATCTGAAGTTTTTGTAAGACATTTTCACAAGATTGATAATTTTGGATGGAATTCCATAGTATTTCATAATTCTCCATAAACTCTCTCTTTGAATACTATCAAAAGCTTTCCTAAAATCCACATAGTTGATGAAGTGGCAATGTACAGTCAGTGTAGTCAATATCGTAACACACTAGGGATCGGTTGTTTATGAAGTCTTGGTAGACCTCACGTTAGAGGTTTCCAATGCAGCTATCTGTTTTGAAGAAATTAGAATGAGGCGTAAAGATATTTGTGAGGCATATTTTGATCATGTGACTAGTGTGATGCAACTATTCACCATGTTTATACATTTAATGCATCGCGTCTTACTGAACAGTGAATGTTTTCGAACATTCCAAAACGATTGGTGCACTAACATCATTTCGTGAAACATGTTTTTGATGTTCGATAATCGTAAGTATTTTACTCAAGACAACTTTACTAACAATTTGTTTGCACTATATCGATGAAATTTCTTCAGATTTGTCCATCAGTGGTTATATCACTCATTTCACCATAGCATAATTTCATAATGGCAGTAATGTGAATTCCATGTATCGCATCTTCGTTTTGTTGGAGGTGTGAATTTCGGGTTGATGTGTGGCTGTGCTGAATCAATAGTTTTGTAGTTGGGACATTCTGTGTCAAATCTACAAGTTTTCAGGAAATTTCAAAAGTTGATGTCTCAGAATTTGCTTAAATTTTAACCAATGAATAAGTAGCTATACCTGAGCACTTCTGTAAATAAGCTTTTACATGCAAATTGTGTCTGTAATGCCCTATGATGTGAATGGGGGTAAGCGCCCAAAAACGCACCCGTTATTTTTATGTTTTCAGGTGCTTCTATCTTAAGAAGTTTACAAGCTACGTATCTGAGATTTGCTGAATATGTAGACATATTGGAACAGATTATTAGTACAACATTCAAGAATGATAGGGCAAAGGACAGTGAGTATACCGGGTGCACGAAAATGGAAAATAATTTTTTTAGTTTAATTTATATTGCAGCTGAAAGTTACAGTTCTACCCAATGATGTTTTTCTCCTAAATTTCTCCGAAATTGGCTAAGAATATCCAAAATAAAAGTGACAGACATCCTGAATTTTTTTTATGTAATAAAGGACTATGCACAGTTAAAAAATGGTGGTCATAAGACCACATTCTCATTTTGGGTACTGAAATTGAGTAATTGTCAGTATCCCTGACAATAGATCGTAGCAATTTGGAAATTGTACTGTAACACAACATGAAAATTTTAATACAGACTACTAAAATCCTAGTCAGATTTTTTTTCTCTTTCCATTTTCGTGCACCAATTATATTCATTGTCCTTTGCCCTGTCATTCTTGAATTTTGCACGGATAATCTGTTCCAACAGGTCTACATGTATAGCAAATTTCAGATGTATAGCTCGTAAACTTGTTAAGTTAGAAGCACTTGAAATTAGATTAAAATAACAGCTGCGTTTTGGGGGCGCTTACCCCCATTCACATCATAGGGCATTACAGGCACAATTTGCATGTAAATGCTTAGTTCATTTGCAGAAGTGCTGAAGTATGGTTACTTATTCATTGGTTAAAATATAAGCAAATTCTGAGACAAACTTATTGACATTTTTAAACATTGGTTGCTTTGACATGGAATGACCCAGTTGTCTGCTACTGTGATGCTGAAGCAATGATAACTTTGATAAGACATTACACCTAGGTGTATGGTATATTCTATAGTGTATACTTATTCCAATATTGCGCCTTCTGCTAGGAGCAGCATTTTTACTCTTTTCCCAGATAAAATATGTCTTATTATGCCACCGGCTAGCTATTCTTGGTAGTGCCCCTTGTGCTAGTAATAAAGGCATTGTATGGCTAAATGATGAATGACACTTTCAATATGGACAACACAAGGATTATGGCCTGAACTGGAAACTGGTACAATTGTTTGCTTGAAGTGGATATTAACTAGGGGGTTCCTACTGAGAATCTGGAGAAGTTGGAACAATTGTTGGTGATCCAAGATTACTATAGATCTAACCATAGATATTCCAGTTTTCTTAGCTGCATATTCTACTTGGTAGTTCAATCTTCAATATAAAATGGGAGTACTCCACCCTAATTTGATATTGTATTCATGCAAAATGTGCATGAAATGCAGAAGTGATTTCAGTTGAACAGAAAATAATAAAATGAACTGTTTGCCATTTACAAAGCTACAATGTCTACACATTCATGTTATTTTCTAGTATATTTTCTGTTGATGCCCTTCCTTAGCAATCTTTGTAGTCTCTTCTTTATGTATGCCTTTTCAGTGGACTGACTGCATTTGACACTTAATTTAGCATTGGTCATGTTATTTTACACTCTACCTCAACTGATCGTCTATCATGTCGTTTTAGATGACGTTGTCATGCAACGTGGCAGGGCATATTAAACATCTGTTTGTGTTCGAAAAGGGGCAGTCGCCAAAATAACAGAACTTTTATAGACAAGTCACTAAATATCCATAACCCTTCAAGGCTTCAAGCACAATTTGTACATGGTAGTGCTTTATGGATCATGTGCATCACACTGGAAAGGAACCCTTCAAATGTGACACATGAGGTACGCAGTTTGCACACAGTACTTATTTAAGAGTATGTATATGTACTCGCACTGAGGAGAAACCCTTCAGATGTGCCACGTGTGGGGGGCGTAATGTACCACGTGGTGGTACATTACGGGTTCATGTGCGTACTCACACTGGACTGACACCCTTCAAATGAGAGGTTGAGACTCCTGCAACATAGTATGCTACAAATCAGCAATTAAATTGTAAATTAATGCAGTAACTACACCTCAAGTGATTGCAATAATACTGTATTACCCATATCTATGAAAATAGCACCAGAAAATAATACCAGTGTCATTGGGGGCCAGAAGCAAATTTGTTATGCAAATTTATAAGCAAATTTGCATAAAATCAATGGCTGACAAGACTTGTGACCCCTATAGATATCATATATATCATTATTAATGTGGTCATACCTAAATGATTTTGATACAATTGATCAAAGTGTGTTGACAGACTTTTATAGTGTTTGTGGTGTAGCACTTCAATGGTTGTCACTTCACTGTTACCTAAAAGACCAGATGCATTAGATTATGTGTTAATACTAACAATAGCACCTCTGATGTACTACTACAAGCCTATTAGGCCTGAAATTACATATTTTCTATGATATAAACAATGCTAGCAATGTTTCCTTTACTCCTGAAATGATTATATGTTTTGTCCATGAAACAAATATATTCAGTTCTGATAGTGACCTGCTCAGACTAAAAAGTGTACTAAATAGTGAACTTGATAAAGTGTATAATTGGCTTGCTGTGAATAAATTCACCCTCAATCTTGCAAGAAATGTATGGTATTTATATAAATCTACAGTTTATATAACCAACATGAAAGAACAGTTGCCAGGGTTGGAGTTGATGTTTATTGATGAACAACTAGATTGGAAACATCATGATTGTATTGATACATTCCATAAAACAAAATGTTCAGATATCTCTGGTATTATATATAAGGGAAGTTAAACAGATGATACTGAGGGAATGTATATACATTGTTCTGTTCTCTGGTCTTTCCTTATCTCATGGTGTATTGGGAAACAGTTATGGAACATAATATTTCTAGAATTAAGAATGTAATTATTCTTTTTTAAGGCATTTAATTTGTTTTTGTCCGTGCACCTACAAAAATGTCTGACTGTGCCAAAAAACCTGCCCCCTACAGTGTGCACTAAGAAATATAATATGAAAACTTGGTGTTTATCAGTCAGTGACACTACTGAATGTAGAAGTTTAAATTTATTCAAGAACCATTATTATTGAAAACTGTTGTATAAGTTTGTAATTGTATTAAAAAATCTTACCCCATCGAAAGTAGGAGATTGCATCAAGGTTACCAAGGTTACCTGGGTTCGAGAATTCTCAAGTGACTCCGAATTTACCTGCTGCCATTTTAAAACTTGGTCAATTTCATACACTCCACATTGCCTGTGTCTTATGGAAGAGGCCCTGAAAGCTGTTGGTCCCTTCTATCTGATGTCTGTTCAGCAGACTATGCCAGAGGAAGTAAACGATCCCATGCGGGGGTAACTGTAACATGTCATAGACTCACATAGATGGTTATCTCTACCTCTAAACTCATGATCTCCCATTTTAACTGTGATCAGCTGTTTAAGTCGGTTCAGATTCATTCTGTTTGTTCCTAAGTTGGTCAGTGTTGTATAAACATTCAATACTACTTCTTTCTTTTAGTTTGGGATTTGTTTCATTGTTATTTGTTTCACCTGCAGTCACCCGAGGTGTTTCTATATTCACTCGCTTTTTCTTATCTTTCTTTCTTTCCCGCCATGGTCCAGTTTTCCCATCACCTGTCTGCTGCTTCCAGCCTCTTTGCTCCTTCACACAGTTTTTTATTCTCCCCTCCCATTTAGTTTTGTCATGGTTGATTTTAACATACTATTGAATTTCTCACTGTCTCTGAGGTGGTGGAATCTCTGCTGAAGGTTGTAATTCTAACTGCGTTACCAGTAAACCTTATTACTAGATAAATTTTAGTGTCATAAAATCTATGCCTTGTCAATAGTTAGATTTGTCATTGCAGATGCAGGAAATGTGATTAGTAATTATAGATAAAAATTGAGGACTAGTATCGACACCACTTGCTGTCTCCAACCTTGTCCTGGACTTCCGAGATGAAAAGGAGAGCATCATGCTGTTAACTGACATCCATGGAGTGAATCTGTGCACTTTTTAAAGTAACAGTTTCCTTCAAATCACAACTATTGAGAGTAATTAATCTCAACAGTTGTGATTTTAAGAAAATCGTTACTTACTATTTACCATTTACAAAGCTATAATATTTACAAAGCTATAATATTTACAAAGCTATAATATTTACAAAGCTATAATATTTACAAAGCTATAATATTTACAAAGCTATAATATTTACAAAGCTATAATATTTACAAAGCTATAATATTTACAAAGTCGAATGTTCTTTTTCTAATGTATTTGCTCTTAATGACATTCCTATTAGTCACATTGTTTATACATGTCTTTTCAGTGGACTGAATACCCTGTGGCACTTAATGTAGTGTGGAAGTTGAATTAACAATAAAAGTCACAATATTTTATGTCACAACTAATCACCTTTCATGTTGTTTCAGGTGACAATGACATTGTCATGCTACGTGGCGGGACATATTGAACATGTTTGTGTTCAACAAATGGATACTCACTAACACTATATTCATACAACATCAAACCAAGCGACTGCATATATCCATATATTTTCCTTGATATGGAAGAGAAAGCTGTGATTGTGGCACTTGTTGGAGAATATTTCTAATGAATAGTGATCTCAAGAGACACGAGCTCCTTCGTGGTGCACAGAAACCACTCAAATGTGACACTTGTGGAAGAACATTTTCACAAATCTTTAATTTAAAGGCTCATGTGAGTACTCACACTGGAGAAAAACCTTTCAAATGTGACACATGTGGTGCACAGTTTACACGGAATAGCTCTTTAAGGGTTCATATGCGTACTCACACTGGAGAGAAACCCTTCAAATGCAACACGTGTGATGTACAGTTTACACAAGTTAGTAATTTAAGAGTTCATATGCGTACTCACACTGGAGAGAAACCCTTCAAATGCAACACGTGTGATGTACAGTTTACACAAGTTAGTAATTTAAGAGTTCATATGCGTACTCACACTGGAGAGAAACCATTTATATGTGACACATGTGGTGCACAGTTTACACAAGTTAGTAGTTTAAGGGCTCATATGCGTACTCACACTGGAGAGAAACCTTTCAATTGTGACACATGTGGTGCACAGTTTGCATATCGGAATAGCTTAAGGAAACATGTTCGTTCTCATACTGGAGAGAAGCCCTTCAAATGTGACACATGTGGTGCACAGTTTAAACAGAATAGCTCTTTAAAGGTTCATATGCGTACTCACACTGGAGAGAAACCATTTAAATGTGACACATGTGGTGCACAGTTTACACAAGTTAGTAGTTTAAGGGCTCATATGCGTACTCACACTGGAGAGAAACCTTTCAATTGTGACACATGTGGTGCTCAGTTTGCATATCGGAAAAGCTTAAGGAAACATGTTCGTTCTCATACTGGAGAGAAGCCCTTCAAATGTGACACATGTGGTGCACAGTTTAAACAGAATAGCTCTTTAAAGGTTCATATGCGTACTCACACTGGAGAGAAACCATTTAAATGTGACACATGTGATGTACAATTTGCACAAGCTTGTCATTTAAGCGTTCATATGCGTACTCACTCTGGAGAGAAACCCTTCAGATGTGACAAATGTGGTTCACAATTTGCACATCAGGATAGCTTATGGAAACATGTTCGCTCTCATACTGAAGAGAAACCTTTCAAATGTGACACATGTGGTGCACAGTTTACATGGAATAGCTCTTTAAAGGTCCATATACGTTCTCACACAGGAGAGAAACCCTTCAAATGCAACACATGTGATGCACAGTTTGCACAGACTAGTCATTTAATGGCTCATATGCATACTCACACTGGAGAGAAACCCTTCAGATGTGACACATGTGGTGCGCAGTTTGCAAAGAATGGCACTCTAAGGGTTCATCTGCGCATTCACACTGGAGAGAAACCATTCAAATGTTGCATATGTGGTGCACAGTTTGCATGTGGTAGTAACTTTAATATTCATCTGCGCACTCACACTGGAGAGAAACCCTTCAAATGTGTCACATGCGGTTCACAATTTGCATGCAGTGGTAATTTAAGGGGTCATATGCGTACTCACACTGGATTGAAACCCTTCAAATGTGACACGTGTGGGGCACAGTTTTCATGTGGTAGTACATTACGGGTTCATGTGCGTACTCACACTGGAGAGAAACCCTTTAAATGTGACACATGTGGGGCACAGTTTTCATGTGGTAGTACATTACGGGTTCATGTGCGTACTCACACTGGAGAGAAACCCTTCAAATGTGACACATGTGGGGCGCAATTTTCCCGTGGTAGTACATTACGGGTTCATGTGCGTACTCACACTGGAGAGATATCACTCAAATGATGTGTGCAGCACATATTCCTTGGAGCGTATTTAAAATTTTTATTCTAAGATTTGCTGAAAAGACAAGTAGTTAGAGGAACAGCAGCAAAATGTAAATCGTGAGAATTAATATAAATGTAATAATTAATAAGCAGAACCATTAGTTTGAATATTACCATTACGTTGCCAATTATGGTGTCAAATTAATGAGGGGTGTGGCATGAAGTGGGAGGTGTGAGGTTGGTCTAAAAATAGGTGGGAGGGTGGCCCCAAAAGCAGGTGGGAGGTTGGCCCCCCCAACTCAACAACACAACTTATTGCAATAGTATGAAAAACTAATATTGTTAAATAATATTATATTACCCATATTTATGCAAATACTGGTGTATGTGAACACAATAATTCTTACACACCGTACTCCGTGTTTGGAAAGTTGCTTTACTTCTACCTAGTGGTAGACCGGGGAACCA
Source organism: Lamellibrachia columna (assembly GCA_963662155.1). Classification (NCBI taxonomy): domain Eukaryota; kingdom Metazoa; phylum Annelida; class Polychaeta; order Sabellida; family Siboglinidae; genus Lamellibrachia; species Lamellibrachia columna. The sequence continues at coordinate 20,724,844 of OY759275.1, forward strand.
AACAAACCTCTAGTAACACGTTTCTCCAGTAGGTGAAAAATGTCTGAGATTCCAAGATTAGAGACACAGACACAATTGTTTAACTGGTAGCGGTATGTTACATAACATCGTTATTTGGCTTACATTCGTACTAAATGGCGTACAGGTTTGTGTGATTTACTTATAACAGCAGTTTTCTCAACAACATTAGTTTTGCGTGATTTCATGTATGTCCGTCCCAACATGTTGGACGATAATTGGCTCTGCTCTAGTTTGGTCTATTGACCATACTGAACATTCCGTCTCGGGGGCGGTCACTTAAGTTCTCAAAGTCCAGCAAATTTATAGCATTACGTATTGTCATTATTACCGTCACATGGGACAGACGAATGCTTTTTGATTGTTTTACGTTCAATAACTCATATTGAGGGGTAGGTGATTGTCTGAAACAAATGTCAATATGCATTACTAGACACTTCGAGTCTTTGTATTTTTTTACTTTGAGAACACATCCGACGACCTCTGCAGGCTAACTGGTGTGCCTGTCTGCAACATGGCAAGCACGTTAATGAAGCATAATTATATTGCACAAATGTCTCTAAAACTTGAAAGCACAACTTGAAAGTTAAATATTGTATTGCGGGATTTCGTTAACTTTTCATTTGTCCCGTTGGATTTTGTATACAAAACCTCCCGACTCCAGATACACTTTGTATTGCATCCCCTTGGATGGGTTATGAAAGCTACACAAACAAGAGGAGTCAATACTCTTACATAAAACAGCTGTAGCCCCTGGCCAGGCACACTCACAGTTCAGCTTATTCACTGATTGACACTGGCTGGACATTGACACTGTTCAAACAACTGCCTGTACCTGACTAGAAGCTTTCTTTGATATTGGTGGGTGAACTTGAGTCACTGGCTGAGCAGCTGTGTCTAATGGGCACTATGATCATCAAAGCTAATTCTTACTCCTGACAGCAAGCCAGTGGCAGTCACCACTGGATTGCATAAAATAACATAATAAATAAATTTGTGATTTTTCTAGAAAGTTAATTAATTAAATTAACTTAATTGAGTTAATTGAATTAACAGTTCAAATTAACCCACGCCTGATTCATGCGTTATAACGTCACTCTTCATGGCAAAAATGGGCAAATACACTAAAAGGTCATCAGTTTCTTCATTGAAGTAGATGGAAACAAAATAAAGCATGTCAAATTCACCAAATTCCTAGGGATATTTATAGATGAGCTCTTAAGTTGGACAACACATATTGGCAACCTATCAAAACAAGTAGCACGGAATGTGGGAATGCTTAACAAATTAAAATATTTTCTCCCTATGTATATAATGAGAACTATTTATTGTTAATTGATCTTATAAAATTTACAATATTGCACTATATTGTGGGAAAATTCATATTGTACAAACTTAAACAAACTAAGAATACTACAGAAGAAAGCTATTAGGATAATCACAAATTCTCATTACATCGCACACATTGATCCTCTATTCTCAAAGTTAAAACTATTAAAATTGGGTGATCTATATAAACATCAACTAGGTATTTTTATGTATAAAGCAGCAAATAACAAACTCCCAGATTCTATGTCATCAATGCTTACAAGAATACAAAATATCCGCAAACATAATCTAAGACACCAAAATAGCTATTATATCTAAAACATAAGAACAAACAGCAGGAAATGTACAATAAACTATTCTGGAATGCATTACCTAGTAAATTAAAACAGCTTGTGTCCATTAACCAATTTAAAAATAAACTGAAAGAATTGTTACTTTCTAAATATCAATGACTACAGTAAACACTGCAAATAAGAAACTTTGTATTTGTACAAAATGTACTCTATATCTACATTTATTTTCACATGGTGGAGAAGACTGTGTGTTTCATGCTTATGTAATATTTAATGTAGTCAGAATCATGTATTACTTAATGTATTCATGCTCACATTTAATGAATATATGACAATTGTGTAGTTAGTGTATTATTTGTTCATATAATTCAAAGTACAAATTATATGTTGATATTTAAGCAACATTGTTGAGACTCAATTTGTATAACATATACTTTATATCTACCGTTATTTTAACATAGCAGAAAAAACCATGAATTGATGTTCCTGCATTACTTAATGTGTTCATGTTCACATTTTAATGTATTCATGTGCAATAATTAGTTAAGATATTAATAAAGTATTAGTTCATAAAATTGTAATTACAATTTGTATGTACATATTTAAGCAATTTGTTTACATTATATTGTATTTCACTTACAATAATGTTGCTTAGTATATGTTTTTGGCTTAAACCTAAGGAAACAAAATAATTATGTTGTTTATTTCTGGGTGGTCCTCGTCATAAGCCCCGCGGGGTTTCTAGAGGATCTCCTTGGTTGCTCCGCTATTTGTATAATCTGTGACTCATATCATATTGTAAGTATCTTAAAATGTATGTGTAGCCAAAATAAAGTGGTACAAATTAGGAAATGTATAGATAACCTGAAAGTACACTAAATGGAAGCCTTTGAGACAGATCACCAGTCCACATTATATAATATATATATATATATATATATATATATATATATATATATATATATATATATATAATTCTTATCTAACTGTAATATGCTTAAAGACCTTTTATGTAATTAATTTACATAGTTTATTGAACTTTCATAAGTGTAGCAGTGCGGTGGGTGTAGGCAAGTGGGTGTGTGGGTGTAGGCAAGTGGGTGTGGTCCGAGAGGCATTTCTCACAGATGTAGATGTATGTTAATTGTCTGTCTTCATTTCATTCGAGATTCATAACTGAATTTATACTCACTTGACCAATGAGTACATATAGATTACTACAGAAGAGTAGTCAACGCATTGTTCTCCAGGTTCGAAGCGATTTTAATCTGGTACATCAGACGGCTACGTACACAGTACCAACATAATCACTCATGATGACAATAAAAATAACAGTGAAGACATCTATCATTGTAAACCGTAAAGAAAAGTAGTGAATGTAAACATCACTTAAGATGTATACAGACTCTTAAAGTCTAGAAGATTTGACAAGAAAATTCTGACCGGAAATTTTGATACCTAATGCTAAAGCAGGTATGGCCCGCCAGGACCACCCTTACTGATAATTTGGATGCCTAAAATTCACCATGACTACACACCTCTGTGTGAATTTATAATAGTCTTGCCGACCCCTTGTAAACGCTCCTCCAGGGTATTTAAAATCACACGCTGCCACAAGAGGCGCTGTGATTGCTTAAATACCTAATACGCTTTACTATTGGTCAACTTGTTAAATTCACCCACCCTCTCAACCGCTGGACAATGACGTCTGCCAGTCTTCCTTGCCCAGTTTTGCAAGTTAAACTTTTGAAGCTGGGCCAAATCCAGGGCTCCCCTCATTTCCCAATTACAATTTGGGCGTAATCATTATGATATTTGGCCCTCCATTATACTGGTATGATGTGTCAATCAATAATTACACTCCCCGTGCCTTAATTCCCATACAAAACATCATAAGATGGAGTTGTACCTCATACCATTATTTAAAAAGGGTTCGAGTTATAAGTCAGAGAATTACAGACCAGTGTGTTTAACGTCAGTGATTTGTAAATTATTAGAAAGGTTGTAGTAGATGGAAAGGTTTCAAACAGTTTTGAGTGCGTTACCACAAGGATCAGTATTAGGAGTTTAGGACCATTATTATTCTTAATATATATATATATATATATATATAGGGAATATATGTTACATAAATATATATCACATGCAATATAATGTATGTACACACACACACGTATATATATATATATATATATATATATATATATATATATATATATATATATATATATATATATATATATATACGGATTACACAAAAGTGTTTAGAAAGGTTAACGCAGATGGTGATAAACAGCATTTACGAAATGATCTAAGTAGACAAATTAGTTAAATGGTCTGAAAAATGGCAGATGTTATTAAATTTTGATTAATGTAAATGCCTACATACAGGACACAGGAACTTGGATATAAACTATAATATGGGAGATACTGTTCTAGGAACTGCTGTAAAAGATAAAGACTTGGGAATATCAATAAATGAATGAAAGCCAGTCATCTGATAATACAACCATTTGTTAAGGCATTATGAAATCTTGATACTTGGTGAAAATGAATAGTATTTTTCTTTCAAAATAACTTAATTTTGGGGAACCCAAATTGGTGCTCAGATGGCCCTTAAATGATGCACCACAGAGCATCCATTCCACAGTGGGAGAGGGCATACTGCCACACTGCATACTAACACTGGAGAGAAACCCTTCAAATGTGATGTGGTGCAAAGTTTACATGGAATGGCTCTTTTAGGGTTCATCTGCATACTCACACTGGAGAGAAACCCTTCAAATGTGATGTGGTGCACAGTTTACACGGAATGGCTCTTTAAGGGTTCATCTGCATGCTCACACTGGAGAGAAACCCTTCTAATATGACACATGTGGTGCACAGTTTGCACTTGGTAGTCATTTAAGGGTTCATATGCATTCACACACTGCTGCTGCACATTTTACTTGGAGCTGTACTAGAATCATGAAATATATTAGCATTTATTCTAAAATTCGCTGAACAGACACAAGCATTTAGAGGACTTTGTGTCATTTACTCATGAAATGGGAATTATTTGTACATGAACCAAACATATTCAGTTCTGATAATGACCTGCTGAGATTAAAAGTGTAATAAATAATTAACTTGATAAAGGGTGTAATTAGTTTGCTGTGAATAAATTGTCCCTCAGTCTTGTAAAAAAATAATAAAATTGATAATAATCACTCTACTGTTGATATAACCAACATAACAGAATAGTTGCCAGAGTTGACGTTGAGAAGGTTTATTGATGAACAATTAGTTTGGAAACATTGTTATATTAATACATTGTAAAAAAAAAATGTTCAGATATCTCTGGTATTATGTATGAGGCAAGTTAAACACATGATACTCAGGGAATGTATATGTTGTACTGTTCTCTGGTCTTGCCTTATCGTGTGTACTGCCCAGGTATACTGGGAAATAGTTATGTATGAGGCAAGTTAAACACGGTACTCAGGGAATGTATATGTTGTACTGTTCTCTGGTCTTGCCTTATCGTGTGTACTGCCCAGGTATACTGGGAAATAGTTATGTATGAGGCAAGTTAAACACGGTACTCAGGGACTGTATATGTTGTTCTGTTCTCTGGTCTTGCCTTATCGTGTGTACTGCCCAGGTATACTGGGAAATAGTTATGTATGAGGCCAGTTAAACACGGTACTCAGGGAATGTATATGTTGTTCTGTTCTCTGGTCTTGCCTTATCGTGTGTACTGCCCAGGTATACTGGGAAATAGTTATGTATGAGGCAAGTTAAACACGGTACTCAGGGACTGTATATGTTGTTCTGTTCTCTGGTCTTGCCTTATCGTGTGTACTGCCCAGGTATACTGGGAAATAGTTATGTATGAGGCCAGTTAAACACGGTACTCAGGGAATGTATATGTTGTTCTGTTCTCTGGTCTTGCCTTATCGTGTGTACTGCCCAGGTGTACTGGGAAATAGTTATGTATGAGGCAAGTTAAACACGGTACTCAGGGAATGTATATGTTGTTCTGTTCTCTGGTCTTGCCTTATCGTGTGTACTGCCCAGGTATACTGGGAAATAGTTATGTATGAGGCAAGTTAAACACGGTACTCAGGGACTGTATATGTTGTTCTGTTCTCTGGTCTTGCCTTATCGTGTGTACTGCCCAGGTATACTGGGAAATAGTTATGTATGAGGCAAGTTAAACACGGTACTCAGGGACTGTATATGTTGTTCTGTTCTCTGGTCTTGCCTTATCGTGTGTACTGCCCAGGTATACTGGGAAATAGTTATGTATGAGGCCAGTTAAACACGGTACTCAGGGAATGTATATGTTGTACTGTTCTCTGGTCTTGCCTTATCGTGTGTACTGCCCAGGTGTACTGGGAAATAGTTGTGGAACATACACATTTCAAGATTTGGTAGAATTAAAAATATAATTATTCTTTTGCGTTTAATTTGTCTTTCTCTGGATTTGAAGAAATAAAATTTACCAATAGGGATACACTGTACACACACAAATGTAATTTAGGAATTAATATGAAAACTTGGTGTTTACAAGGCAATAACATAAACCTCTACACTAAATAATACCACTATTGAATGTAGAAGTTTAAATTTTTTTTTTATTTACAGAAAGCTGTTGAATACGTCTGTCATTACACTTTAGTTAACAAGTAGCTTTATAATCGTGTTTGTGTAAATTAGCAGTTTTTGTAGAAATTAGATTGTTTTTATTGTGGAAATTGCATCCGAGACTAAAATATGTACGTTTATTAAGATTTCCCAATCGTATAAAGCAAGAATTTTTATGATAATGAATGTATGAACATTGTAAAAATACATAAACAATTCAAGTTGGTTTATGTCATGGTATATATGAGCTCCATGTATAATGTGCTACTATGTTTTTTTGTAAATGCATATTTCTCAATTACTGTACATACCTGTAGTTCAAAGGTATCTGGTATGTTTAATTAAATGCTGATATCGAGTTAGTTAAAGTGTATCCCTTTTGTAATATAAATACTTTATATATTTTGCTTTTTCGAGAAATAAATTTCATGAATGTGTTCTCACATTGATAATTGAGTTACTAAAACGTGTCACCTCTCTTCATATATGCATTGTGCTGAATGGCAATTTAACGTGGTTATGCCTAACACTCGCTGGGTAGGCAGGTTTCTGCCCTTACGGCAGAAATCATGCTGCAGAAATATTTTCTGCCTGTGGCAGAAATATCTTTCTCTAGATTCTGCCAAGTAGTTTGAAGGTATGTTTAATAATATGCTTATAACTAGTTAACTTCAGTTTATCCCTTTTGTAATAAAATTATTTTGTTTGCAGTATAATACTTATTCCATTTTTTCTAGAAATAAATTTCGCTGATGTGTTCTGACATTGATAAGTATGAGATATTATTAAAACATGTCACATTTAATCATATGCACAGTTTGCTGAAAGAAAGAAAGACCATTTAACGTGCTTATGCCAAACAGCTGAAAAATATGATACCTGATGATAGCCAGACTTGAACTGTGTAGATCAGCTTACCTGTTTTAGAAGACTCCTTTGGTCTGAAACCCTGTGTCAGGCTGCAGGACTCTGGGCAGAGATGTCTGAAAATGTGGGAATCATGCGATATTGGCACAGAACAACTTGTTGAATTGCCAGAACTGCTGGTTGGAGGAAGTTCTTCCATTTGTTTTAGCTTCCTGTCTTTCTTTAGCCATTGATGGATGACTGGTAGATATATTATGTTCAGATGTTGCACTAACATTCTCCTCAATGGATAACAGGAGTTTTGAATTGTAATTTTTTTTTATACAGTGTGTAGGGTAAATGGTTTTCACATGTGAACATTTTCAAAATATATAACTGCCTTCAATGTGTTCGTGTTTGTAATTACTGGCATTCATTTTATAATTTGCAATATTCCCCCTACATATTCAATAATTGTATGAATACACTTGAACTGACACATATACATGTATCAGAATAAATATATTATACATTTGTCTGTATTTGCCCAAGTTAGAGTACTGATAACGGGAAACACAGAGTAAACACAGGCAACATATTGTGCTTGTTTTGTCCCAGATTGGATCTGGGGAAATGTGGCAATCTGCAGTACGGTTGCAGTGTTGACATTCAGTTTGTTACAAACTTAGCTATGGTTTGGTCTTCAGTAAACGTGTGTTGATTCTGCAGAACGGTGTGGAAGTTAGAATATGTCCACCTAAAATATACTTATTTTATCTCAGCTAAAGTGCATTTTGCAAGAGTACCTTTTACCATAATAACTGCCTTGTGGCCTGCAGGGATTTAGCAGCCATTCCAGTATTATGTATGATCATTTCATTTTTTATCTGTTTACCCTCCTGGTATAGTATTCTTAAGGAAAGCCACCAGTTGATATTTCAAAACTTAGGCAATCGAGTTCACCCCACTTTGCCTGTGTCGTAAGAGACTAAAAGCAGTTGGTCCCTTCTTTCTAAATTGATAAATGGAGCAAATTTGCTTCCTATCATTGCTTTGAATTCTCCTGCAATGTTGGGGTCTTTGAGTGTTTCAAGATCAGACTTAATCCTAGTGTTCTTCTGTCTCCTAATATTCTTCAGTCAAAGTCAAAAGTTCATCACAACCAATTCATCGTCTTTTCCAACATCTGCACCAGGAAAGCTCTGCATGTTGGGTGCTGGTTATAATAATATTATGCTTAACCAAAATCTGTTTTGGACAACGATGTAGTCAGTCTGATTGTGGTATTGTCCGTTACAATACCACATTGGATGCTTTGTGTTGGTTAGAACTAGATTGCTGTACCAGGCAAACCCATGGAGTCTCAGTCCTGTCTCGTTGTTGGAGACGGCGTTACAGAAAGTTCTCTTGCCAATGTGCATGTGTGTCAATGCTCACTTTGGCATTCCAGCCCCTTGCACAAATAGGATATATCTTTCTTAGGGTCTGTTGACAATACCCTGAAGTTGGCTGTAGAAGTCTTCAATTTGCTCATCATTATAACCCGATGTTGCAGTATAGATCTGTATAACAATGATGTTGAATGGGGCTGCTTTCAGGCAGATAGAGACAAACCTGCTGGGAATTGGGCAGCCTCCTAGTGCTGTGCTTGTAATGTTATTTACATGAAATCCAATGCCAAATCTGGTGGGTTTTCTTCCCCACTGAAATGCAATGTGTCACCTTCAGTACCTGTTTTGCTAGTTCTTCCATCTGAGTTCACGTAGTTTAGGCTAACACTGCCAGTGGCCATTTGGGCCATAGGCCACATGGCATCTGATTTATCTAAACAAATGTTACCCATTTGAGCCAATTTAGCCACCAGCATGTTCGTTGAGAAGCCTGAAGAATACATGAGCATTTATTTTCTTGGTGCACATTAGAAAAATGTGGCTAAAGCGATTTGTATTTGCCCTGGCGAGTAGTGGAGGGTTGTGTTGATAACGACTCATGTATGGGGCTATTTCAAGTAGGATTAAATAAAAACAATAAAACCCATAATCTATAATGCATTCCTGCCAGAAAATAAGTTTGTATACTGTCATTAATTGATAGAAGATTGCTGTTACATTGAATGCATATTTTAATACAATATAAGAAACTGCAGATTTGCAAGATATGTGAGGGTTGAATTATAACTTCTTTATGATATTTATGCACCAGTTAGTTATGCCACTGCCTGATGTTAACCATTGCCTGACCAAATACTATCTACAATGTTGTTGTATTGTTGCATATACAGTCTTGGTCAACATTAGCAAAACACTGGAATATTGTTCAGTAACTAACAGAAGAGAAACAAGATAATATGACATGGTTATATCACCATTTTATTAATTTTGTTATAGCAACATACACAAAATTGTCTGGTGCAGTTTTTGTCCTCTCAAATGTTAATGAATATGTTTTACATTTCACAGGATAAAAAACATTCATTCCTTATTATTTGCTTAAAACATCTGCATAAGGAACATGATTATCAAACATGATTATCAAACATGATTATCAAACAGCTCAGGCAATTGCAAACACTTGCAATTGCTGTTCTTGTGGAATTGATGAAATACCAATGAATGTAAACAACATATATAGAGATGTCACCACATTGTAAGGAACACAGATGGTTTTAGCATGCATTCTATTGTGGTAAGTGAACGACTGAACGCGTTTCTTTGGCTGAATGACAGTGAAGTTAGTCTATAAAAGTCCTCTTAGAAAGTTATGTCGACAACATGACCTCTTAGCAATCACATACATATGATATCAATGTTCTACATCCTGGCTACTAACTCTAATACAGATAAAAAAAATTCAAGACAGTTGAGATATGAATGTATGTTTGTATGTATGCACTGCATGCAATTTATTGTACACATAATGTACCATTATTATAATGTAGTGCAATTTACACCATTATAAAGTAGTGGGATCTAAACACATGCACACAGTGCATGACCGCGCCCACGCGTGCATATATACACTCACACATGTATATATATATATACATACAGTAGTGAGTACCTTCACTGCCTTGAACTTCGATAACTCGAATACCCATTACAATATGAACTGTGAGTCTAGTCCCGCCAGGAAGTATATGGCTGGTGATATTATGCTATTACTGTACTGTTAGACAAGATAGCATGAGTGGGACATTTTGTTTCATTACATCACTAGTCTACATCCGGTTGCTGTCTGAGGAATGTCTCGCACTTTACAGGTCTACATAAGTACAACCCCACAGGTTTGACACGTCCACCGTACACAAGACAACTGTAATCGGTACAGAGGACGTTCCGCTGTGTAGACGAAACTGATGTCAGAGCAGCATCAGATACAGTCCACACTTATCTTCCCATAATATCCTTGCTTTGGGTCCCTGCAAAACTTTAATAACAGGATATTATCTCATCGCCTGGAGACCACATAATGACTACAGTTACCTATGTAAACTCCAGATTGCTAACGAGCCAATTCTTCTGCTGAAATATCTCTGAAGCCAACATATATACCTCTAGGCAAACTGCTTTTCTAACATTTCAAAGTTGCCTGGGGGAGATATGACGTGCTCCCCGGGGGGGGGAGGGGGGGTACAGCTTATAACCTGCACCATCTTTCTAGCTGAAATACTGTAATAAGGTTGTAACCATTTACAACAAAATGTCACGTAAACATAAAAATCTCATTCATCACTGGACTAAGAGAAATTCGCATCCAAATGGAACATAAATGACGCAGGGGGTGCAACGATTTGTACAGTGCGTAGTATTTTCTAAAAAGCTGTCGGCAGTACTGTCTCTTGAGAAACACATGCCAATTCATTTGTGCCATGACATCATTAGTTCAGCAATGCAACACTATTACAATATATACACTGTACAGATAAACGGGGGTAATTGTTTACGATCCCACTAATTACCCCTTATAAAATACTGGTCATGTAAATATAGATTCAAGAGTCAGACGGCAAGTTCTGCAAACTATATCTTGTCTCCAATTTATAGATCACTGTCACTCCAATTTATATTATCGATATATATCTAGATGCTCTATACGAAGACCGATTATGCATAAACGCTGAGCAAAGCAGACCGCTCCATCACAAGAGATAGGATATACAACATTCTGAAAACAATGTGTTCAAAATCACCCAAAATTATTTTGTGTGTGCAAATAATTACAGATTATTCCATTACTGGTAATATAATGTATACTAACAATTAGAACGGTACAGTAAACTAAAACATATCATCCATGCGGCCAGAGATCAAAACTATAGCGGTCTGCTTAAAGCTGCAATACAACAGTGGTCTGTCATGAGTGGCGCTATATATTATGCATAATCGGTCTGCGCAGCACCAAGAAGTATACATACACATCTATTATATACATATATGTGCATATACATATATATATAGACAGACCATGATACTATTTTCTGTATACTGTGCTACTTTTTTAATATATACCAATAACATTTAATGTAGACAAAATCACATTGTAATTTAATTTTTTTTAATTTATGTTTGTTACAATCCAAAGCGCGTTAGTTTAACAAAATAGTTTACATTTATCTATGTAAAATACACCACACAACAGTTCACCATCAACAATCTACAAATGCCACGTGAGAGGAACTATATCAAATTTTGGCACATTTTCAATGACTGCGTTCTTATAAATACACTTAGTTTTGGCATGGAAATGTTTCACAACCAGCGACATGATTTGTAAGGTGTACCATTGAGATACCCTATGTGTATTCTATGTACTCCAGTACACGGTGAGACACAACAGTTAAATATCTCTGTTACATAACCAGTAATGATTAAATACTGTGCCATGTTAGAAATGTTGGACATTAAGGAATTATATCTGTAACATTTTTTGAAAGCTATTCATTCATTCACACAAATAGCTGACATAGCACGAGAATTGAGTCATTTGGATAAAAGAGGAGACTGACAGGCATAACATTAATCTCAAATGAGTTGGTCATCACTGAAGAGAACGGTAATATCAAGATATCATCAACATCACTTATGCAAATATTATGATATCAATGACTGTGTAATACCAACTATGACAAATGAGATGTCATCAACGATGGTGACATTGTCACCATCCCTAATAATGATCACAGCTGAACCTGTCCACACTGCATTGAAATGTCACCAACAAACGAACTAGAATTTCCTAAGATATAGACAGTAGATATTTTCTCTGCACGAAATTGTCATCAGTACAGATCGTGTGCTGCAGTTGGTATAAATGACAGCTGTACTGTCAGTAGGCAATGTCAACAGCTATGTATTCCGGTCCTTGGGGTGGCTAGTCAACACCCTCATGGGGGTGACTCGGTGGAACGTTCTATCGCATCTCCCCCCTCCCTGCGACCCCGCAACCGCTTCAGAATCTCCGGAGACCTCGCTGGCTTTTTCATCACCTGTGGTTTCACGCGCACTGGTGGTTTCGGTCTTGGTTGAGTGACCGGGCGTGATGCCATCAAGTGGGGATCATTCTCTGCAGTCCGTCCAATCCACACTGGCTTGTCGGCTTCTGCCACAGTGTCGACGGCGCTAGCGCCACTCAGCTCAGTGATATCCGACGGATCCGAGTAACGTTCTCGCCGCGTCCGAATCGGGTGGGCGTGTGCACGAATCTTTGCATTTGTCGTGAAGCTACGCTTCATTGGACTAAACGTCTCAGTAGAGGATGCCAGTGGTGTCATGAACGACGACAATGCAGTGTTGCTACGAGGCATCGTTGCCAAGCTGCCTTTCTTGATCGTGCTCTGGTTTGAGTCGGCAAACACTTCGGCCGTGCTGAGAGACAACATTGAGCATTGAGTGTCTTCTGGGATACTGTAGCTGTTCTCGCTCGGCGACAACAGGTGCGACGTCACAGGAAGGTCTTGGACCAAGTCAGGCGTGTTTCGTGGCTTCACACTCGGAGCAGATGATGGTTTCTCCTGCTCATCCTTTGTCGAGTCAATCTGCTTCATCTGCAGAGACTCCAGCCCGGACATCACCTCCGCAAGCACTGTGTCAATGTCCTGGGCAAGATCCTCAGTGCACGCTTCTGGTTGGTCTGTCTTGACATCCTTGGCCATCGCGGCCAACTCTTCCTCCTCAGTGTTGTCAGGGGGTGACTCGGGGAGAACGGAGGACACGGACAGACAAAGGGCTGACTGTGATGCTGAAGGCACAGTGATGTTTGGCTGGGACGTTGACTTGTCAACGCCGTCCACCAGAGGCACGGTGGATGAATACGAATGAGAGGGCAATGATTCAGTTGACCGTTTCTTGTCACTATTACTTGACAGACTGCTTGCGTTCACTCTTGCTTTCTTCTCTCTGTAATAGAACAAATATTTATTTATTTATTATGTTTTTATCATAATAAACATGTATAGTTTTAGCTGTATATTATCACCGTTTATTAATTTTTAGATTATTGTGAAGTATCGTAGGGCATTGTGCAATGATGGTGCTATATAAATATTGTACTTTATTATTATTATTATTGTATTCAATAGTATCATATATCCTTACATTCATGCAGGGTTTGAATGATTGCTGCATAACAATACAGAAAATGCAATCTTGACCCCAAAATACATCCACAGACACAATCATTGTCGAAACATGACACCAAGGGAGCACATTTGGCATTTAATTATAAGCACTGATCTGTTTGTCAACAGGGAACACGTAGTATTGTGTTGCTAAACTCTAAAATATATAATATTAAAAATATGATTTTACTGAGAAAATTTAAAAAGTGGAACACGGAACAAAGCCCTGGCAGCTTTATTCATGCCACATTGGAACTTTAAGCTCTAAGCAGAGAAGTTTTCTCTTGTGTTTATTTGACAGTAAGCTAATCATATACAACATGATTTAAAACTGTTGTCAAAACTGTCTCCACAATTCGTTTAGCCCATCGCGAATCAGGTTCGTCGATGTTCAAATCTGTAGTGTGCGAATAGTTTACGTAAATCGGTAGTGTGTGAATAGTTTAGTAAATCTGTAGTGCGGGAATAGTTTAAGTAAATATGTAATGTGTGAATAATTTAAGTAAATATGTAGTGTGTGAATAGTTTAAGTTATATGCGCTGTTTGTTTAATAAAAAAGGACATCCTTTTGTTAAAATCATCAAAATAATTGGCCTTGATCGTTAGATTGAGTAACTTGTATGTATGCATAGCCTCATGTCATAGTTTATAGAGCCAAATACTTTTGCCTTTTTTGTCACATTGTAACCGGATCCGGTAAAACCTAACTTAATAGTTTGTCTGATGATTTCACCAAGACTTAATAACAAGTTTGTACAAACGGGCCATCATGTCACAGTCGATACTGGATAGGTTAAATTGTTTGTGAAATGAGGCTGAAATGAGATGATGGAAAAAAAGCAAAAATGAACAAGGAGGTAGCTATAAGATCTAGGAGATGTAGTTAGAGAACTAACCCCTTTTTTGAAGTGATGTATTTATCAGGAATGAGTCCATCCTTGCCCCCGATGTGGCCTTCCCACCAATCAGGCGACACCTGGTTATAGAGCATCAACACGTCTCCTTTCTTGAATGACAACTCCCGCTCCGTACGAGCGGTAAAGTCGTACTGTGCCACGGCTTCCTTCATCACTTCCGCCTCTGTCAAATAATCAATAAAAAACAATCAATGGCCGACAAGTCGTGAAAAATATGGCTGACCATCACATTCTTTACTGGCAGCAAATACTAAAATTATTAGGATTGACAAAATTAGTTTCTTAATAAATCAGAAAGGTATCCGTGAATTATTTCATGAGTTACAACAGTTTGCTAACATTGGTGAAACGTCTGTTTCTGAGATAAAACTTATACGTTTAGACTTAATGTAGACTTGGACTTCTCAAAAGAAATGAAAAAATTCTGCTCTTCAATATTTGTTAACTGCTTTTGATAGTCATATTTCATAGAGATAGATATTTCACAGGAATCAGCAAAACAATATATAAATTATGTAGTACAATACATTACACCATATGAAAACCTCTATTGTGCCAAAATGTTTGGAAACCTGAGCTCGGAGGCACGTGAACACCAAAGGATTAGGCAATCTCAAAATCGATATACAATGTTAAAGTTGTCAACAGATGGATGAATACGGTGGGAGCATGGGAATGGTTAAAAAGATAAGTCTTCAGATGACAGCAAAATGTTACCATGTTCCCTGCTGACCTAGCACTAACAGGCAGCGAATTCCAAAGAGTCGGTGCAGCAACCAAGAAAGCTCTAGTTCCAATGTTTGTTTCAACACCACACCGCTGGCAGACCTGTTCGTTACATCCCCAACTCTATTTCAGCTATGCTACAATTACTGTGTGAAGATTATTCTTTCATATGCACCCATCAGCGTCTACAGCCAGGTACTCATTCATACAGCTGAGTGAACTGTCTACAGCCAGGTACTCATTCATACAGCTGAGTGAACTGTCTACAGCCAGGTACTCATTCATACAGCTGAGTGAACTGTCTACAGCCAGGTACTCATTTATACAGCTGAGTGAACTGTCTACAGCCAGGTACTCATTCATACAGCTGAGTGAACTGTCTACAGCCAGGTACTCATTTATACAGCTGAGTGAACTGTCTACAGCCAGGTACTCATTCATACAGCTCAGTGAACTGTCTACAGCCAGGTACTCATTCATACAGCTGAGTGAACTGGGGAAATATGGGGTCAATGAAATTGACCAAGTTTCAAAGCAGCAGCGGGTGGACACGAAGCCCTCTCGACTGACAGTCTGTTGCTTAAACAGCCAGACTAATGCACCCCACAGCGAGGTAGTCCAGCGTAGTTGTCAAGTCAAATCAGAACAAGATGGTCGAAGCTGTCTGGGCTGTCTTGCAGGAGTGAGCAGTGAATGAAAATATTCCGGTTGCAAGATGAAAGTGCTTGATAGGTAACAGTCTAGATTTTTAAAATAATACAGACAGGAAGCCAATGCTGAGATCTCAGAAGTGGTACTGAGCGAGAGAAATGAGGAGACCAAGTAACTACCCTTGCCAAACAACTAACTACCCTTGCCAAACAACTAACTACCCTTGACAAACAATTCTGCACACACTGAAGCTTTGTGATATTCTTAAGAACAAGAGGAATGATGTGAAAAGTGGGAATTGCAATTGTCAAGTCTACTGTTAGCAAGAGTGGTTGTGATAGTTTTTGTAACAGAAAGAGAAAAATATATCAATGAATACAATGAAGACGTAATAAAAACAGTAATGACACACTTGATAAATATGTTGTCTAAACTAGGATCATATAGCAGGTGCCTTGATGGCATACAACTAGGATCATATAGCAGGTGCCTTGATGACATACAACTAGGATCATATAGCAGGTGCCTTGATGACATACAACTAGGATCATATAACCAAATTGCTCAATAAGTTGCTGCAGGAAAGGAAGACACACGTTAGAGCAGAAGACAAGCGACAATGTAAATGAAGCAGTTCCCACAACAGACACTGGCACACACATGTATTACAATACACTGGCACACACATGTATTACAATACACTGAGATTGACACGTTTATATTACTCTCACACAGCACAACAAAGCATGAGAGAGAGAGACATGTAAGGGAGAGAGACATGTAAGAGAGAGAGACATGTAAGGGAGAGAGACATGTAAGGGAGAGACTTGGGAGTCACTGGACAACAGGTCATGCACACAGATGTGGAGAGCTGGAGAGATACCTTTGAGTTGTTTTAGCTTCGTCCACAATGTGGTGGCTAGAGGTGACAATCGTGACAGAGAACAGATGCGGTGAGTGACAAAGACATAGGTCAGAAATACAGGACACTGAATTGTCCTAATAGATCTAGAAATTCACTTATGCACAGAACTATTTAACAAAATATATTAAACAGTTACTTGTGTCTACAGTAAAACTAACAAAACCTGCCTACATGTGACATGTGACATGACATGTGATATGACATGTGATATGACAGTACACAACAATTCATAGACAACCATGTACCTGCAATTACATCTACAAATTAAGTCAGTTTGCTGTTTCAGTTCAGATGAAAATGCTAACGTAGTCTACCACCATATTAATGCTATATGAATCCTACATGTCAGTCTGGTAGGCTACATACTGAGAACAATGCTTCTTGGTTGAACATATCTCTTATAATTAACAAACCTAAGAACATCAGATATGTCTAGACATCAGACGTGTCTAGACATCAGACGTGTCTAGACATCAGACATGTCTAGACATCAGACGTGTCTAGACATCAGCATTCAGACAACACAACACTCGCGTGCATCCCTAAACACCTCCTAGTGTTGAGAAGTAGTCAACCAATAGCCATGCACTACACATTGAGTACACTTTCATGCAAGGTGACTAGACACCATCTCCCCAAAACCACAGATCTAACTCTAACCCTAGAAGTCAAGGCAACAATTGTGAATTATAACTACAATAATACATTGTTGACAGTCAACATAATCTACAAGCATTTAAGTAAACTACAAACTAATGTACAAACATATGTGATTCACAAAGGAAAACCAAAACTTTCTAGTGGAAGATTAACTAATAAAACCAATGGCTAAACACAGAGACAACATCAAAGGCTTCACCAAACATACACTACAGGCAGCTACAGACTCAACAATCAGCTCACCAAAGACAAACTCTGAAAAGAGAGAATGGACGAATGACAATAGAGCAATTGTTTGCAGACTTAGTACATCATCTGAGCATTGTCGTTGTGTCAACTCATTTACACGAAACATGTACTTTATCTGACACAGAATGTTTATTCGCTGCCTGTGACGGTTCAGTAAGTCAAGGGTTTCCCAACTGGGGCACCACCTGTAGTTCTAGGGGGTCCTCGGTAAACATGCACAACTATTTTAGAAAGTGTTAAACAAAGCTGGGGGGGGGGGCTTAGGCAGAAAGCGGAAATTTGGGGTGCCTTGACCTAAGTAACCAACCACCAGGTATTTTTAGGCAACAATATAATTGTACTACTTTATTTTATGGAATGGATAAAATACGTCGAACATATAATGACTGGGGAAATACTGGCAGTTAGGAGGGTGGGGGTCAACTTGGACCACTGTACATGGACATGAGAGGGTAGAAATGATGGGAAAGAGGGAGACAAAAGAGCAGCAAGAATTCCCATGACACTCCCGCATGGCTGATCCAAGTGGGAAGATGTAGGGTGATATGGGAAGAGGGGACACCAAGAGGATAGACAGTGACACCCTGGGGAAGGAAGGATGAGTTTCTTGTGTATCAAACAGGTTTGTTGTATTTCACGGCGTGGACCAAACAGGTTACATCAAACGAGCTTAAATTGAGTGCAGGGAGGAAGGACTGTCTTACCATCCTCACTAGTGGCTTCTCCCATATCGTCCTCCTCCTCATCCTCTGACAGGTTGTCCAAGCCATCCTCATCCCTGTCCCTGCAACATGGAGAATGTCACATGACCACTTACACTACATCCTCATTGATACACTTCTCATATGCAATCCTCCTGACCACTTTTTAAGCTTTCACTTTCGGTCCGGTCCCTAACTTGAAATCTACGGTCCCATTGACGCTAACCAGAATATGAAAAAATTACAAAAATTAAAAATCTACAGTCCCGTCCCCAAAATCGGGACCATAGACTACCATAAAACAATCGCTGCCCCAATTACTTACACTTCATCCTCGATGATGCACTTCTCATATGCGATGCTGCCATCATGGGGGAAGATCCCGTCTTGGTGCAGAATGACGTTCTTGATGACTTCGTTGACAAAGCTGTGATATTGTACCTGGTCACGGTCGGGCGGAACGGGCATGAGCGTCGGCCCGAAGCAGATGGCCAGATTGTATGGGTCCATCATGTTCTCATCGCTGTACTCCGACAAACTGTAGCACACAGAATGATAATGACGACATCTTCTACAGCACAGGTATTGGCCTAGACTAGGTATTCGTGACGCTTTTCTTCATTATCAGAGCAAGTGTTTTTGGCAGTAATAATAATAATAATAAAAGTGCTTATATATCGCCAGATCAATCGAGATTGGCTCAGGCGCTTTACATACATAGTAGTATTTTACAGGCCATAAAACTGCTAATAGAATAATTAACAAAATAACCATGTCAAAATATTCTGTAACACTACTTTAAATATAGTTTGTAATATAAGTAAACAGAAGAAAATTATCATGAAACTGTCAACAAATTAAATATACTAAAATATTCTACTTTAAATATAATCATTTATACAAGTAAGACTCAGAATATAACCATAAAAACGCTTAATACAATTATATAAAAAAACTGTTCTTAAGAACTATACTTTAAATAAGTTCAGTAATACAAGTGAAACTAAAAGAATGTAAGTGATTCCGTGCCCATCCTACACACAACTAGAGTTTGTGAGTCCACGACAGATTACACATTAGTGCCCTGCGCGGGCCTATAATTTGAGCCCAAGCCCGGCCCGCAATTAGCAGTTAGAGTCCAGGCCCGCAGCACTTTTTTCAAGCCTGGCCCAATAATACACATACACCTTTTACTGCTCATGGGAGTAACCGTTTACTGGGGCTAAACCGTTGTACCGTAGACATGCAGCACAACCAAGTAAACCAGAATGGATAAAGAATTGTCATTCATTCCAAATGCAAACAGTCATCACTCGTCACGTCTGCCTGCACGTATGCACTGGGTCTGCTACTTACTGGTGTAGGAAGGCAAACAGGTACGCCATCACGATGATAAAACACTGTGGCAGTGTCATTATGAGTTCCTTTAATCGACTCACTAATGCTTCCGGCTCCTGGATCTCTAGAAAAACACATAAGGTCTTTTTAGCGCAAAATATTGCTTCATGAAATTTTTTTTCATGAAAACATGCAAATGATACATTTTGTCCCAGCGTATAGATCAACGAAATCCAGCACGGTTCCTGCATCAAATCTGTAATTCTCTCCGTGAATCATGATGTGGCCAGAATTATGTAAAAAACACCTGTAAAAGTTCAGCTATTATACATGCTACACTGATATGCATGTTGCTGTTTCTGTTTAATACAATAGGCAGTTCTTTTGGCAAAGAAATTCAGTTATAATCTGAAGGCCAATTTGTGCCCTGATTTGTCAAGCGATACCGTGTAGCACGATAATGCGCAAATAAATTGTGTGTGCATTTACACGAGCAACATGTCTAGACACCGTACTCAGGGGCACATGGGGATGGTTTGTACAAAAAAAAAATTATTTATAAAGACCGTGGTGGTGGAGAAATATTGAAGTAACCTATGTGGACATTTGATATAGATTACCTAACTCAGAACAATAGGAGCTCATAGTTACGTAAAATTGTTAGCAATGTTACGGATGTTTTATACGACTGTTCAAACATTCACATAAGTTCCCTCGTATGGTACGGATGTTTCGCGAAACCGGCAGTTGTACATGATTTTTGGGGCATGAACTGTCATCGCCGTGGCTTTGTCCTACCGTAACTTGACTGGGTAGTGCAAGAAGCTGCTTTTTCTCTCATGCAACGCCGGGCAACTCGGTTAGTAAATAATTAAATTAAATAAATACTGCTGTGGAGAGGATAGTGGCTAACTTACGACTGCAGGCGATGAAGTTGTCAAACATGGACAGAGGAAAGAGAGGGTCCCTCAGCTCTCGGAAGTACAGTTTGAGAACTCCCGCCACAGAGTTTATGTCTCTCCCATCCAGCACTTCTAGGAGTGGGTCTTCACCTGAAAACACATGGAAACATATCAATACATGTCCATTGCTGTTCTGATTGACCAATCTCATCTTGTTTTACTTAATCACATGTACCATTAAAAGAACTTCAAAATGACTTATAACGCATCATTGTGCAATAGTTATGTCAATCACAACCGCATTGAATCTGATAATTGTATTACCGAGATAATCATCATTTAAACTTTTCAATGAATGCTGTTGCATACTCGGGCACACTGGTAAAAAACTGTTAACTTTCGACCAGATAATCATCGTTTATGCTGCCACTTTGACTACCACCATTTTCCTCACTACTGCCTTGGACAATGTTAAAATAATTGTTAAAACAGCCGCCGAACTCAAAAACTGCTATTTTGAATTCTAAATTCTCCTTAGCAACAAACTATTTTGCAAAAACACAGATGGAAGGAACCTCCAGATCGACTTCAAAATATACCATCAGAAAGAGAGTTATTAATTGGACAAAGTAGCGCAATGAAAAATGTTAATTTTCAGCCAATCGGCAATATCGTAACTTCAAGCGCATGTGGCACAAATTTTTAAATGCGACATTTGGTAAATTTGGACAATGAGAGGACACACATATATACATATCTGGTTAGAGTCCACCTGGGCCGTTTCAAAACTTTGGCAATTTCATTCACCCCATTATGCCTGTGTCTTTCGGAA
The DNA here is from genome assembly GCA_963662155.1 of Lamellibrachia columna. Taxonomy (NCBI): domain Eukaryota; kingdom Metazoa; phylum Annelida; class Polychaeta; order Sabellida; family Siboglinidae; genus Lamellibrachia; species Lamellibrachia columna. Next base: position 20,746,477 of record OY759275.1, read on the forward strand.
GAGACACTAAAAGCCGCTGGTCCCTTCTTTTTGCAATAGTAAATTGATTAAGTTTCTACATCGTGACATTATTAACAAATAACTGTCAACTTAATAAAGATTTGTACCTCGTTCAAACTGGTTCTTGAATTCGTTAATTTCGTGCTGCGAGCCCGACACTCGGAACACACCCTGGTGGTGCATCCCTGAAACACAGATGATAATGTATCAGGACAACGAGGTATTAACTAACAAGAACAACACAGACTACCTACATGAGCTTCTGGACACATTCAAAGCCATCACCATTCAATGTTTCACTTTCTCTTTGAGACACACTAAAATCTCATGTCTATGGAAGTGATGAAATGCCCAATCCTGCTAGCACAATGCCAGCAATGACCTATTACTTTCGGTATTAGACAGATCGTGTTAGATTCCAATATTGTGCTGAAAAAGTTAGAGTAGAAAATATGGAGCAAATAGTTTCTGATAATGTGAAGTTGGAATTTCATGATCCACAGTCTGTGGAAGATTACTAATGGTGTATTTTCACTTATCCAAGTTGTTAGAAATGAGTCCCATTAGAAACATTGGCAGTGTCAGTTAAACAAAATGATGAAGTGAGAGAGAAACTGACAGACATACCATATAAGTTGATGGATCTGATACAACTTCTGACGACGAGAGGAATGTCTTGCTCTGTAGCCTGCAGCAAATGGGTAGAGAATGTAACGTTTATTAAACGCATGCATGCAAACACACAAACATACATACATCAATACATATATGTGTGTAGATACAGCGAACTAATTCAAAAACTTACAGTAATAACAAAAAGTCATAATTGTTACATCAGTTTTTTAACACTACTAAATAATATGGGTAATTATAGTGCCGACTTATAACTGGATTCCCCTTCCACAGACTATCTGGCAAGAGTTCAAGACAATGCCACGGTAGCTGGCTTCATATTGTCACCTCAAATTACTGGCCAATTGCCCCCTGCCACAATTTACCTATATATATTATCTATTACTACTGTCTTACTTCCACATATTCTTCTATGCATCCACCAAACAATTTGGGTTGGCCAACCAGTGGTGCTCTTCCAATCTTCCGCTTCACTGGCTTTGGTGGCAATGCTGGAGGCCTGAAAAGAAGTCAACTGTTTTGTGATACGTTCATAATTCTGTACAATTCTGTACATTCATTATACTGCTTATAATGGCAGGCATATTGTTTCCTCGCTTCTCATATTAGTGGCTGTAGGTGTTTTCCGTCTTCAAGCATCCTTGAGAGTTACCGTCATGGATGCAGGTATTACAAATAAGGGTATGACACGACAATGTTGCACACAGTGTATATTTCTTAAACGGATTTTAAACAATTCCCAATGTAGATTGTAGTTCAAACAAACTTGGTGCACAAAGCAAGGCAGATTTCCAGCAAAACGTAGCAGATTTCGTTTGATATAGGTATATTTCATAGCCTGATAGACGGTGTCACTCACTCAGAATATGAATATCATAGAAAAATTAACCAATGAAAATTTTATATGGATTTATATAGATTTATACAATATTAAAAAAAAACATGGATTTCAACCAAATAAAAATGGCATGCCTGTATGTGCAGTAGCAAGAATAACTGCACGTAAATGATTTGATGAGATAAATAATAACAAGCTAGGCTGGAGTAGTCCCCTTCACCGAGGGCCTTCTGGATAGAGTTGATGACGTAAATAACAGCTAACCGTAAGCCAGCTAGGGTGGAATAGTCTCCTTCACCGAGGGCCTTCTGGATAGAGTTGATGAGGTAAATAACAACTAACCGTAAGCCAGCTAGGGTGTAATAGTCTCCTTCACCGAGGGCCTTCTGGATAGAGTTGATGAGGTAAATAACAACTAACCGTAAGCCAGCTAGGGTGGAATAGTCTCCTTCACCGAGGGCCTTCTGGATAGAGTTGATGAGGTAAATAACAACTAACCGTAAGCCAGCTAGGGTGTAATAGTCTCCTTCACCGAGGGCCTTCTGGATAGAGTTGATGAGGTAAATAACAACTAACCGTAAGCCAGCTAGGGTGGAATAGTCTCCTTCACCGAGGGCCTTCTGGATAGAGTTGATGAGGTAAATAACAACTAACCGTAAGCCAGCTAGGGTGTAATAGTCTCCTTCACCGAGGGCCTTCTGGATAGAGTTGATGAGGTAAATAACAACTAACCGTAAGCCAGCTAGGGTGTAATAGTCTCCTTCACCGAGGGCCTTCTGGATAGAGTTGATGAGGTAAATAACAACTAACCGTAAGCCAGCTAGGGTGGAATAGTCTCCTTCACCGAGGGCCTTCTGGATAGAGTTGATGAGGTAAATAACAACTAACCGTAAGCCAGCTAGGGTGTAATAGTCTCCTTCACTGAGGGCCTTCTGGATAGAGTTGATGAGGTAAATAACAACTAACCGTAAGCCAGCTAGGGTGTAATAGTCTCCTTCACCGAGGGCCTTCTGGATAGAGTTGATGAGGTAAATAACAACTAACCGTAAGCCAGCTAGGCTGGAGTAGTCTCCTTCACCGAGGGCCTTCTGGATAGAGTTGACCTTTGCCTGGAGTCTTGCTATCAGGTTGTTACTGAGAACGTACTCGCCAAACTTCTGCAAACACAAAATCAGCAACATAGCGCATTGCAATTAATGGGAATATGCCAGAACTTTTACTGGTTATCTGAACTAACTGTTTTACGGAACATAACAATAGTGAATATATTAGTATTTATAACACCTAGTTTGGTTCAAAATAATATCCATACAAAATGTATTACCATGGTGATTTTTCATCTCTTAATATTTTCGAAAATACATGATTTGGCGATGAAATAAAATGCCAGTTTTACAGCATATAATATTATAGAGATAATTTTATGGCAGTTTTTGCAGACCAATAAAACATCACCTTTAGAATTAAAATATAATGATTTTCATCTGATAGTTTAGTCGTCTACTAAATTCCAATATCATACAATTTCTGATGGTAAATAATACAATAATGATAAAAAAAATGGAGTATAAAACTGTTAAGTTAGATGTAGGTTAAGATTGAAAAACAAACCTTTTTCTTAAAATGGTAAATACAAATTAAAAAAACAACAAACAAAATGCTAACAATAATTGCATGAAAACACTTACCGTGAGATAGTAGTCCTCTGTCTCAAATCTGTCTGAGCGCTTCTTGGCTTTCTCAAGTGATGATTTTTGCTGATGACGCTCCTCAGTAAACAAGATTGACACATCGTAGTCTTTCACGTTAATCATCTCCATGAGGGAATGATCTACTGTCTCTAATGTCTTCCACATCTATCAAACATACACATCATGTTGTTGGACTTGCTATAGAAACTCAAACAAACAGCCAATCACTTATTGTGTTAATGCCCTGCTACAGAACCTCAGACGAACAGCCAACCACACGTTGTGTTGCTGGTACTGCTACAGAACCTCATATAAACAGCCAATCACACATTATGTTGCTGGTACTGCTACAGAACCTCAGATAAACAGCCAATCACACATTATGTTGCTGGTACTGCTACAGAACCTCAGATAAACAGCCAATCACACATTATGTTGCTGGTACTGCTACAGAACCTCAGATAAACAGCCAATCACACATTATGTTGCTGGTACTGCTACAGAACCTCAGATAAACAGTCAATCACACATTATGTTGCTGGCACAGCTACAGAATCTCAGACAAACAGCCAATCACCCTTTGTGTTGCTTATCCTGCTACAGAACCTCGGACAAACAGCCAATCACACAACACAAACCTCGTCGTTCTCGACCTTTAGTGAGTTGAGTCGGTTATTGAGTTGATTGAGACGGTCGATGAGTTCCTCTTGCACTGGCTTCTGAGCACTGATCTGACACACCTACAACACGTTATCCCGTCTCTCCTAAACATACGTTCATGTGTGCATGTCCAAATGCACCATCATGTAACTATTGCTTTATACAGAGGTATAATTAGCTCTTTATCTTCATGTGCTATATTTCTCCTAATCCAACCAAGATATCAAATACCCTTCAAAGCTGCAATACCACATTGCTCATATCAGCACATATTGTTACTCCTAAGTCCTTTTCTTTTAAGGTAGTACCTAGAACAGTATCTCCTATTTTATGGTTTACATCCAAGTTCCCGTGTCCTGTTGTATCATGAGATCATAACACTATCATATCATGAGATCATCACATTGCCACATCATGGGATCATAACAATTAACACTGTCATATCATGAGATCATTACACTGTCATATCGTGAGATCATAACATTATCATATCATGAGATCATCACATTGCCATATCATGGGATCATAACAATTAACACTGTCATATCATGAGATCATTACACTGTTATATCATGAGATCATAAGAATTTATAACACTGTTATATCATGAGATCACAAGTATTCATAACAATGTTCTATCATGAGATCATAACACTGTCATACCATGAGATCATCCACAGGTCTCCTTACCTCATCTTCCTTGTGTGGTTGGAACTCAAACCTGCGAGGCAAGGAGAATGGTTGATGGTAGAGCTCCAGGAATCGGTGTTTGTCTGAGCGTTGTTCCAGGTCACCAATACACTTGTTCATGAGGCTGACACAGGCCTGACGAGACTGGATCAGATTGTCCTCTGCCGATACATGCATCAACATGGCACGACCCAGCGTGTTGTGATAGCCCAGGTCCATGCACTAAAACATGGATATCATAAGTCCACATGTTAAAAAGCACAGGTTGACAAAAAGTTGACATTATAGCTCCATACACAAATGGATATATGAACACTAACACACATAAAACACACACAACACACACATAACACACACATACACAAACACACAACATATGCACAACACACACACGCACGCGCACGCACGCGCACGCACGCACGCACACACACACACACACACAGAGAAAGCTCCTTCAGAGAGAAGAGTGATCTAGTCCTAGTTCTGGTTGTCTTCAGCACTCGACAACGTTCTATTAACTGACTAGTCTGCATGTTGTGGTTACTACAATCCCATAGTGTTACAAGGTCTAATTCAACTAGTCAGCGTTTCAGAACATTAAGTCAACCTTTTTATAATGGCACAGAGGGTGGTCACTCCCAGTCCTCAATAGTTCATTTATGTCCCCAATTAACGAGAGACGGGACCAACATTAATGTGATCATCCGAGTCACAAGGGATACACAGTCCCCAATGTTGAGCGCCAGGTTTTTACGCCAAACATACCCATGCCTGGTCCAGGTCTTGAACCCAGACAAACTCTGGCATACAAGGCGGATGTGCTAACCACTACACTACATAGCCTCTCTATGAACTCACATCAATGAGGTCAGGCAGGTCATCAGCAAAGTACTTGTGTACCGCAGCGTTGGCCGCCTCAAGAGAGAGCAGATACTCATTGCGAGCCTTCAGAGCCTTCAGTTTGTTCTCTGTGTACTTCACTTGTTTCTGTAACAGACAATGACACTCATTCACACAACATTCAAGCTTCATGCTTGTTTTACATGAGATGCAGTTTAACCTCGCTTTATGGTTACCTCCATAATAAAGGCACCTCGCCATTATGATCACCCGGGGACAGTTGCAAATTATTTCCACAACAGGTAAATATTAGTCCCACTAATACGGTCACCTCGTTAATCAGGTCACTTTGAGGGTGTCCTTAATAGTGAGATTCCACTGTATATGAATTTAGATTTTATAATTTGTTTATGCAAGATTTGTCTTAATGTATATGAATTTATACTTCAAAATTTACTATGATAGATTTGGTTGATTGTTAAAATTCCATCTTCTATATATGTAGCACATCACAAATTGGGTTTAATAAAAAAGGACATAGTTTTGTTAAAATAATCAAAAGAATGTACCTTGATTGTTAGACTGAGTAACTTTGGAAAGTATGGATAGCTGTATGTCATAGTATATGTCATAGTATTTGTCATATTATACTTTAGCATTTTTTTCACCAAATTTTTACCGGACCTGGTCAAAGTGGATGCTAGATCAGTTTGATTTGTTTGCGAAATGATTCTGCAATTAGATGAATGAAAATATTGAATTGAGAAACGAAGGAATTAACTGTGACTATGTTATGTGGTTTCTTTTTATGGTAAACTAAACGACTGGCGATTCTGATTAAATTACCTTCTCTGTCTGTTTCTCGATGGTGCGGTACTTGCGGGAGAGAGAACCCTTCCCGCCCTGTTGTTCCAACTTCATCTTCTGCTGTTCCATGTTCCTCAGTTTTGCCTCGGCCTGTTTGCTCTCGCTGTGGTAAATGTGGTATGTCTTCAGGGCCTGCAATCACGGCATTGGGAAATGTAACATCATCACTAGGGGTCAGACCACAGTTGAACTTCCTGTTTATAGTTTCACATGACTCTAGGGTGTATTAAATTGTGATATGTGAAATTGAACAATTCATATGATGTGACATAAGTGCAACTGAGGCAAATTCACAGGTTTGTTTGTAGAAGTTATTGGCTGTGAAATAGTGCATTTTTTAGAACTTAACAGGTGGAGGGATTTATTGGAATATTTCTCCTATGGGCCATGTGGGCACATGAATGCATGGATATTTTTGTAAACATTAACAGGCATCACACATCACATGGGGAGTTTTAAAAGAGCTGGAGTTGTGTGATTATGACACAACTTGGTCAACATGTCAATGAGATGATGGCAGTTGCTGTGAAAAAAATTCTGATTTTTTGATGATCAAGTTTTCTTATAATCAGACAAAACATTAACCAATGCAATTTTCACTGTGGTCTTACCTCACTAGGTAAACTAACAATATGTGTCCCTGCTGCCAGAATTGATAAAATATTACATTTAAAAATTCGTGCCACAGGCTCTTGAAGTTAGGATATCGCCAATTGGCTGAAAGTTTCCATTTTTCATATATTATTGTGCTACCTTGTCAAATCAATGTCAGTCTCTCTGGTTGTTGTGTTGCTATGGCATTCATCTGTATTTTCACAATAGTTTATTGTTAAGGAGAATTCGGAATTCAAAAAGTTTTTGGAGTTCGGCAAAGGTTTTAACGATTATTTCAACACTGACCATACAGACAGTAGTGAGGCTGAAAGAGAAAGTGAAAGTGGCAGCAAAGAGTATGATTATCTGGTCACAAACTGCAAGGTTTTGACCGGTGTGCCCGAGGATATGCCAGCATTCACTGAAAAGTTTAGATGATGAAATTTTTCCATATATTAAAAACAATCACACCATGTAAGCCATAGTAAACAAACTATACTACTATCATCTTTATAAGATAACTCTTTATAATTAATAAATAAGCCTTTGTAATTGTGTATGGAGAAATACTTACACTTTGTAACTCACTGAGAACTTTCACTATTTCACTATGACTTTTCACCGCAATGTCATGACACTGAAAACAAGAGAAACATTTGTGACCATCAAGAAAAAACTAAACTTACAAGCATTTGCTCCAACATCATGTCATACTCTACTGAGAAACAGCTCAACATCCACAGTTCTTATAGTACTAATACCAGTTCACATTCTGATCTAAAAAGAAGAACTGATATGGAATGATCCATAAGATTTGTATAAGAAAAGAAAATTAGAAGAAAATTTTAATTATCTGTAAGTCAGCCTATTAAGATTAATGTCAACAAACAAATGAAGAGAAATACATAATCAATACATTACAACAACTTATCATCACTTACAAAAGAGAAATACAAACTAACATAATCAATACATTACAACAACTTATCATCACTTACAAAAGAGAAATACAAACTAACATAATCAATACATTACAACAACTTATCATCACTTACAAAAGAGAAATACAAACTAACATAATCAATACATTACAACAATTTATCATCACTTACAAAAGAGAAATACAAACTAACATAATCAATACATTACAACAACTTATCATCACTTACAAAAGAGAAATACAAACTAACATAATCAATACATTACAACAACTTATCATCACTTACAAAAGAGAAATACAAACTAACATAATCAATACATTACAACAACTTATCATCATTTACAAAAGAGAAATACAAACTAACATAATCAATACATTACAACAACTTATCATCACTTACAAAAGAGAAATACAAACTAGCATAATCAATACATTACAACAACTTATCATCACTTACAAAAGAGAAATACAAACTAACAACATTATTTAGCATGCAACTTTGGGTAAACACAACATTTACTTACTTATAAATAATAAAAAAATTATTTTTATACCTAAACTAACTGTGTGATACGGACATTCCACCAGAACATGAAACTGATGCTATTTGAACCTTGAAAGACTAAGTTAGCCTAGCCTTACATCATGTCCACTAATATTTGTGGGGTTTCCCATATGCAATACAGAATTTTGGGAGTTATCTGGCCATATCCCGATTTTACATGGATTTGATTCAAATGGAAAAATCTAGATGAAATACATATTTTGTTCATCAAATCAAACGACAGATTTATAGGGGATGAAGCACAAATGACAAACTTATAGGGGATGAAGCACAAATGACAAACTTGTAGACGATGAAGCACAAATGACAAACTTACAGGGGATGACACACAAATGACAAACTTATAGGGTATGAAGCACAAATAAAAAACTTATAGGGGATGAAGCACAAATGACAAACTTATAGTGGATGAAGCACAAATGACAAACTTATAGGGTATAAAGCACAAATGACAAACTTATAGGGTATGAAGCACAAATAACAAACTTATAGGGTATGAAGCACAAATGACAAACTTATAGGGGATGAAGCACAAATGCTTTTGATGCTATGCTGATTTTGAGCAAAACCTGGTGGATTTTGTTTGATGTAGTTTGTAGACTGATAGATGGCGACACTCGATTCCGGTGACATCTAGTAGATTTTGTTTGTTGTAGGTATATTTCATAGCCTCACAGACGATGACATTCAATCAGAATAGGAATGCAATAGGTAGATTTTGTTCGATGTAGGTATATTTCATAGCCTCACAGATGATGACACTCGATCGGAATAGGAATGCAATAGGTGGATTTTGTTTGATGTAGGTACATTTCATAGCTTCACAGACGATGACACTCAATCGGAATAGGAATGCAATAGGTAGATTTTGTTCGATGTAGGTATATTTCATAGCCTCACAGATGATGACACTTGATCGGAATTAGAATGCAATAGGTAGATTAACTAATGACAGATGTTATATGGATTTTATACAGCTTTTTACAGAAATTCAAGTAAAAAATATAGATTTAAAACAAAACATATGCAAGGTCTGCATCTGCATGTGACAAATGATCAACCTTTCTGTAGATACGATGCATGTCCTCAACGAGGCTGCTGAAGCGAGAGGTCATCTGTGTGCTGTAGAGATCACTGAGGATGGCGTGGTCCTTACTCTGTCTCATGGTGCTCTCCAGTAGAGACTGCCAGCACTTGTAGGTCGAGTAGCCTGGCCACGACTCACGTCTAAAACATTCACACACAACATACATAATTATAACATTAATCCATATATGTGCATAAAATCTTAAGCTAAAAAACTTTAAATAATGTTTTTTTCAATAGCAAAACTAAATGCAAGGCAGGTATAGTGGAATCGATAGGCAAGAGAGATATTGTACTCTATGTGATTGTAATGATATTGGGGGTGAGTTACATTATTTGTTTAAATGTACTTTTTTTCAAGAAGCTAGACTTAAGTTTATTTCTAGATATTATTTTGTGAGGCCAAACACTTTAAAAATGGATCAGTTGTTTAATTTGACAAGCCATGCAAAGCCAATTAAATTATGTAAATTCGTACAGGAGATTTTAAATAGTTTTACGTTGTAAGTTGATCTTCCTTTGATACTTTTGTATTTTGGTAAAACTATTTACCAATGTAATTTATAAGTATTATTGAAGCTTGGATTACATACACTTATAGCCGTCTCACATTGTAACAGTATGCAACATTGTGATTCTCGTATAACCTAATAAGGTTTTTGCGAATAAAGTTGAATTGAATTGAATATACTTACCAAAGACATTTTGTATCAATACTTTTCTCCTCTGTATCACATAAGACCCTTTGTATTAATTAAATCTAATTTTGATATGAATCTAATTAATTATTTTCTTATCTGAATCTTTGAGCAACTGAATGCTTCATAAAGTTTTGTGTTTCAAACATGAGTGTAACTGTATGTCAAAAAATAATTTTTTTATTCTAAATCATGTGTCTAACAGCCTAGGAACGAGATATGTTTGGTTTCTCAACTGACCACTAGAGACCTACCTCTGTTTCTCGGCCTTGTGCCGAGTCATAATCTGTTTGACAAGGCGGTCAAGCTTCTGTGAATAGTCAAATTCGAGAGATGCACGATGTCTGTAGAACTCCTGCAGTTCCTGCAGCATTGCATCGTGGGTCTCGACGCGCCCATCCAGCCATCGCAGCTGCTCATTTAGTTGCTGGTGAATATCTGTGAAAGAAAAATGTATACAACATGACGACCCACATCAAGCGTAAACCGAAACACACAACTTTCACTTTAGAATTAAACATCAAAAGTAAACAGATATGCACATTATCCAACTCAGAATTAAACATCCACGGTAAACAGAAATGCACATCATCCACCATGGAATTAAACATCCAAGGAAAACAGAAATGCACATCATCCACCTCAGAATGAAACATCAAAGATAAACAGAAATGCACATCACACATCTCAGAATTAAACATCAAAAGTAAACAGAAATGCACATCATCCACCTCAGAATTAAACATCCAAGATAAGCAGAAATGCACATCACCCACCTCAGAATTAAACATCAAAAGTAAACAGAAATGCACATCATCCACTTCACAATTAAACATCTGCATGTCCTGACAAAAAAATTTAACATAGTAAATTAAAAATAGTTTTCCTACATTTTGAAGATCTTTTCAGATGCTCTCTCTCTACACTAACAAGTCGGCTAACATGGCAGAGTGACATGTTAAAAGATACATCTACTGCTTATTGATCCGAAGAAACAAAACTAACTCCATCCAAGTCAGTCTACAAATAAGTGTGGCAGTAACATCTTACTGATGCACTCCCTCTCTTCCTTATGGGAAGCAAGGGGAAGCCAGCAGAAAGAGGATGTGCACTTTATCAGTGCACTTCAGTAGAGCAGGTTTCACATCTAAGGTTACACAACGAGTTACACTCAGTGTAATTATCCATTCTAAGAATAACAATTCTTGTTGTTACCGGACATTCATGTTAAAAGCAGTTCGGACTGGTGCTGATGAAGGAACCAAGAAAAATGTGTGACTCTGAAAGGTAGCTTCCATACTTCCATTAATTCTTGAATTCATGTTATTGTTTGACAAAACTCTGTACATCATTCTACAAGAGGTGTTAACTGCGTGACATCAATCAGTCAAATAGAAATGCTAGTGAAGAAATTATAATGCACCAAAGTTGAGCGATTAAAAAAGTAAATGACAAGCTGAAGCCAAACCAGTAAATGACATATTTGAAAAAAGTGTACAATGTGAGACACAGTTCAGGTGAATCAACATACTGCACGGTCAAGAATGTGAGACACAGTTCAGGTTAATCAACATACTGCACGGTCAAGAATGTGAGACACAGTTCAGGTGAATCAACATACTGCACGGTCAAGAATGTGAGACACAGTTCAGGTGAATCAACATACTGCACGGTCAAGAATGCACGCTGCATTACAGTACAATACACTTGTTTGTTTGAAAAAGTAGTCAGTTGTCTTCAATAGTCATTGTAATAGTATGTGAATATGTACAGACAGCAGACACAATGGAATTTTTGAGAAGTTATTAAGATGCTCTAGCAGTGCCTCAACTTTGTCATCACTGGAGTGAACACACAGAGTACTGGAGTGAACACACAGAGTACTGGAGTGAACACACAGAGTACTGGAGTGAACACACAGAGTACTGGAGTGAACACACAGAATACTGGAATGAACACACAGAGTTATGGAGTGAACACAGAGTACTGGGGGTGAACACACACAGAGTACTGGGGGTGAACACACACAGAGTACTGGAGTGAACACACACAGAGTACTGGAGTGAACACACACAGAGTACTGGAGTGAACACACAGAGTACTGGAGTGAACACACAGAGTACTGGAGTGAACACAGAGTGATGGGATGAACACACAGAGTACTGGGGTGAACACACACAGATTACTGAAGTGAACACACATAGTACTGGAGTGAACACACAGAATACTGGAATGAACACACATAGTACTGGAGTGAACACACAGAGTACTGGAGTGAACACACAGAGTACTGGGGTGAACACACACATAGTACTGGAGTGAACACACAGAGTACTGGAGTGAACACACAGAGTACTGGAGTGAACACACAGAGTACTGGAGTGAATACACAGAGTACTGGAGTGAACACACAGAGTACTGGAGTGAACACACAGAGTACTGGAGTGAACACACAGAGTACTAGAATGAACACACAGAGTACTGGAGTGAAAACAAACAGCACTGTGGTGAACACACCACACTGAGGTGAACACATACAGTGCTGGGGTGAACACACACAAAGCTGGGGTGAGCACACAGACTTGTGGTGAACACTCAGCACTGGGGTTAACACAGCCTTGGGTGATCACACAGTAGTGAAGCAGTTTAGTTGTGTAGTCTTTGGTAAACACACGTTGTACAATGATGTTCTTATCTTGCTCGGTGTTATCCATGTGTGACTCTGACAAATACCACTCTACAGACATTCTGCAGTCAAACATTCTCTGGAAGGTGTGGACAGAAAATAGGTAATTTGTAGGCTTCATCGGTCAAATGTTGCTGCCATTACAGACCAGTGTCTGTTGGTTTACTGGTTGTATATAAATGAGATATAACTAAATGTCTATTGAGCTGGCGGTATTGCATACCAACTAAATATTCATGTGGCCAAGGGTAAATAGACAGTTGATTCTCCTCACCGAATAAATTGATAACACTGTCATGGAATCCTGTAGTGTAGGAGGAAATAGTTGTACATGATTCACACGGCTCCCATGATGAGACACAACCAGCCTGTAGGTGACTGGTGAAACATGCTGGGTAAAAATGTAAACAACCGCTGACACCTAGGAAACTCCTGACATAGAGGAGCTCTTGACACCTAGGAGCTATTGACACCTTGGAGCTCCTGACATAAAGGAGCTCTTGACACCTAGGAGTTCTTGGCATCTAGGAGCTATTGACACCTTGGAGCTCCTGACATAAAGGAGCTATTGACACCTTGGAGCTCCTGACATAAAGGAGCTCTTAACACCTAGGAGTTCTTGGCATCTAGGAGCTATTGACACCTTGGAGCTCCTGACATAAAGGAGTACTTGACATCTAGGAGCTCCTGACACCTGGGATCTCCTTACATCTAACTAGGAGCTCCTGATAGGTGGGAGTTCATGACATCTAGGAGCTATGGACATATGGGAGCTTTTGACACCTCAGTAAAAAAGCATTCCTGTCTTAATTACCCGGTAGCCCATAATATAATCCTGAGTGCACACACACATATACACAAACACACATACCTGTAAGCTGTGGTCTAGAGGTAAGTGGAAACTGCACAATGACCACTGTGTCCACTCGATGACACATACTCAAGAATCTAGATGTGGGGTGACCAGTATGACTGACCACTGGTGACAGAGTCCATGCCAGCTGTTGACACAAATATGTCACTGTAGGTAAACTCACACAAGAGCCCAGCACTTCTTGGTGACAGATGTCAGGCCAGCCTTAGAGCACAGATGGCTGTTGACAACCTGCTGTTACATGTCAGGTGGATTCCGATCTGTCTCACTATACATAGGCAGCACTAGTGCCTTTTATATGAGGCATAATTAAATCCCTATCAACAGTGGAGGAGATAAGGTAACAGACACTATGTATAGCTCACTTGCTTGATGAAATATTGCCTGACTTTACTGTTACTAGAAACGTGAAACTATTTAAAATGTCATAAAACCAGCAGTTATTGCTGATCAGCAGAGACACAGTGTGATGTGTGGTCCCCAGGGTAACATTAATGTTTATACTCAGCCCTTAGATCCCATCCATACAACAATCACCAGTGACACACATAGAGGATCAGAATAAAGGAGACAGGAATCATTCAATCAATATCTTTACTTCAGACAAAACTCAAACAAACTGCATGTACAGATATCCATAAATCTTGATTAAATATGTAGACACAGATATAATAAAAAATAAAGCAATACAAATATTGCGCAACAGAGATTCAATCAAAACCAAGATGTATAATTATAATATACACAACATCTTTATTCAGGGATGCCAAAGTCTAGATTGCTACAGGATGTGATTATCACTGTTCGCAATCGCATTAACCATCTTGTTGTCTGAAGCATCAAGTCTCAATGTGTATTTATATACAAGATTTCTAATCACAGCTTGACTGTTGTGAACATGGTTTTCTACAAGCATGGTGGAAGCACTGCAGTACTTCTAAAGGCAGTCTTAGCAACATTTAGTTATGCTATTCTATAAACATGGTGGAAGCACTGCAGTACTTCTAAAGGCAGTCTTAGCAACATTTAGTTATGCTATTCTATAAACATGGTGGAAGCACTGCAGTACTTCTAAAGGCAGTCTTAGCAACATTTAGCTATGCTATTCTACAAACATGGTGGAAGCACTGCAGTACTTCTAAAGGCAGTCTTAGCAACATTTAGCTATGCTATTCTACAAGCATGGTGGAAGCACTGCAGTACTTCTAAAGGCAGTCTTAGCAACATTTAGTTATGCTATTCTATAAACATGGTGGAAGCACTGCAGTACTTCTAAAGGCAGTCTTAGCAACATTTAGCTATGCTATCCTACAAACATGGTGGAAGCACTGCAGTACTTCTAAAGGCAGTCTTTGCAACATTTAGTTATGCTATTCTACAAACATGGTGGAAGCACTGCAGTACTTCTAAAGGCAGTCTTTGCAACATTTAGTTATGCTATTCTACAAACATGGTGGAAGCACTGCAGTACTTCTAAAGGCAGTCTTAGCAACATTTAGCTATGCTATTCTACAAACATGGTGGAAACACTGCAGTACTTCTAAAGGCAGTCTTTGCAACATTTAGCTATGCTATTCTACAAACATGGTGGAAGCACTGCAGTACTTCTAAAGGCAGTCTTAGCAACATTTAGCTATGCTATCCTACAAACATGGTGGAAGCACTGCAGTACTTCTAAAGGCAGTCTTAGCAACATTTAGCTATGTTATTCTACAAACATGGTGGAAGGACTGCAGTACTTCTAAAGGCAGTCTTTGCAACATTTAGCTATGTTATTCTACAAACATGGTGGAAGCACTGCAGTACTTCTAAAGGCAGTCTTTGCAACATTTAGCTATGTTATTCTACAAACATGGTGGAAGCACTGCAGTACTTCTAAAAGCAGTCTTAGCAACATTTAGCTATGTTATTCTACAAACATGGTGGAAGCACTGCAGTACTTCTAAAGGCAGTCTTAGCAACATTTAGCTATGCTATTCAATCAATAATATTATTATATCCCAGTTTGCAAATGGCAAGCTCATTTTGAGCATGCACAGCAAAACAGCGGACATATAAATTATAACCATGTGGGTTCATTTGCAATCTTACAGATGTTTTACCAGTCTTACAGGTGTGCAACACTCATGGTTGGCAAGGTATGCACCACTCAGGGTTGGCACCAGTCTTACAGGTGTGCACCACTCTGGGTTGGCACCAGTCTTATAGGTGTGCACCACTCAGGGTTGGCACCAGTCTTACAGGTGTGCACCACTCTGGGTTGGCACCAGTCTTATAGGTGTGCACCACTCAGGGTTGGCACCAGTCATGCAGGTGTGCACCACTCTGGGTTGACACCAGTCTTATAGATGTGCACCACTCAGGCTTGGTACTAGTCTTACAGGTGTGCACCACTCAGGGTTGGCACCAGTCGTGTAGGTGTGCACCACTCTGGGTTGGCACCAGTCTTATAGGTGTGCACCACTCAGGCTTGGTACTAGTCTTACAGGTGTGCACCACTCTGGGTTGACACCAGTCTTATAGGTGTGCACCACTCTGGGTTGACACCAGTCTTATAGGTGTGCACCACTCTGGGTTGACACTAGTCTTACAGGTGTGCACCACTCAGGATTGGCAAGGTGTGCACCACTCAGGGTTGGCACCAGTCTTACAGGTGTGCACCACTCAGGGTTGGCACCAGTCTTATAGGTGTGCACCACTCTGGGTTGGCACCAGTCTTATAGGTGTGCACCACTCGGGGTTGGTACTAGTCTTGCAGGTGTGCACCACTCAGGGTTGGTACCAGTCTTACAGGTGTGCACCACTCTGGGTTGACACCACTCTTATATATGTGCACCACTCTGGGTTGACACTAGTCTTACAGGTGTGCACCACTCAGGGTTGGCACCAGTCTTACAGGTGTGCACCACTCATGGTTGACACCAGTCATGGTTGCACCACTCAGGATTGGTATCAGTATTACAGGTGTGCACCATCAAAGAGGATGACAGGGATGACATTGACACAAAGGGGATGGCAGGGATGGTACTGACACAAAGGGGATGACAGGGATGACATTAGCGCAAAGGGGGTGGCAGGGATGACACTGACACAAAGGGGATGGCAGGGATGACACTGACACAAAGCAGATGACAGGGATGACATTGACACAAAGGGGATAACAGGGATGACACTGACACAAAGGGGATGACAGGGATGACACTGACACAAAGCAGATGACAGGAATGACACTGACATAAAGGGGATGACAGGGATGACATTGACACAACGGGGATGGCAGGGATGACACTGACACAAAGCAGATGACAGGGATGACACTGACACAAAGGGGATGACAGGGATGACACTGACACAAAGGGGATGACAGGGATGACACAGACACAAAGCAGATGACAGGGATGACACTGACACAAAGGGGATGACAGGGATGACATTGACACAAAGGGGATGACAGGACAGTGATTGGACAGGACACGTTTGATGAGCCCACCCAACCCTGCAGAGCTGTCAACTTTTGGTGCACACAAGGTGTCGGGTGTTGTTCTATTTCCTCAAGGTCTGTTAAAAGTAACTTCAGTCTTCCAGCAATTTCGTACCAACTTTTGATTCTGTCAAACTTTTAAGTGTTCCAATGTGCATGTCTGGTATTGTCAAAATGTGGCATACATGAATATCAACATGCATGCATATAGACATGCATACAAACTAGCAATACATATCTACAGTGTGTAATATTTCGACAGCTTTCAACTGCCTTCATCAGACTTCATCAGACTTACTACTGCTAGGTACAGATGACAGCCAGTATAAGTGAAGTACAGATGACAGCCAGTCTAAGTGAAGTACAGATGACAGCCAGTCTAAGTGAAGTACAGATGACGGCCAATTTAAGTGAAGTACATATGACAGCCAGTCTAAGTGAAGTACAGATGAGAGCCAATTTAAGTGAAGTACATATGACAGCCAATATAAGTGAAGTACAGATGACAGCCAATTTAAGTGAAGTACATATGACAGCCAGTCTAAGTGAAGTACAGATGACAGCCAATTTAAGTGAAGTACATATGACAGCAGTCTAAGTGAAGTACAGATGACAGCCAATTTAAGTGAAGTACATATGACAGCCAGTCTAAGTGAAGTACAGATGACAGCCAGTCTAAGTGAAGTACAGGTGACAGCCAGTCTAAGTGAAGTACAGATGACAGCCAGTCTAAGTGAAGTACAGGTGACAGCCAGTCTAAGTGAAGTACAGATGACAGCCAATGTAAGTGAAGTACATGTGACAGCCAGTCTAAGTGAAGTACAGATGACAGCCAATTTAAGTGAAGTACATATGACAGCCAGTCTAAGTGAAGTACAGATGACAGCCAGTCTAAGTGAAGTACAGGTGACAGCCAGTCTAAGTGAAGTACAGATGACAGCCAGTCTAAGTGAAGTACAGGTGACAGCCAGTCTAAGTGAAGTACAGATGACAGCCAATTTAAGTGAAGTACAGATGATAGCCAATTTAAGTGAAGTACATATGACAGCCAGTCTAAGTGAAGTACAGATGACAGCCAGTCTAAGTGAAGTACAGGTGACAGCCAGTCTAAGTGAAGTACAGGTGACAGCCAGTCTAAGTGAAGTACAGGTGACAGCCAGTCTAAGTGAAGTACAGATGACAGCCAATTTAAGTGAAGTACAGGTGACAGCCAGTCTAAGTGAAGTACAGGTGACAGCCAATTTAAGTGAAGTACAGGTGACAGCCAGTCTAAGTGAAGTACAGGTGACAGCCAGTCTAAGTGAAGTACATATGACAGCCAGTCTAAGTGAAGTACAGGTGACAGCCAGTCTAAGTGAAGTACAGATGACAGCCAATTTAAGTGAAGTACAGATGACAGCCAGTCTAAGTGAAGTACATATGACAGCCAGTCTAAGTGAAGTACAGGTGACAGCCAGTCTAAGTGAAGTACAGATGACAGCCAGTCTAAGTGAAGTACAGGTGACAGCCAGTCTAAGTGAAATACAGGTGACAGCCAGTCTAAGTGAAGTACAGATGACAGCTAGTCTAAGTGAAGTACAGATGACAGCCAGTCTAAGTGAAGTACAGATGACAGCCAGTCTAAGTGAAGTACAGATGACAGCCAGTCTAAGTGAAGTACAGATGACAGCCAGTCTAAATACATATATGACAGCCAGACTAAGTGAAGTTACAGATGACAGCTAGTCTAGGTGAAGTACAGATGAAAGCCTAAGGACATATGACAGCCAGTCTCAGTACAGGTGTCAGCCTGTCTAAGTGTAGTTCAGATGACAGTGAGTCTAAGTACAGATGACATCCAGTGTAAGTAGAGATGACAGCCAGGGAGTCTAAGTACATATGACAGTCAGCCTAACTACAGATAACAAGATTCAGCAGCACTTAGGAAATGAAGACGCTTTCATACTGTCATACAACAAAGCTTCACAAGTGTTACTCACATTCAATGAGACTGGCATATCCCAGAGACGATGGCGGTGCCGGGCTAAAACACAGCCAGTTCAGATTGGCCGCAGCCATCGCAAGACAAGTCACAACACACCGTGGTCCGTGGATTGACGCAGCTATGACATACTAGCCAGTGTCACCAGCGATTTGCTCTCCACTGTATGCAACACAGCTCCAACTAGTTAACTTGTAAATGAAGTCAAATGAAAGACACTCTCTCATAACATGCCAGGGATGATGCACTCCAGCACTGTCAGTGTGGACTATCAACCCCTGGGGTAGTCAGTCACCCTTACTACTAGTGTGATGTTGCATGGGATCACTTCAAACAGCACTAGCCACCTGCCTAGATGCAAACAAACTCTGGCACCACACTGGGGCAAACAAGAGCACTTTAACCCTGCAAGCTCCACAGTACTCACAACTCAGCAA